>JAJTTY010000011.1:1261177-1492537 GCA_036971295.1 Dactylellina cionopaga
GAAATTCGAGAATATCCCTCATATAAAAATGTGAGGCGACGAACGAACAAGTCCAAAAAACGAAATACCAAAAACGTGTGCCTTGTGACATGGCATGGCATCCGACATAAGCTGACGATAAATTGGGGACAGGTTTTATTATTATTACATCGTATACCTGCTTTGGCCTGCTTGCTGCCCCATGCTTTCGGGTTCATCGACCACCTCTGTTTCGTATTTTCTGCCTTTCTTTCTCATTCTAATCCGTAAATCCTGGGGTAAATATTTTATTCGATATGGATGGCCGGGTTTTCTGACAATGCAATTGGTGAAGCATGACCCGCGAAACCAGACAATGGTAATCCCGAAAATGTGGGGAAGTGAGTAAGAAAAAAGAATGCACAGCTTGGTTGGTTTGTGACATGAGTGCACTTCCCCAAAATCCTCAATATTACGATGCAGCGCGATATATATCGAATCATGAGGCTTTTCTCGCCTGCAAGTGTCGTACATGGAAAAAAGGAAGGCCAGCTGCCACAAAGACGTGTGAAAAGTCATCAATTGGCCTGCATAGTAGGACCCCAGAATCCATATTAACTCGATATAAAACAGCAAAGTAGCAAGGGGCAAAAATAACAAAAGAAGATTCACGATCGCTGGACACCAAAAAAGGGCTCTCGCAGCACCATTAGCACCAGCAGACACCCCCTCGCGTTATGTAGCTGCAATATAAGTAATATTCACACGGTCCCTGTGAATAGCAATCAACATAAACTGCTCGAACACGAAAAAGGGAGAGTGGTCATGTGTTTCTGCACAGCGTCCATGCGCGCGCATGCCGCCTCAACCGAAGCTTGTTCTTCAAATACGAGAGGGGGGTAGCAGCTTTTCATCGTATATCCCGATCAAAGCTCGAGGGAATATGACAAGTGTAGCTGGTTTTAATCCCCCACGAACGGGAATTAAAGATGCCGGCTAGTATCTACACCCGAGCAAGCCAGCCAGCAAGCCAGCAAGCCGGCAGGGCTGTTGCTGGAGCTCTCTTCGTTTAACGATCAGGGCCTTGCGCATGGCTAACGTCTGTTTCCAGCTCGTCCTGCCAGCTTGTGAGGTTCTTCAATCGGTTCAGGCTAGAATATCGGATTTGAGCGTCTTAAGCGAATAGGAGTCCGGTGACCCCATTCGGTACGTTGCTCCAGAGGTTCCAGCCCCTCGTGTGGCTCTTTCTCCTTGCTATCTCCTCGCGCGCGTGGGAATACGTTTGCTCCTGAATGCGGTATGTGATAGAGAACGGTCTTGAGTGCATAGATGGAGATTCAATATCAGCGTCTTTTTTTTGCATTGTGTTACGTGGTTTCCGCAATAGATGGAACAAGGGAGGAAGATTAAGAACCCATTGCGACTAGTCCATTCCTGGGCTGTTTTTCAGGTACAAATCTTGCAATAGGACATGATACCTTGTTGTGCTTGAAGCGGTTAACGGTTTCGAGGTCAACCGTGAAGCTTGAAGGAAGCTTCTTTTCTGGATATCGATGTCCGCGGTTGCACGGAGGTGATGCATAGCATACATACCAAGACGGCAAGCCCTTTTCTGTGATCCATAGGCGAAACATATATGTTCTTCTTCTTACAAGGTTCCAAATCTGACGTGCCATCCGCTGGCTTCTTCCCTTCCCCCGTTGTCCGTTGTCTCTGGTTGTTCAGGGAAAATTGAAACTAAAACCCACTCTTTCGCCATTGACGGCCGTGTAAATGAAATGTCTCATCACAAACGGGGTTCCACGATCGCGATCGAGACCTTGTCGCTTCCAACGCGGGTATCCGAGAGCGAGCGACACATAATTTCTCAAGATGGAGAATTGTCACGAGAGAGAAAAGGGGGAACCTTCGTTGTTACATTTGAAGTTATCCCCTCTTTCTCTCATTTTCGCTCATTGATTTCGCGACGTTGTCGTCAAAGATTTTGTCGCGTGGGGTAATGTCGACATGGTTTAGTCAGAGAAACGGTTTTCTTAAGATATGCAAATAACAAACCTTCTCGACTGTAAGATCAGCTATAGATACCTAATACACGACACATACGATATCAATGCTCGAAAAGAAAGAAAGAAAGAAAGTGTGTGTGTGTATGCTTATTTTTAGCCATCCGTCGGCCAATCTGCCCTACACGGAGCGACGGGCATCAGAAGCATGTCTGTAGCTGTGTAAAACACTCCGTCGAAATAACTTCAATTTCCAGCAAATCAATATTACCCTATAGCTATTAGTTGAGAGTATAGTCGGGGATATTCGCGACGAGGATCTCTTTCCCTTGCGCCTGGCAGTGGGTTTCACTAGCTCCTGAGGATCTCCTAAGCTAAACAAACCTCGAAATGGGTCTGCCTCAAGCTAGCTCGAGCTAGCTGATGAGGTGCAAGACTTCGAACGGGAGCATAGGACACAGTCGATCGATCCCCTTAGCACACCCCTGCGCAGATGAGGCTTTCAATGTTCAGCCTAACAGCTGATGAGAAGGGAGTTTAAAAATAAGTTTTAGATAGTGTTTGTCCTCTTAAGCCATTCAAGGATCACATTCTTCATGATGACATTTTGCAGTTGGAACAAAAAAAGCTGCTCAATACCTAGGTAGTTTCACGGAAAGCGAGAAAACGAATGAAAGACGATCTCCCTCTTCGGACGAAAGTGCCGGCAAAAGCGAAAAGTTAAGACAAAAAAAAAACAAAACAAAGAAGCTCTAAATTAGAGGGATCCGAGAACCCGTATGTGTTATGATGATGCTGACCTTGACCAAGTTTTGGGCATCATGGGGCCAGAAGGGGCCAGCTAGAGAGCGACATAATTTGGGGCTTTGAGGCATTTTCGCTCACCCTATAGATGGGGAAGATCCCAAAGAGCATTAACGAAAATAAGTCATCAGGAAAATGACTGGGAGGGCCACCTTTAACCCCCCACGGTTTACGGGAATCACATACGAAAAGTAAACCTGTTAAAAGTGAAAATGCCAGTTAAATGACGACGATTTCTATTGGGTTCTGTTATTTCCCAGAAAAAGATATAATCCAAGCTGATGGGGCTGTTCGATGTTTGGGAAATGCGGGGAATTCAAGGGAGGTTTATGCATCTGTGAGAGCTTGGAAAGGCAAAGGGATGCATGAGCGAGGTCAAGGGATCCAGGCTCACTTTTGCCTCTTTATGCTTCGGAAATTGTGTTGCATGGGAAAAAAGGCTCTCTCCTTTGGAATTCTTGTTAGTTAGGAGGAGAGAAAGTCTCATGTATGACAAGGTCGAGGTCAATCGGATTGAACCACGTCGGTATTAGAGAGCGACTTAATCGCTTTGCACATGCACATGTTATGTAGTTTAGAGAATGACCATGCTTTTTGGTTTCAATGACTGTGATTCCATTTCTTGCTTGCTTGGACTTTAAACTAGTCTAATGTAATACAAGAATAGCGGACAGGAGGAGGATGAGTGTGCCAATGAGCAAGCCATCCCTAGAACAAAAGACCCCTGGCGCGGAGGAACTTCATAGGTAACAGTAAAAAAGGAAAGAATAATATGATGATACAAGGAAACGCGGGCTCTGCGATCCATTGGGGAGGGCTTTTTTTGTGTAAATATGATCTGTTGTGAAAGAAAAGAAACATTATGATCGGTCCATCGAAAAAAGGTCGAAAAACGGAAGACACGAATGTACGTGCGAAAAAACGAAAGATGATTTGTACCGAAACGCCCGCAAATATAAAACAAAGCGAAGGAAATAAACAAAAACCCCGTGTGCTTCCATCCCATATATAAAAGTAAAAGCAATGCTGTAGTAAAAAAAGAAACAATATAAACGAGTCATTAAAACATTATCAGGTTACCGAATGCAAAGCTGTTGTTACAGTGTAAAAGAGAAATAAACGAAGGGAAGACATATACAACCTCTCCTTAATATTGTTTTAACGAAACCCCAGGTGTGTTAAAATCTCAAAGGAGAAGGGAGAATGATAGGTAGTGAATAGAAAGAAAGCGAATGTCATTGGGGTGATCGACCACGTGAGAACAAAGACTTCAAGCTGAGCAGCTGCATGAAAGCACCCTAGACTTCATGATGCAGAGTTCTCTTTGGAGACTTTGGAGGAAGATGTTGGTGCAACTTCTTGACACCCATCTTTCCAGCAAGTTTGCAACCGTTAAGCTGTCCGCAATCAACAAGAGCTGGCGCCTTGTCGTAATCCATATCAGAAATGCAGCAATCGACATGGCTCATCCATCGATCGTTAAGAGCTTCTTCGATGGTGACACGCTTCTCGGGATCAGGATGTGCCATCTTGTAAAGGAGACGCTTCAGTGGTGGCTTCATGTCGGAGAAGATTCGAGCTCCAGGAAGGGTAGATTCGCAAGTGATGATTCCAGTTGGGTTGTTGTTAAGCCACTTGTCGAAAGAGGTCTTGTATGCAGCATACATTCTGTCGCTGGAAGTGGCTTCAGCCCACGGGAATCCTCCGTAGTGAAGAGTAACATAGACGATGGCGCAAGACCAAACATCAAGTTTGCGAGCGTCATAGGCATCTGTGATTTAATTGTTAGCTTTCGATCAAAATATTTTGAATGTAGTGTGAGGTCAACACATACCTTTTTGGGCAATAACCTCTGGGGAGAGGTAAGGCTTGCTGCCGCAGATTCCTGGACGGCTGAAATGGACATCCTTCATGTTGGAGCCGCATTCCATCTTCTCGCTGAAAGCTGGGTGGTCTCCGCAGAAGACTTCAGAGATACCGAAATCAGAGATCTTGAGTCTTCCGTCAGAGCACAAGAGAAGGTTCTCCGGTTTGATATCTCGGTGAGCAACACCATGGCTGTGGAGATAAGCAACACCACGCAAAAGCTGCTTGAAAATGCAGAGCTTCTCATCGGCACCCATGAAATTCTTCTTGATGATTGAAAACAAATCGCCTCCACTGCAGTATTCCATAACATGGCACCATCTGCCGTTATTACGGCAAAGGTCTTCGGTCATGACAATGTTTGGATGGACAAGAGATTTGGAGAGACAGAATTCGGAGTTGAGCTTTTGCGTATATTCCTCTTCGGTTTCGTTGTTCGACTTCTTCCTGAATTCCTTGACTGCGAAGAGCTCATTGGCGTTGCCGTGGACCTTACTCATCAACTTGACAATAGCAGTTGCACCCTCACCAATTTGTTTTGTCTTAAGAGGGATGTGGCTCTTGTTGGAATATTTTTCGCCGAGGTTGTAGATCTTGAATGTGGGAGAAGCTGGAACGGTGGTGGTGCTCAATTTCCTAGCCTTGAGACCAACACCGGTTTCAGCTGGGTGGGTGATAGTGCAATCATTTGTCATGTCGGAGATACCGTTCATGCTGCTGGACCTTCGGTTCCTACCCAAACGTCCAAAGCCCGCCGACAACGACTTGGGTGGAGAACCGGCATTCTTTCTTGTTTCAGACAAGCTATTGGTAGGAGACAAGGATTTGGAAGGAGATTTTGAAGGTGTAGGGCTGTTGCCTTTAGCAGAAAACAAGCTGGGTCTAGCTTTTGGTTGAGGAGAATGGCGTGGAGTGAGGTCGTCGTCGCGGTGTGTTATACCCAACTTGGCGACCAAATCATTACCACTACCACTGCGGTGGAAGATGCGAGAGAAAGTATTCGATCTCTTAACTGGAGTGGGTGCTTCAATACGGATTGGAGCTGGTTGAGATGGAGACTGGACAGTGAGAATAGGAGGAGATGCTGGCTTGGAGGTAGATCTCGGGCGGACCTTAACGTCAGTCATATCAAGCATCGACCTGACGGTCTGCTTTGGCTGAGGTGTGGGTTCGTGCTGCTCTAGTGTGAAGACTGCATTGTGGCCATCAAAGGAAGTTGGGGTCAAAGGTTCCTGTGTTTCGCTGGCGGTCTCGATGTCTTCGTCTTCTTCCAAGACGGTGTTGCACTCGTGACCTTCGTCAGAAGCGGCACCGAGAATGAACTTTGGCGACGAACTGTGATGGTAGTCGTCTATCGATCCACCCAAGGGCGAAAAGTCGTCGTGATCGGAACCATGTATCCGTACGTGGGAGTTCAAGATCTTGATCTCAGGTGTTGGGGGAATCATGGCGTCGGATATCGACGAGAAAGAACTCGAGCAAGTCGACGGTAGAGATTCGGATTGTGTTGTGGAGTGGATGATAGACATGTTGATAATGATGATCACAACAAGAAAAGTAGTTGAAGATCCGGATGGGCTTGAAGTCTTTATTTATTT
Source organism: Dactylellina cionopaga (assembly GCA_036971295.1). Lineage (NCBI taxonomy): Eukaryota > Fungi > Ascomycota > Orbiliomycetes > Orbiliales > Orbiliaceae > Dactylellina > Dactylellina cionopaga. The sequence continues at coordinate 1,267,407 of JAJTTY010000011.1, forward strand.
AATCAATCGATCTATTGCGGTATTGTAAGCCTTCTTGCCCAGGAAACCCTCTTTTAGGCAACACACATGCCAACACGAGCCAAGGCTGTGAGAAATGTGTAAAAGGTATTAAAGCGACATTGATCAGGTACTGTAGCACCTGCAGAGGGGTCGAGATGGACTTGGCGAGGGGGGGTGGGGAGATGAACTGAGGCAGAGAAGGAATGGACGGGGGCACAAAGTTGGTGGAACGCTGAGGGAAGTCCAATTTTGTCAAGTTGATCTTTTCTTGGGAAGAGGAAAGAGGTATTGACAAGAGTCTTGGAAAATAAGTCGGAGAAAGAGGAGGAGGGAAAACGGGGAATTAATTCAATGGAGGCAAAGATATACATACCAGAACCAATAAAAAATTAAACCAAAAAAAGGTTGGTAAGTACGATGCAGCCAATTCAATTGCTTAAATTCTACTGTAGCTGATTTCAAATCCTCGGGGAAAATATTTCGATGTCGGTTACGTCAACGTAAAACAAAAGTTTATGGAAAAGTCGGAGGGAAAAAATTGATAGTAGCTTTTCTCGGACGAGGGAGGCTATGACGAAGGTGGAGGGCGAGATATCGGTAAGAACAAGATAGAAAGAAAGCTTTCTTGTGATCGCAACTGGCAATGTTCCATATACACTTTTGTCGACAAAGCCAATTCTTTAGGTTCGAACAATTGTATTTTTCTGAAGACGGCAACAACGCTGATCGGGTATTGGTATTGGTATCGATAATTCGTAAGCTTCGTTCCTTATATTCGTGCTTGAATATAAGTTGTCGGAGAATAGAGAAGATGAAGTTGTATGATAAAAGGATAGAAGAGAGTAGTAATAATAATAGTAGTAGTAATAGGCCTTTTTTGTGTTGCGTGTGAAGTCGATGTTGATTTAGCGGCGGAGGGTCGCTTTATAACCAGGTCGACCAAAACCGAAGGCAAGAAAACCGGGTGGTCCTCTGTGCAGTACGAGTTGCGTTATGTGAGTGGTGCTGCGTGACGAAAGGTGGCCAGGGAGACCAGGCCAGACAGGGACTCTATTATATGAGTGCTGCCTGTGTGATAGTTAATTCCGCCGTAACGGGTCCTTTTCCTCTCCAACCTGTAGCTTTTCTGTACGCCGTCCTGTTGACGAGGATCTTTTTGTGGGGGTGGGTTAGAGGATTATGTATGACAGAAAAGCAAGGCGAAGTTGCTGCAAGTAACAAACAGGGCACAAAAATAGACGGCGCGAGAGAAAGAAAAAAAAAAGGTGTATTAAAAAAGAGGATTGTGGAGTGTCGGTAGGTAATATATATAACTAATTTATTTATCGTTCGAAGGGCACACAAAACCGTCTTCTTGAAACAATAAAAAAAATTGAATGATTTGCAGGAGAGAGGAGGAAGAGGAGAGAGATCTTGAAGTTTAAAAAATTGAATGCCCAGAAAAGACAAAGAGAAGAGGCGAAGGTCTCCAGGTTATATGATAATTAAGAAAGGAAAAAAAAAATTTACTAGCAGCCCGCGGAAGCTCTACAAAGTAGTACTGTGGGAGCCGACTACCGCTATTATACTCGAGCTAATGGTTCGAAGGGGGGCAGGAAAAGAAAATATCAAAAATAAAATCGAAAATTGGTGATTGCTCGCTCGATGGGCTTCAAAACACCTGCTTCACCACGGGCTGAGGGCAGGCTGACAGTCATTATTAATGGGAACAGCATAATACCAAAGTTGACTTCCTCGCTAGCTCCAGAGCACCCATGCCTCAAAGAGCGCAGCTGAAAAAACAAAAGTCTGTTTTTCCCCCTTCCCCTTCTCCCATGATGATATTTGGGGTTCTGTTTGGGGGGGCGACCACTAGCAGAGCGAAGAGTGTCGGACGGATATTCCAAATGGGCGGCGACTCGTGCGAACGAGAAAGGCAGCAGGAGGAAAGGTACCTCTGTGTACCCTGATGCCCCAGGCTTGTTTTTTGCCTGGCCCTACCACTTACCTACCTAACCATCCAACCACAAGCTAACCTCTCTCTAACAATTCCCCCCAGCTGCCCCTCCCTTTCCCTTTCGTCCATTTTCACCTCAGTGCTCCAGACGCCGGGCTCCCAGATCCATTGGCACCAGGCAGCCCGACAGGTTTCATTTCCCTTCTTTCATCGGGCCTCAACGACGTCAACCAAATCTTGCTAAAAGAAGGATGTGTGGGTCAAGGACACCATAACATTTTGACAGGAGCCCCAGAGAAAGGAGTTCGTCAGAGGATGACCTTCGATCGTCCGTTTCTAAATTTTGCAATGTCTCTTGCTTGTATCTCCAACGTTGGTACCGGTAGACCTTCCTTGAGATCAATTGACAGAAAAGCGCCGGGGTTCCTCCTTCTGGCCGTCGCCGTGGCGTCTAACACAGAAATGACAAAGAGAGCGCATGATTTCTCACGATGTTTCCCTTTCCAATCAACAAGGCGCACCGCAAAGAGTAGCTATAACTTCACAGCAAATATGCTGTGCAAGGGGCCACGCCGCTGTGCGCAACTGCAAACGTGCATCTTGCTTTCTCCGCAAAAAGGTTTTTTTTTTTTTTTTTTTTTTTTTTTTTACCCTTTGAAGACAAGAACAACGAAATCAAAACCTCTCCATGCACATCAAACATGTCAAACTTCGTTTGGGGTGCAGATGGCGACTAGACTGCACCCTTAAATGTGCTACACCCAAAGTCCTATGTCCAAGAGAAATGATCGCGTCCAGAATACCTATTATCTCGAGAATAGACGAGAGAACAGAGAGTGGGGGCCATCGTTGCAGTGAGCACTGTCCTCCTCGATTGCCAAAAAAAGCCTCTCGCTGCCCCGGCTTTTTGATGATTTTCCCTGGAGAAACGAGAAGGCTGGTCCGGTGCTTCTTGCATATGCGTCTACATACACGAACGGCGGGTTTCTGTTTGGATAGGGCATGGCCAACAATGCCTACAGCATTGAAACAAATATGAATTGGGGAATCACGGGGTATATTGAGATGCGCTGGTGCTCTATCAGAGGTCTGCCAGCAGCATCGGCATCATCATGAGCTGCCTGAACCGAGCATCATCATCCTACATGTCGGATGAACAACCTGGTGGGATATCCCAACCTCGATACGTGGCTGTCCCCTCCGCTGTTAATCGAAAGCAATTTTGAGTAATTCGCGGTCCTTACTGATCGCAGTTGGGCCAAGTACTGGCGCCTGTTTGTACCTACTGGAAAGCGACATAGCCAACTAGGAGACGCAACGAATTCCTCCAACGTAACAAGCTACTTTCAGGTACGGGGTTCCTGTTCCGGAGCTACAAACGGAATACACTCAACTGCCCTTCCGTACACACGTTCTCTCTTTGAACTCACAGGTACAGCGCTATAGCGAAATACCCTCATCCACAAAATTGATCTGCTCGCAAGAAGTTCTCCCGAAAGAAAATTTCTTCGGCTTTATTCTTCGGTGCATGTTAGAGATACCAATCTCTTCCAAAGCCTTGAATTTTTTGCGAGATCGTCGTCGTCGTCATTATGGGGACCCCCCAGTATCTTCCAGTTCCGAAAATTATATATCGTCATCCATCAATTGCATATGAATGCCGTCGACAACACAAGTTTTCAGGTTCATATTAATTTAATTTGGTTTGGCTAGCATAATTCGTATTCGTTTCTTCGGGTTAACTTCTCGAAAGGAGAAAACCGGTCCCACCAAAGCTTATTCCCAGGTTTACCGTCTCTTGTTGCGTTAGGTTATTGGGATCTCTCATACTCTCCGAGACGGAGTCTCACCTCACCGCTACCGTCTTTGCCGTATCCGAAACGACCTCGGAGAGAGAGCTCCAGAATGCTAATACGTGAGACAGCAAGTTGCTACCTCGAGGCCTTATGACTTCATCAGGTTGCTAGAATACTCTAGCACATATCAGCCTATTCGGATGCTACTTTATTAAGTGACTGTTCCTGCTTTGCGCATTGGGAACCTGCGTCTTCGGATCATTCTTGCTTCGGGATTTCGATGCTGGAGTAGTCATCAGCCTTTCAGCCCTCTTACTCGCAGCTTTTTTTATTTCTAGAAAATGTCAGCCACGGTAGGCGGTCGCTTGACAAACATAGCACCTCGGGTCGCAATCGCAAATTATCCATCTCGAGATACACAGTCCGACGATGTGAAACATACAGCATACCATAATTCCATAAGCTGAACCTCTGATAGGTGTCAGCGGTCCAGCCGCATGAAAAATTGTGTTTCTGCGCCGCAAATCCTCCCCCAGCAATGATTTTCAAACGGCGCCTTAGTTCGTCTCAATTTTTAAAAATTCTTTTAGGTGTATCGATAATCACTTCGGTATATCAAAAAAATTACCAATAGGATATTTCCTTTTGCCTGCTAAAAACGGCTTCTAGAAAACAAAAGAAAAGAAGGAAAGGCTGCTAACTAATAGTATAACATGGTACACGCTTCCCATGTTCGTCTATCAGTATATCAATCTACATTTGCCTCCATCCGAAAGCGAGTAAGCCTGTCATCTAGACGTCTTGGTATATCTTGGTATTGTACAAACAGACGAGGTACAGTACCTTGGCTGTGCGTCTCCAAGGAGGAACCCGCCGTCGCATCTACTATATGGCTTTCCGGACACAAGGTATAACCGCACCTTCTTCAATCAAAGATGCTTGGTTGAGCAAAATTTATTAGATCTCTCCCAATCTCATGTCCTGCCGAACAGGGACGCAGGCGAAGCTCCAGGCAGAACTTTAATCAGAATCTTCTCGATGAAAAACCCTAAGGGTTTTCCAGGTTGGTGTATAGCTTTTAGGTTACTGGCATCCGGTAGCACAACAGCTGAGGCCATTTCGTTCCTTAATTCTTTTCCCCAGATTTTTTAAAATCTACCTAACCGGGGCCCGTGATCGGGGGGCTTCCTGATGAAGGAAACATGCACAAGAACCCTAAGGATTCTTTGTATTTCGAGGTATTTTACTTGATTCAATTAAATAACCATCGGAGTAACCCTAGATCTCTCCTCGGGATGCAAGTGTGGTCTGGATTTGGCGACATTGTCCGCTGGGTTGCTCCGATTCTCGCCTGCGTTCGCACACAAAGCAAAATGGGTCGCCGTCTTGTCGCCTCGGCTGGTCCGCTCTGCAGGACAGACCAGATAATCAGCCCGGCGGCGCACGTCAAACGCAAGAAAAAAAGTTTTTAGAATCTTGAACCCCAAATTCCTGCATTGACGGAGAGAAGGACCCTAGGGTAACAGTTGCCAAGATGGCGTATATTACCTTATCAATTAAGATCTACAAAAAAAAAATTCGAAGGCAAATTAGAATATCTTCTATTGTTGTCATGTTGTGTCGATGAAGGAAAAATTTTCTTCCATTTCGCAAACAAACAAAGGAATTTCTTGGTACTCTTGATATGCTCCGAGAACGATCATTACAGAAAGCCAACGAAGTATCTTTTTACGCAACGAAAATATTTTGTGATTTTTCCCAAGATGTTTAATATGCTGCCTATTAAGCCAAGTTGGCCAAGTGAGTTGATCCATTCTGGAATATTGATGAATGGCAGGTAACGCAACGGGGGGAGGAGCAACATGTACCTATTGCGAATGTATGGCGCTACCCGAGCGAACAAGAAAGAAAGAAAAAAAAAGAAAAAGAAAAAGAAAAAAAGTTGAACACTAAATGTTCTAGCTGGTTTCGACAAGAGCCGTATCGACATGCACGAAAGAGGTTGCTCGCAACGGGTGCCACTTGCAAGGTGTGGCAAGGGCCCGGCGATATCAAAAGCTCTCCGCCCAATCATCTCCCCAACCTCATATCTTTTTTTTATTTTAACATTTTCCGTTCGAATTTCAAGATGAGATGTTTCAATATTGTTTAATTCCACTTAGACAAAGGTCATGTCGGGAACTGAACCATCGATTGGTTAGAACTAGTTATTCACATGCCGCCAGTCAAGATAGCTAAGACTGAAGCTAAGGAATTAAAGAACACACCCTCAGCTCCAATAATTGTTTTCTCCCCGCACCCAAAGCGACGAAATAAAAATGAGGTGACCACATGGACATAGCGAAATATAACCACCTGCATTTACATTTACCTTTTACGGAGAAAGCGATCGATATCGATCACCAAAAACGAAAAGAAAGAAGGGTGGGTTATGACCCCTCGATTGAGCCTTGGAACACGGCACACGAGAACCACAGAAACCTAAAAAATTGTGGAGATCCGGAACAGACAGAACCTCCAACGATTTGTCGTAAAGAAAAAGGGAAAAGTTTCTATATCACCTTCCGATATGCATATAACATCTTAAGCGTCTCGATAAGGTAGGCCAGCACGTCAAAACGAACTCCGGCAGGGTTCACGTTTTGATTCGACCAACAACTCGTTTCTCGTATGAAATTGCGGGGGTTTTCTCGCTCCCAAAAGAAAGGTCCGGCAAAAGGGTCCTGTTGATATGCAAACTGCACGGTGAAAAAAAGTGCGCTTAAGCACGACCAACCGGGGAAGTAGATCTTTTGAGTGAAAACCGTAAGAAAAATCAGGTTGGGATAATGCAACCCCACTCTCTTTTCCCGCAGGAAAGTGGTTATCGGTTGGATATTGAAGAGCTCACTGCGTTTGAAGGGACATAAACTGCATGGCAAGGCCCATGGTGTGGGACCCAAGACGAGCTCCCCTCCGTTATGATATATACCGGGAACCCTATCCAGCCTACCGCCTGGATTATAACCAGTCCGATCTCGAAGCTAACAGCGCTACCGGCTTTTAGTGCTGGCTGTTCGTTGCGATTTCATCTTATCTAGCGTGATTTTTCACGATACAATATCGTTTACAAACCAAAATAGTCCGCCCTGGGGGACCAACCATCGAATAATTAAATAATTAAATATTGTCGGGATTCATGTCGGTGAAAGTCGGAGAAACTAGCCGATGCCCTCAGATCCGACTGCCGGTTCCCCCAAACGGTCCAATAACGTTTGAACCTTGAAAAAGCCCACACTTTCATTTGCTGGAGCCTTTTCCTCTCGTACGGGTATCGAGGGCTTTTACACGCCCACCGAGATTTGACCGAAGATTCTCGCTTCCAGCTCCCCATAGTAAGATTTGATCTAATATCGCGCTACGAGACAAGTCTAAATGCGGTTTCCTGTCATCGGATAAGGCAGAAAGTTGATAGGTGGAATCGAGACCGGCCCGACTACCGGGACATCTTCTCTTTGATTTGTTCGAAGCTCCGCGTCTCGGAGCGCTCATGCTTGCAAGGAATCACAATCGGCAATTGAAGTGTTACGAGGGAAGCTCATCGGGTACAAAAGATCCCAAGATGCTGAAATCGAAGGATTCCTAAGAAACAAGCTTTTGTCAACATGTCTCGGCATCCTCTTTCCATGGGGAGGAGTTAGGTAAGGAAAAAGATACAATTCTGGAAGGGGTGTGTCAAAGTGTGTGCACAGGCACGGCTATCGCAGGATCATTCAAATCTCTCAAGATCCCCCCCAAAAGGTCGCTAACTCGGGGCCGCATGCCATAGTGCCTGATCATATGCGAGACTTTGCACATGAAATTGCCATTGGGGGGGCTAACTAACAGCTGGAGGCTTCGCCGACGTCTGTCGCTTCTTTTTTTTTTTTTTTTTTTTATTTTTTCTCCCTTCCTTGCGCGTGAGCCCTAAGGGAAATGGGTCATGCGATACAATTCCAGGAATGCTTTAAATTGTATCTATTTGACATTTAGATGTTCAGATGCAAAGAAGAGGACTGTAACAGGGACCCTTCCCTTCAGCTCGTGCAACACTATCTACCCTCCCATTGGCTCGAACTGCGTGAAAACCCATGTGGGATCGCACGAGCTAACAGTTAACGAATTCCTCAAAGCGGATCGACGAGCTTTGCATTTTGTGCATTATGCAGTGTAAGGATGGAAGCTCAAGAGCAAGAGGAGAAAAGGTGTTGTTTGATTGAGGAAGAAAGAAAAAAGTGCAGCTCCAAGCTTTAGCAGCCAAAGCTTAGCCAACCAAACCGAAAAAGCTCGAAAGACTCCGTTTCGAACGCCCGAGGCCTTTCAGCTTCAGCCTCGATCCGTAGAATTCTCTAGCGCTAACTACGAAAGAAAGAAAGAAAAAACAGCCTATGATATCATTGCTGATTCATGCTTTCTCGGATCATTTCTCTGACAAGTCGACTTCAGCCTGAAAGTGAAATATTCCGCGACAAATTTAACTGGAAACTAGACCAATACCAGCTTAGATATAAACTATTCGGCCGGGCCATCGGGAGCTACGCAACAAGTATCTCATAGTTATTTTTTTATGGGGTTAAAAAAAAAAAAACGGGTCTCACATTACCAACATTACGATCCCATAGCTTCCGGTATTCGAATGTTATGCGAGTAAGGAAAATATTTGGTTTGTCGAAGATGTATGCGTACTCCCCGACCTTCAAGCGTGTGCAAACTCGAGCTCTGCGATCATGGTGGCAAGTGAGTTGGGAAACTCTACCCGCGGCCGGTATGCTAGGATAGATATTCCAATTCAATCAATCGGAATGCCTTCCAAAGGCGCTGTAACAGCCTCCAAAATAATAGTAAAATTAGCACGAGGAGCTCAAGATGGACTCAAATTTTCTACCTTGCAGGAATGAACACGGGCTCTGCAGCGTTGCGATCTCTTTGGACCGTATTCTTCAGAACTCCTCTCATCTTCGCATGATCTTCAAGTTGGAGACTCGAAGACGGTTGCGACGTAAACTTCCGCTTCGTCGCAACCTCAAGCGTTTGAAACTAGTTTAATGCCTCATCATCTGAAGATCTAGGTGAGTAGGAGACCTCATGTGCTCAATTATAGATTTACGGAGGTACCTAGTGGTACTTCTGTCGCATCGCTATTGTCATTATATCGATATCCAACCAACATGTGTATCAACATGAGCGTCACAGGCGGCACAAAATATCTCATACCGATCCACTTTCCTACCCCCAGTTACACAAATACGACCCCCAATATTTTTAATATAACTGTAATATGCGAATGTCAATAAAAATGCGGGGCAAACAGGAAAGAATACGAACAAGGGAATGAATACCCCGCGGTTAATTCGTGAGATCGAAATATCCAATATCAAGTTTCTATTAATCTAAATTAAACGGCTGTTTAATTCCTGCGTGCATTATTTTTTATTTTTATTCTATTTTTTAGCCCTTCGTTATCGCCAAGTTGTATTGGCAGACCATAGACGCCCTTGTATTTGCAAGGTCTTGCATTCATCCAGGTATCCCGGCTCTAAAAAGCCCCATGTGAACTTCGAGTTATCATATGTAGGATAATCGTCCTCTTCATCCATATATCAGATCAAAAAGATTATCTTTGATGGAATCTGGGGAATCCATGAATCCCTGAAAAACTTGCTTCGCTGTGTGTTCTCCCCTACCCTGTAGACACATACATATGTACAGCCATCAAGGATTGTCAGGGAAAAAAAATAAAATATCTTTTTCAGAAAAAATCTCGGCGAAAATCGAAAACCAAACGCTCAAGGGTCGGTGAAGTTTTTGCACGGGTGCCTGACCCCGTTTTCGACGTTTGTCGATCAGTTGAAAGCTCGGTTGGCATAGCGAAGACATTATCACCTTCTATAAACGTCGATTGGCGACGCCCAGAGTCTTGTGAAAAGTACTCGCCTGCTGTTAATGTATATATGACAAGGGAACACAAGAGCATATATCACAACTAACTGTCTATTAGGATACATATTGCTATAGTCATATATTATCCCCGTCGTTCGATATAACTAGCCGCACGTGCAATAGAGGAAAAGGCAAAATATCCATCATGCGTGTCATATTGACGTGCAGTCGTCTGATCCTGAACGGGAGAGTGGTAAATATTCCCGAACGTGGAATGCTTGTTCCGTCGGAGTAATTGAGATGTCTTCTTTTATCTTGGATGTATATAAAACATTTCCCGCTTCGCTTGGCGCGGGACAGTAAGCCTTAACGGGGATCCGCCTGTCTCTTCCATCCAGCCGAGGGGGGCTTAGTCGTTCCGCCCAGCATCTATCGAAGATATCAAATTCCCTTGTTGGAAGTTGAATCATGATGGGCCTTTTCTTCTTCTTCATGGGGACTCTAACCGACCATGGTCACGCGCCGCGCGAAGTGTCGTAATTGGCGGTTGTGAGCTCGCTGACGCTTGGCGATCGTGTATCAAGGTTGTTAATCAGAGATACCACCGATCGTTATGCTACTAACTTGCCTGAATACGAATAGACTAAATTTGTAGATATCTACATACAGCTAGACGCTTTAAAGAATTGCATTCCCTCGCCCCCACACGCATATTTCATTATTCCACCTTCTGAGGACGAGTCCCAAGAAACGGGAGAGCAACAGACCTTGCAAAAGATCATCGTGTCATCTGTCAACCTAATTATGACGGTTTCCAGAAAGAGTAGAAGGTTTGAATAAGCGCTGCATATATGTGCGGATTACTGACACTAATTCCAAAGATAAGATCAGATAATCTGCACAGCCACTTCCACCGGGGGATATCGGAGGTTCTAGGCACTTGAGATCTAAAATTGGAAGGATGCAAGATTCCGAATAGTAAGATATTGTCATCGGGGAGATTGGAGATATCAAAGAAGAAACTGGCAAATGTTGCATTTTGAGTTCGAAATCTGTGTTGTAGCTGTCATCGAGGAAATGTTGCACGCATTTTGTGCGATTTGTAAAGTCGATCATTAGTGTTCGAACCGTATAGCATGCAGATACGGTAATATTCTAAGCTCGTATTGATGTTTCTTACTTGATGCATTCAGCTTCCTCTATAGTATTATTGTTGTAGTGCCGAGTTTTCATGTGCTGAGAAATGCTGTGGGTATTCGGAGATAGTACTTCCTCACCGGATGATTAAGCATTGTCCTGTAAGTTAAACGCTGGACATGAAAGACGAAATGATACTATTTTGTCTTTTGGTTAGATGTGATAATCTAGTCACGGCCAGGAAACACTAGAATGATGCTTTGTAGGTCAAAGAAGAACATAGCGGCACTTTATAGCATAGCGATATACCAGATCTATAATCAAGCTTCTGTTATATTGAGATACCTCAAAACCAAACCGCAATAACTACTCAAAATAAGGTAGGAAAACAAGATACTGAAGTAATGGTAAAGGACTGCAAATCTCAGGTTATACAAAACATCTCAGTATAAATCTATAAAATAACATTACAACCAAGTCCTGCTCGTAATATACACCATTAAGCCATTAAGATACCCCCCCATCAACCTTTCAAATAATGTCGAATATTTTACATAGAAAAAAAGACATACCATCTTCTAAAACTCCTAGCTTGTAAACGCAGAAATTGCTCTTAATACCATCAAACACTTTAGAAGAAAAAGTGCTGCAAACTCCTTCGCCTTTATCACTGCTTCTAGTCTTTCAAAGAAACTCTCTACATTTAACACTGACAACGTGTGTGCGCCCGTGCTTTCCACCGCTAACAACTAACGCCGTCAACCGTCCTCCTCGTACGCAGTTAGTATCGAGCCCCATCGTATACTTCTTCAGATCCAAACCCCTTCTAGCATCATGTCCGTAAACCACCGTCAACTTCTCCCCTTCACTACGGCTCTTCATATATTGGTTCCACAGCTTCGTCCAATGCACACCTTTCCTACCAGGCGTGGGCATGTCCTTGATGAAGGACCTGATGTTCATGAGAACGCTAGGGTGTTGGTGTTTTAATTCCACACCAGGTACCATTCCAGCGTGGACGACGGCTACGTCTCCGAGATGGGGGACGCTGTCGAGCTTTAGGATTAACGGGCAGGCGTCGATGAATGCTGCATGGCTGGGTGTGAGAGCTTTGGCGAGAAGTATGTCGGAGTGCTTGTATTTCTGTCGGTGGTGCTTGTTCTTCTTGTTCTTGTGATGCTTCTTCTTCTTCTTGTCCTTGTTCTTGTTTTTCTGCTTCTGTTTATCGGCATGTCCATGTCCCTCGTCATACTTATCGTCACCGTCGTCGTTTTTCTCCTTATCGCTATCCTCGACATCTCGCTCCCCAAGAATCTCCTCCTTGTCGTCCTTGGCGTCTTCCATACTCTTCTGTAACTTCCAATAAACTCTCATAACCTCATCCTCATGGTTACCCCTTACACAGCTAACCTTCAATTTCATCGCCATATCCAGGACTCCAACACTATCCGGTCCCTTCGAGATGAAGTCTCCAGCGAGCACTACATGGCTGTGTTCCAAAAACCCCTCCCTCCCCAATAACTTCATCAATTCCTGAAACTCATCTAGCATACCGTGGACATCGCCGATGAATATCAGGTGCTTCTTCGGTGTTCCCTCTCGTGTCGGTATGTAATCTCGGTGAAGGTTAACGAGTTTGATGTATGGATTATAAGCGGATGAAGGTGTAGTCACGAGGTCAATCGTGTTTTTGTCTTGCTTCTTCCATGAAGTTTCGTCAACATTGGTTTTATTGTGGCAGCTGCCGCCGTAGAGTTTACCGTGCCGCCAGACGATCAGCTTTCGGACAGCACCGGGGAGAAAAGTGAAGACCACGATCGTGGTGAAGAGAAGGAAGACGAGAGCGTAGAGGTGGCGAGTCCATTTGCTGCGTTTCTTATTATTCCTGTTGCCACTACCGCTACTCTGCAGCTGGTTCCGCTTATCCTTTTTATTATTCGTAGGACTTGTGTCATCATCAAGCCGAGGAGAGCCGCTGCTGCTGTTACTGCTGCTACCACCCTCATCAAAGTCTAGGTCCCGCTCCTCATCCGAATCAACGTTGGTAGCGAGCTCGACGGATAGCTCCTGTGCGTCGTCATCATAGTCTTCGGTAGGTAGCTTCTCGTACTTCATGGCGTTTGAAGTCTGCCGTCTTCCCGGGCCGTTTGCGGACTACCGTATATGTGGTGTAAACCAGGGTACTGGGTTTTTGGTTGGGTTTGGTTCGGTGCCAAGGATTAGGGGTTCATCGGTCGGTCGGGTTGATGATGGTTCCTGCGACCGTTGGGTTTGGATTCGATGTCTGGAATACGATCGAGGGGGTTAGTCGTATATATAAGGTCGAAGTGAAGTCTAAGTTGATGTCCGTGAGAGGCTAAATTCCAGTCGACAGAGTTTTTCAGGTAAGGAGGAGGATGATATGATCAAATGATCGTCGTAGTGCAAGCGCTGTGGGTCCTCCGCGAAAAGTCTTCAACTCGAATGCGATCGAAAAAAAAAATGCTGCGCCCCTGCCGATTCTCAAAACCTTTGCGCCGTGACGATTATGAATAGCAGAAAATGAAATATCGGATTTATGAAAATTCAGAAAAATTCAGGAGAAGATATACTCTATAAAATAACTGCTCGGAACGAAAACGGAGGAAGGAGCGGCTGAAGGAGAAGGAGAGGAAAAAAAGATCCCGCTGTGTTCCTGGTCTGTCCATTGCAGCCGAAATACTGATGCTTGTGGGTCTGGCACACGGCGAATTTTGCGAAACTGCAACAGCCCCAACACACTAAACGCTCAAAGTGCTCCACTTCGTAGATATTGCCAGTTAAAATGTAAAAGTGTACCTTTGCTTTTCTACATCTATATTGTATTTAGTGAGTATCAAAAACAAACGCCTGTGGTATTCTATAAGGTATTCCTCCGCGTATATCTGTATCTTTCTACCGAAAACTCAAAAATCGAACTTTTATGAGGAGCCATGCTATAAAGCGTTGACGATATCTATGCTTAACTCAACCCCTTCTTTCAAACGCCTGCTTCCTCGGTTCTACTAGACTAGGTTGAACGGTCTCCTCGCTTCCATTCCTCGCTTGACCCTCTAGCGTTGTTGCTTCCTTCGCTTCATCGCCTTTTTCATTTCTACTTTCCTCACTCACTGGCATTCCAAGCTCTGGATAGAGTCGAATGTCACCCTCTCTGCAAGCCCATGAGTCCACCTCTATCGCAAAATCCAGCTTTGTGAGCACGATTTCCTCACAAACACTATTCTATAAGTGCGGATAGGATGGTACTTACTATTAAGCACATATTTCGACCAAATCCTCGGCGAAAGTTTCAGATGGATCGGAACGAATAGGATTATCAAGATTGGGAAACTCGGCGCAGCGGGTGTGAGCGTCACGCCGAAGACTATTCCAGTAATCACCAACTGCGCGATGGTGTACGTGTGAATTCCCCAGTAGTTCTTAATACCTTCTTTCGACAGGTCTGGTAGGTCGCTGGTTGGGCTGGAGGCAAAGATATTTGATGAGTTATCAGTGGAGACATGGCAAGCAAATCATGAGACTTACGTTAACATGTCCAGTATTCTGTGTAGAATTGGGCTAACGAGGTATACATGTCAGCGATTTTCTCCCAGAGAGCACTTTTTTCGCGAACTACTTACTTGACCGAAAGTGACTGCTCTCCCATAAATAAGAATAGTCCGGCAAGCACACTCGTCGGCGTCAACCCGAGAACGTGCATAAACGGCGGACTCACAAACGCTAGTATCCCCAGCGCATGCAAAAGGTGGCTCCACCGCTGCTCATGTACAGTCTTAATCTTGTTCCCGTTTTCATCGACTTCGTCATGCAACAAACTCTCAGAATGCAATGGTGCTTGCGGTAGTAATCCGTTTGCTGGTGGAATACCAAGTATTCCGCACAACCCTGTGGTGAGACCAAGTAACATGACATCCCAGGCGTAGGCTCTCGGTTTTCGAATGTTGTAGCGTGGGAGGGTGGCGCAGATTGTGGAGACTTCGACGTCGAAGAAATAGAGGGTTGTTACTATCAGCGCCGGAATCATGGCTGCGAAGATGTAGGATACGTCAAGATTCCAAAAGTCAACGATAAAAGTGGTTCGGTCTGGATGGCTGGGCTTGAAGGATGCTAAACAGGGTGATAGTTCGTAAGTATTCATTTGTCTCGAGAGCTAGTTGTTAACGGATATGGGAATTCCTTACTGGATACATGTAGCGTTTGTTTATCCAGATCTCTAAGCTCCCCGATCTGGGGCATCCCAATAAAAAGTATTATGCTAATAGCGGCAGCGTACTCGGATAAACCCATCCGGACATATCTGTGAAACAGCGGTGCCCAGCTGTTCGCACTGGCGAGAAAGACTGCAACGAGAAATGTCCCGATGCACCCAATCACGGAATATAAGAAGGACGCGAACGATACTTGCTCATGATTTCGCTGGAGCTCCTGTATACTATATCGAGATCAGTTAGTAACCCTATATCTAAAGAGCAAGCTCATTTGTTATCTTATACGTACGCTTTGTGAAAATAAATAACGGAATTAAGAAGCGCGAATATCTCTGTCGAGAATGTTGTCACATACTTCATAGTATAGTCATGTGCATTGAATACAGCAAGTAGAACTAGCATCCACGTTGAGTGCAGGCATGTCCATGCCATAAATGGGAGATATGGGATCTATGATTGTAGTTAGCCTTCGCCTTCGACCAAAAGCATGACGTTTGAATAAAACGCTTACATGCAAGTTGTGGATGCACAAATCATAAATCCGCTCAGCTAGTATACTAAACGGCCCGGTGACGCCCAATATTGTCAGTGGCTGCGCCGAGAACCTATTGAATATCTTATTAGCACCAAGAACCCCTCTCAGAATATAAAATGAATAGAATGCACCTACAGCGCAAATATTACTCCGCAAATCCCTGTTGAAAAGACTACCTCGATAGTCCCATAGTTCGACCCGGTCAGTGCATCCAAATCGCTCGCAAATGTGATACCCGGTAACAGATTTGTGAAAAACAGAAAAACCGCAGAGGCGAGAATCAACTGGTTAAAATGCCAGTCTGTGTGGTAGATTGCCGAGCGAGCTTTAAACTCCTTTTTCATTAACCGGAACGGGCGGAGGATACCATTAGGCTGGAAGTAGGCTGCGAGTGTTTTACTTCGTTTTTGGGGGAGAGTTTGTGACGATGATTGCATTTCCTCGTCAATGGGAGGAGAGGCGGGTGCGTCATCCCCCCATTGTGAGTGTGGCATGGAGAAGTCTTCTTTTAGAGAAGAAGGGACGTCACTTATGGTGTTGGGAGAGTCGACTGCGGTTCGGGAGGAAGAGCGTGAGGCGGCGTCGTTGGTTTGGGGAACCGTGAGATTTTGGCCGTTATGTGACATGAAAGAATTATATCAGCGCAACGCCGGTTAACGGCTTTGATGCTGGAATGTGAGTTCCTATTATCCAGATATGTAGAACAGATATGTAGAATCGAGCTAGAAATAGTATACTGATTCGAAGTTGTGTAAGATGGCTATCAAACCGCAATATCAAGCTAAGGCGTAATATGGTTCTTGCACCTACGCTATATTATTTATATTAAACAAAACCAGGGCAGCGGTAATTGATAATTCATTAAACGCCAAGAAGGTGAGGGTATTGGCGCCAGCCGGCCTACTGAAGGGTCTAAATGCTATTGCAGGGCAAGAGCAGGTCTTTTGGTAGGTTGGGATATGCAGAGAAAGTCTGGGCAGGCTCCGCTTAGAGAGAGCCAAGATGTTAAAGTCTGGGCTTTATATGTTTTGGATCCAGGTTACGTTTGTGTCGATATAAAAATTCTATAGCTGCTAGTGATATAATATAATATGCATGTTTCCGGCCAAGCGGGAAGCAATATCAAATCAGAAGATGACAATGATATCCAAGCTTAGTTCAAGCGAGGAATAACGAATGAAAAGAATACATGTAAGAAAAATAATTAAGAAGATAGGCTATCTAAAGTATGAAATCCGATATGTTGAATGCGAGAGAGAAGAGAGGTTGGTTGTGACTTCAAACCTAAAGTTCAACGACCCTGCAAGTGCGTATATGCATGCAACTTTCCCTATTAAAACTATAAAGCGGTCAGCCTGCCTAGCCAATACCAAACCCATTCGAGTGAACGTGCCATGGCGAATGGGAGCGAAAGAGAATGTATGATATCTCTTCTGAGCGGTGGAATGCTAATGTTGGAGGTGTCGTTGATATGACATGACAGGGACCAGGGCATCAAGATCCAGAGGCTGGCCAAGGCGCAAGGCAGACTGCCCATCGCTAGCCAATCAGCTCGTCCGACCATCCCGATTCCAACTTGCCACACGATTCACAACACGCAACAAAAGGCTTCTATGACGTCATTGCAGCTGGAGGAGCCGCCATATTGATGGTTTATACCTATAGTAATTGACTGGTGTCTACCTAAGTTCTTTAAAGTCTTCGTTCATAGCACAAGTTGCGGTATATTGTTCTATAGTTAAAGCTTGATACTGAAATATAACGTTTTAAATTCAGTGCACATTTACTTTATGTAAATATATGCGGCTTCTACCCTCACATATGATATGAATTTAATCCACAAAGCGCTTCTAATGGCTTGTGATATTTGATAGAAATTGACTAAAGGAGGGCTTCCATAAACGATTCAGGTAGTAGTCGGTCTATATCGGGCTGGCTGCTCGCAGTAAATATGAAACTTCGGAATGGCCACCCTTCTGTGCCAATCGAAGCGCATAATTGTTGTTGGCATTGACTTTGGCTTTAGCATCTATCAACCTTTTAACAATATCAACATGACCAACCTCTGCTGCTGCTTGAAGTGCTGTTACTCCTTTACCTGGTGCACAGGCAGCGTTGACGTCAGTTTTGGCGATTAATAGCCACTCAAAAATATGAAGATGCCCCCTTCCCGCTGCTGCTTGAAGTGCCGTTCTTCCATTTTCTCCTATAGGGGAAGCATTAACATTGGCTTTAGCAGTTAGCAATCTATCTAAAATATCAAGATGACCATTCTCTGCTGCTGCTTGAAGCGCTGTTCTCCCTCTAGTATATGCGGGGGAAGCATTGACATCAGCTTTGGCGATTAACAGCCTCTCAACAATATGAAGATGTCCCCTTTCAGCTGCTGCTTGAAGTGCTGTTCTTCCACCAATCTCTAATCCAGCGGCAGCATTGACATCAGCTTTAGCAGTTATCAATCTATCCAAGATATCAAGATGACCACCCTCTGCTGCTGCTTGAAGTGCCGTTCTTCCACCAATCTCTAATGCTGCGACAGCATTGACATCAACTTTAACAGTTGTCAATCTATCCAAGATATCAAGATGACGACTCTTTGCTGCTGCTTGAAGCGCTGTTCTTCCATACTACCCGGGAGGAGCATTGACGTCGGCTTTGGCGATTAAAAGCCTCTCAACAATATGAAGATGTCCCCTTCCCGCTGCTGTTTGAAGTGCTGTTCTTCCATCACTTTCTATTGGAGAAGCATTGACATCAGCTTTAGCAGTTATCAATCTATCCAAAATATCAAGATGACCACACTTTGCTGCTGCATGAAGCGGTATTGTAACATGTTGTTCAATGGGAATTTCGGATTCAGCCATCGCAGCTAGCAGCCTCTCCACAATTCTTAATCTACCATTTGCAGAAGCTATGGTCAGTGCGGTGTTTTCTCTACTTAAAGCTAATACACGAGCCCCCTTTTCTAAAAGAAACTGGAGAATATCTTCACTTCCCAAAAGTGAAGCCATATGCAAAGGACGCATCTTTTCTTCGCCTATTATAGTATCGAGGTATTTGGCGCACTCCAGGGATGTTGTAGTTTGAATAATTAACCTCAGGACTGGAAGGTTGCTGTTTTGTATTGCCCAGGTGAATGCACCCAGATGTGGTAGGCCAGAGCCCGGCTTAGTAGAGAGGCTCCAAGGAAGATGAGCAAAGGGAAAACTCTTGTCAAGCACGAGTGCTCGAAAAATCACCCAAGATGACCTTTTCTGGTTATCATCGGCAAACCCGTCGCAATGGTGAAGCCAGTTATGGCAAATACAGCCAAGCAAGGGGAACGAGCGTGATAGCTTCTCGATTTGACTAGGTTGCAGCGATTTTACATTGGTTTCCTGTTGACGATATATCTTGACAGGCTTGGGTGGATCACTTCCTTGACGCCAATGGAAATAGAATCTTGCGAGCTTAGCTAGAAGTGACTGAGGTCCAAGTGCAGTCGGCACCCAGGAAACTGGACTTTCTAGGATCAGTTCCTTCGGTGGCGGCGGTTCTTTGTGAATAGTCTCAACCTGAGTTTCAAAATCGCTGAGAGACAAGTACGTAATACATGCAATGCCTGTATCCAGTTTAGCAAAAACTCGATCAATGTGTATGCCTGCGAAATCCTTTTTTATTGATTCAAGATGCAGGAACTCCCGCACGGTTGAGTGCGCGAACTGGACCGTATTATCTCGCTCGTTTAATATGGCCAAGTTTCCGCAGCTTCGGAGTACGAGGAAACTGTCCTCTATCTGTCGATCTTTTATTTGTGCGTGGTAAGTATCGCTAGGATTAATCGTGATCGCTTCTTGTAGCTCTTCCAGAGTGAGGGGTCGTAAGGATGTTGAAAGCCACTTAAAGATCCTCGAAGCCTTCTCCGGGCTCCTTTGTTTCACAACCTTTGATAATATCCTAGCATAAGTCTCGTTCAACCCCCGTGGTAAATTACGTATTAATCGGCGGATATCGTCTTTGCTATCTTCGTTCTCGATTTCTTCCAGTCGAAATTTAACCCAAAGAAACCTAGTGAGATTTAGTTGTGTGAAATTTTCTAATTCAAGAGCAAGAGCGACCACTTACATCTCATCAGCTCCCTTCACTAGTGCGGCTTGAATTTCGCTGGTAAACTTTGGTGGGTATGATTTCAGGTTACCGAATTGCTGCAAGCTGTCCCGAATATATGCTTCAAGCTCTGGTCTATGTGTGGATTGGGGAGAGACAACTTCTGCATCTGCCATTGCTCTATGAAGATCCATTTCCGGACGGCTCAATAAAAATAGCTTGCTGCTTGAGTTCGATTGGCGCAGCGTTTCATCAAACCAGTTCAAAATATGTCGTCTGTCTCCAATTTCCAACTCGTCAATTCCGTCAATAATTATATAAGTCGGATTCTTCCGTTGAATAAGCTTCATAAGAAGACACCCCAGTGCCTGAATCGTGGGTTGGCCCCGATGGTCGCCAAGAACATTCTCTATCTCTGAGCGTAGATCGGGAGGCAGTGGGCGATTCAGAGTTATTATTTGCTTTAGCAAGCTTGCGAGAATTGTGCGCCTCTCCAATGACCTAGCTTCCTGAAAATCACAGAAGAAATATATAATTGCCTTGCTGGTTTGAGATATATCGTTGAACAAGTGATCTATGATCGCTGATGCCAGGATAGTTTTACCAGAACCCGCTGGATACATTAGCACAGGTAGTTTTAGTAGCCGAGTTACCTCTTATAACTTACGAATACCTTGATACCACATTAGAGAGCCTCTAGCGCCACCATACCATGTCTTGAACTGCGCAGTTTCAAAAAATGAAATTCCCGTTTCAGGGTGACGTTTGTCTCTGGCGTTTAGAAAGGCTCGCGTATGATCATAGTCCAATAACCTCATGAGCAACTCGTCTATACATTTCTCTATTTGGTGTTAATAAAACTGTACATACTAGAGCTAGATGTGCGAATCAGTTCGTACGAAAAGGTCAG
The DNA here is from genome assembly GCA_036971295.1 of Dactylellina cionopaga. Classification (NCBI taxonomy): domain Eukaryota; kingdom Fungi; phylum Ascomycota; class Orbiliomycetes; order Orbiliales; family Orbiliaceae; genus Dactylellina; species Dactylellina cionopaga. Next base: position 1,287,931 of record JAJTTY010000011.1, read on the forward strand.
AGCCTCACCTCCTTGCCTAAATCCTGCTGAATTCTCCATTCTTTGTTTTTATCCCACTGAGTTATCTCATATTTTCGATGCAAGTGGCCGTCTTTCTGATAGATCAGGGCTTGTTGGCATGCAAAAGCTGCTGCTCTTTCCGATGCAATGACTATCTGGTCGTCAATTGACTGACGCTGCACGGTCAACTCGTTCTCGAGGTCTTGAAATTCAAGCTTGAAAGGTTTCCAGACGCTTTTTGCATATTGCTTCATTCCTATCAGCGATTTGTTATTTAGCTAACGGGAACCTATTATTTTAACGGTAGGGTAATATTTATTTTACCTGATTTTCGAAGAAAGGAAAATGCCTTCGTGCAAAACTCAATGCATATCGCATAAAGTACGCGAATGGAGTCTTTTAGCTTAACATCCTCGGAAAATATGTCTCCGATTTCTTCCATTTGTAGGGCAGATATGACTGACCCTCTGGAACATGTCTGATATCTTGACGAAGTAGTCAAAGAAGTTGCTAGCCAACTATGTGCCGATCATGCAATTAGTCAGGTACGAAGCGTACTTCAGCTATTGAGATCGACAGGGTATTAGAAGTATTCTTACTTGAACAACAAGCTTGACGCTACCCCAAACTAAAGATGCAACTGAAGTCGAATCCGCCTGTACATATACACCTAAAACTGGAGAAAACTGTTGTACAAACTGGAGGAACGGTCTACACCTTTCCCCAAGTTTCATGAGCTTTTTCGGTTTGACATTATTGAGTTCCTGAGTAAGGGATGCGACACTAGCGGCATCCGGAGATGACGAAGTTGTGAGCTGGGAAAGTTCTTGAGGTGATAGAAGTTGTTTGAATTCTTCTATTGCCTTCTCTAGTCGAATTTCTCCCTCTAATTTCAGAATAGTCGATGCTCCCCCAGGAGTATTCATGGTATCGGGGATTTTCAAGGGTTACCGCCTGCCTCGTCCGTCTATTGTAAGTGTTAATTCGCGGATTTTTTTACTTCGCATTGGTAAAGGTGGTAGTTTGGTGAATGGGATAAGACTTTAGAAGAATTAGCTAAGGGGCTTCGTAACAGGAATTCTTTGGACCTATAAACTTCTTAAATTTAGACGGCTACGCGCTTTCGAGTTCAGGTTGACACAGCCCATGAGAATTCCCGGCACAGCTTACAGCGCCTACAAAAACGTCCAGCCTCGTAATGCTAGCGAATAGGAGAGTGAGAATAGCACCTCAGAAACAACCATAGGCGCGGCCCTCTTGACAATTAGCTTACCCCACTATTATGCATACCAAAATACGGGACCTTACGAGGCTGTTCAATCTTTTTACTGCAATTAAATATTGATCATTGATGTTCCTGAGGTTGAAAGAAGAAACCAGCGTGACAAATGTGATTTAGTATCGGGTCAATACCTTATATATAGGCGATGTAGGAGCTTATCCGATAGAAGATGACCCGGGTTTCGTAAAATAAATCTCAGTTGCGCATTTAATATTTTGGCACAGCATGCAGATATACACCTCAATTATATTAGATGATAGTGGGGCCTTTCCCACGGGTATATAAACTTTTTGCTGGCGCAACATTAAATTATAGCCAGTCTAATAGATCTAATTAAACCTACAAAGATACTACTATACTAACTAAGTAACCGATCACTTGATCGTCAACAAAAGGAAAGCTTCACCATCAATTGCTTCATGCGCGTATGATTTGCATGGCTAGCCTAGCCTACTAATATAGAAACACGTGAATAAAGTAGCCTAGCATGGCGTTGCATGCTGCTGTGCTTTAATTGCCTGGCACTAGTTTCGCGTCTCGAATATGAATTTCCCCGATATAGTATCTTCCTAGTAAGCCTAGGAGGAGGATGATGAAATGGTCGCGAACTACTATATAACACTGGCGTTTGGCTGACTATGGTGGAATGGAGCGTTCAAATCGCTAGGCTTTACTGTGTTTTGAGTATCCAAATATAGCCAAGTCTATGGAAGGAAAGCGCGAATAGCATTACTATGGAACAAGTCAAAAGTGCATATAAGACTAACGAAGCGGCTATTCTGAGGCTTCAATCGAGATATCTCTTAATCCAAGAAATTCCCCAGATTTTTTTCTCTTAAGGTGATATTCGAATGGATTTGAGTGTTTGAAGATATGTCGGTATTGCTGAAATTTGAAAGACTCTAAGTTTGGCATATAACCACCGGCGAGCCACATCGCAGCCAACCACATACAATTGCTTTCAACATTGGCGCGGTCTTCGTCAACCAATGTATTGCTAGGAGTGTCAAAACTTTCTGAGTGATCCGATCCAAAGTAGAATATTGTGACCAATTTGGCCACAGCAAAGACATTCCACTGGAGATACCTTGTACGCTAATAAGGCCAAATAGGAATGCTATTAGCACGCAAGCTAGCCATGGGTGTAGCTGATAAGATTTATATGAACTTCACGTACCAGTGTATCAGTAAATTTGTCTCGTATCCTCGTCTCCCTACCAAAACATTCATCCAGCACCAAGTTCTCAACATTGGGAAATATGGCAACTAGATAACCTGCTATACAGTCTGCATCGGGTTCTTGGCTCACAGATAGAGTCTTTACATTCGGGCACCGGAGTCCAATACCGAATTCGGGTCCCCATTTGTTCAAACAAATCTTTATAGTTGTTAAAGTTTCAGCTGATTGTCGACATGCTTCGAAAAAATCGTTTCGGAGAACCCCAATGCCCAAACCGTTGCTGGTGTGTAATTGGATTGTGGCTAACCCGCTGGGATAGATAATAGGTTCTTGTGATCCCTGCGTTTCCCACGTCATTAATCCAAACCCAACCGGTTCTGCTGCTATAGTAATATCAAGCTCCTTGAGATTCGCTGGTGGGTGTTCCAACAATGCATTCATAAGTTGACGGGCATATACGGCATGTAGCGTATAGCATTCGATCTTGAATTTTATAAGGCCGGAAAAGTAGTTTCGAGAGATTCGATCGACTATGAATTTTGTTCGTGGGACGATCGCGTCCGCGTACGAGTATAATCCATAGTGATAGTAATATCGGGGTTTGATGTGGGGCAGGAAGAATGTAAGATGCCTAGACGTAGATATTCTTTAGTTGTCGCGTCTGTGGTATAGGCACAGTATGAGGTCCCGATGGACAAATTGTGATACACTCACCTAACAGAAGGGCGAAGGTCTGGATAAGTATCCAAAATTTTGAACTTGAAACTGTCGAGTAGGCTAACTTTCTCTATTATACGTTGGAGAGAAAGTGTACGAAGCTGTTTGCAGACACGAGAAGCGGCGTTAAGAACCCACCTATCACAGTATGATATGATTTGGATCTGTAGTTCAACAGGGAGTAAAAGAAATAGGAATGGACTTGTATGAGCGTCATCGACTTCAGGGTTTGCAAGTTCTGAGGGTGATCCTGCATCTATAGCTGCCATTGTGATATAGGCTACAATGAAACGAGGAGTCCATGGGCGGATAAACCAGATCTAAAAATATCGAACCGTGGCCAACAATAAATAATTCTCATCTACAGTAGCTAAATTCCTAAAGGACTTTTAGAGATGTAGTGTGTCCCTTGTATCGACCCTGCAAGCAGGTAGCTAGTCTTGAGGATGTAGAACCTCCGGTTGAAACGAGTATGTGGAACAAAAGGCGGGCACCACATCATAACAGAAAACATCCTTAGAACGCAACACAGGTCCCTGGAAATCGAACCAAAGAGGCTGGCTGAGTTGGCAATGGCTCTGGTGGTTGAGTGTGTGTTTAGGACTTTAAGTTTTTATGCCGTAATTTTAATGGGCTATGCATAGGTTTATCCAATAGAAGGCGAGCTAGTGGCTGCGTGAGCGAAAGGGTGCAGTGGAACGGAGGTTGTATATATAAACGCTATAAGAGAACGGTCAACTACAGTAGCGGTGAAGGTTGACGGCCAGCACTAGGGACTAACGCGAGCGACCAACGGTGTTTCAGGACAACGGACGTGTGATAATGATGGCTAAATTATTCATGAGTCTAATTACTAAAGTACATTCTTGTTTTATATCACCATAACCGTTTTCCAACCAGGGCCAGATAACAATAACATACCCAAATCTTATAGGACACAGCTAGAGAACCAGAAAGACGAAATATCATGATCCATATATAAGGGTTTAATTAGCGTCCTTGTTAAGAGGCGACTCACAGGGCTAAATTCTTGCAAGCCGATATCTGCAAGACCCTGGGGGGGTTTCTTTGCTTCTTAGCTCGAGATCCTTCGCAAGAGTTGCAATTTTGGCTTTTAGAATTGCTTTATCTTCAGCCTCGTCAGGACTCAATAAAGGTAGAGAGAAGGAACATATCATGCTATGCTTACCAGATAATTGTTAGGTTATTCACAAACAGCCTGATCAACGCATCACTTCATGTTGTACCTGTAGCTAGCTGACAACCATGAAAATGCAGTTTGGGATTCCATCGCCGTCAATCGCCAAGCCCAGATGCACTTTTCCCCTCTCAGCACCGTATAAAAGACATAAATATCATGAGATGACTCTCCTCAGCAGAAGAAGAGCATTCTGGTCCAACTCTTTTACCACTACCATCCTAACTGTAATCGCTTTATATATTGTAATAGCATATTCGTTTCACGCGATGGCATCCGGCCCGCCGCAAGTAAAATTCGCAGGACCGTCCAGAAAATATCCAGGAAATGTTGGGAGAAAATTTGACGCAGATGGCAACCCGTTACCCTTCCCGGGTAACAGCATCATCTCTCATCTCTCACCATCCAGCGAGCTCTACGCATCGATGCTAGTCATTTACGAAAAAATACGTAATCACCGCCTTGCGCCCCTTTTCGCTCTGCTCCCACCTTCCAGTTGGCATATGACCGTCTTCGATGGAGTATGCGATACGGTTCGTCAACCAGGTTTCTGGCCCTCCGATCTCGGCATGGACAAAAGTCTTGAGGAATGCACGGACCTTTTCGCAAGGAAATTGTCTGCTTTCGACTTGCAGTGCGAACCACCGTATCTGATGAAAGTTGTTGGGTGGACATCGGGAGTACTTGGGATCCGTGTCGAACCCCGTACCGAGGACGAGAATAAGAGACTGAGAGGTCTCAGGGATAGACTGGCAGAAACCCTTAAGATCCGCCATGGGGACCATAAAACTTATGTCCTACATATCAGCATGGGCTATCGCATAAGATTCTCTACCCAAGAGCAAACGAGGGAGATTGACGAGTTTCTAGCGGAACAGTTTAAAGATATGCCGAAGCAGTTCGAGTTGGGCGCACCGGAGTTTTGCAAGTTTAATGATATGTTTGCTTTCTATCGTCAGTTTTACTTGCAGGACCAAAAGAAACAGCAGGACGATAAAGGGAAGTAGAAACATGGTAGATTTGCTCTTAACTGGTTGGTTTTACGCGTGTTATTCATGTTGAGCAACTGGTTTATGAGCCTGGGGCCTCCGAAAGAGTTTACGATTTAATATTATTCGAGATATCCACGTTTCGGTGAAATTTGAAGAATTAGCTAGCTAGGTAGGGCGTAATGATAGCAATATAAGTAGAACTTTTCGGTAGATCAAAACGTAAAGTTAAATAACAAGATATCCTTTTGTTACACGTCCTTATCGAGGTATATCAAAATGAAGAGATAATTTACCAAGAATATGCTTCCACTTCAAGCTCAAACTCTGTCTGTCCCAGCTTCCCAGCCGTGACAACAGCAGATCTGACGTCGTCGCAAAGACCGCCCGGTCCAGAAACAACCACTCCAACCCTTTCCCACCCAGCCTCCATTTCTTCAGTCAATAATTGAGTAACATTTAGTCTACTCCCAATCTTCACATCCTTATCCGCTACCGTGCTGAGCGCTGGCTCCAAGTCATCGACCAAACATTTAGCAGATTCTTTCACACTCCAAGCCAACTTGACGTTCCAGTGGTTATTCACAAACGGCAGAAGACCCGTAATACCAATACCCCCGCTAATAAGCAGTAGCCGGTCACAGCGGAGTACCTCCTTGGTAGAATTATTTGGATACGGGCCCTCCACAAACGTGAGCAAGTTATCATTCGCGCAGATAGCTTTAGTCATCCCTGTCGACTTTCTGACGTACATGGTCAAACCAACAGCAGGACGGGTCATTTGCGGCACAAATTTGACCTGAGGTTGGAGAGCAGAGCTCTTCTCTACATCAGAGATTCGGTCTACCGAGCTTCCACTCTGAGAGCCAGAGGTGCCGTTAAAATATGACGATGGAGGCTGCAGCAATGCGGTTGACAAGACTGAAAACGGATGGTTCTCCCAAGGCCTAAGCGGGTGCAGCGTCGGGAAGTAGACGTAAACATGCTTGCCTGGCTCGGAACCCCAACGAATTCCAGGGACATCGATGCGGACATAATCTTGTCCGAGTTCTGTAACTTTGGCTCGACGGGGGCCACCAGCCATGACTACGCGGGCAACACGCATCAGCCTGTCACCAAACCAGATTGCAACAATGCAATAGATCCAAGTCTGATACCCGCCAAGCCACTTGTACAAGTCGTAAGCGTGGTACCAGAACCCCACGATCACAATGACGGAGAAGACGATATGCGTGAGCAAGAAAACCTCGTAGGCAAAATTCCGCACGAAAAGCTGGCTGCCGAAAGTGAGAACTACAACAGCGAGCGTAGCAACGATACCCCAGATCCAGTAAGGCTTGACAACTTCCATATCGTACATCCCTTCCTTTTTATAAATGTAAACCGCAAGGACGGAATGAAGCAGGGACTGGAAAGCGAAAACACGGGCTACCCAGCGATGCAGCACGAGGAAAGTAGAGTGAGACCAGTTGGTCGTCCACAGAAGAAAATTATTCCGTGTGCCGAAGAGGAAGACGAGAGGGGCGATGATGTACCCGAAGACTCCGCTGCGGTACATCACGTAAGATAAAATCTCATAGTATCTGCTTGCGTACCAGGCACTAGGTTGACGAGACTGATAGCCAACACAGGTCAGAATGATGTTGAGAATGATAAACATTACAACATAGAGACTTTGGCCGATAGTGGGAGCGTTTCCGATAAGGTAGGGGAGCGGGCGAACTTGATAAGTACCGATCGTGCTAGGCCAGATAAGGTAGGGCCTGAGTTTGCGGATCAATTGGGAGACAAACGGAATGTAGCCGAGCACGGTAAAGACAATGGGTAGACCAAAGCCGGTAACTAGTATTGCAATTCTATATGTTTTTACAGAGACGTTAGCAAGACTGTTGAATTTCATTGATATGGCTGTATTGGATGGTAGGGTAATAGAGGTTGTTACCCATAAGCATTCTCGATGGAAGTTTCACGCTGGATGCTCGTCAGGATGTTCCATTGCTTGAGATAAACGTCTGGTGGGACAATAGATGTGGTTACGAGGTCCATATCTTGCACGCTGAGCTGGGTTGTGGGCGGCTCAGTAATGTTGGCAAGGGCTTCTGCGTATGACCATCTTGGCGGAACAGTCTTGACGCCGGCGTTTTGCTGACCCGTAGCTTGGGTCTCCCAGAAAAATTCGAGTTTCGAATTGACTATATTGAACTCGGCACACTTTTTGTGCATGCACCAGGCAAGACTGGTAAGGTAAGGAGTATTGACAGCCCAGCAAGCTGAGGTCGTCGACATGGTCATCATACCAACCGTATCGCCCGTGCTCGAACAGTCTAGCATCATGGATGATAAGGAACGCAGGCAAGACATAGCGCAGAATGGATCGTATGGATTGGCTGGGAAGCCATTTAGTTGTCCTTGCGCCGATACAGAGGCTATCAGTACCAGTATTGACCAGAAGGCGAAAGATATTTTGGATTTCATGATTAAGCTAACACTTGAATCAAGGCTGGAAGATTTAGGATTTTTCCTTGAAGTATGGGAGGCCCCAGGCAGATATTAGGGTAAGGATCCTCTAAATTTATAAGACAGCTGAAGCTCCCTTTACACATATATAACAGCGCTCCCTCCGTCCCTCCAACGTGGCAACGCCACTCTAGGTCTCGAGCTCTCAAACGCCCCTGTATCATTTTGAGCAGAATATTTTAATTCAAAAGTGGGGAGCGCTATCGATTAGAAGCTATAATAGCATACAGATATACCTGCGGGCAGCTGGTGTGATATCAAAAGAACCGAATTGGCTGGCTCCTCATTGGCTGTCTGGCTTGATCCGAGCGCTGTCTGTGTTGGAGCGTGCAGTTTGTGGTGAAGGCTCACAGAGAGCATTTGAGCTAGTTTTATTGCCTGTTAGGGAATGGTCTGAAAGTAGCGCTTGGCACTCTTGCTTTGGTAATTGTCAACCAACAAACCCAGCGAAGCTTAATAATAAACGGTGCTGGAAGTCGACTTTGTTCTCTTCTAGTGTTCCAGCTTGAAGACCGTAAGTACTCAGGTAGGCTATACCGAGCTCGCAGTGAGAAAGTTCCAAGCGCTTACTTAAGTAAGTAACTACTAAAACATGGTGATTTTTGTGAATCAACCGGAAAGACAAGTAGGCCTTTGATGTGTTGTTGGTATGGTATATCAAACTCCATCCTGGGATGGAGGGTATGATTTGGGACACGACCAGCCCTCGATACCGCAGAGTACTTACTGCCTTTGCCGGTACAAATACGGTGAAATATTCCAACTCCTCCGAATTTTTCCGAGCAAGCTATAAGTACCAACTCAAAAATGTTGTCTATAATCGAAGGGATCGGTTGCTAAAATTGTCAGAGATCGTGCTCTTCAAGATCTTAGGATCTGGCAATAGATACCTCCAAACCTCCCAGTAAGTATCTCAATCAATCGATTCAACATGGAACTGATGGACTTATATACTTGCAGTAGATGGAATGCGATTTACTCAGCGAGTCCAAAGACATTATTACAGGCTCTAAAAATTAATACTTATCTAACCACCCTTTCATTCGATCTTGAGACACTACCTAGTGTTCGAAGATCGGAATATCTCACCCTCCGATTCCCCTTGCTTAAGAGGCTTCGGACTCGCAGGATAGAGTGGTCTACAGAATCGGTTATCATAGTCAACCACTTTCTCAAATATCACCAGCATGTAACGGATGTTGATTTGGAATTCGGTTATTTATCGCCTACGGATTATTTGCCGCCTGCGATTTGTACACCGCCTATGAGTTATATACGGCGACAAGAATTCAAAGACCAGCTACACAAAGACGAGCAGATCATAGGAAAACTTGGAATTTCTTAGAATAGCAGTATATACCCCGTTAGCCCAACTAGCCGAAATCTACTTACTTACACTCTACGATATACCCCTCGACAAAGCATTAGCTCCATGTTTTATACAAAAAAATTTCCAGTCCATCAAATTCAGAAATTGCGGAAACTGGAAATCCTTGTGGCATGGGTTACTATCACTAAACAAATAGTTCTGTCTTCGACATGTTCACATTCTTGCCACAGCGAGCGGATACCCTTTTATACAAACATTCCTGAAACTCTTAAAACCTGGGCTGCAAACCCTCGCCCTTATGATAAACCATGTCGAAAATGATCAACTTGACGAGGAACTAATTGCATCTGCCTATCCACTAGAAAATGATGTTATAAAACATTGGGGTTCTCTTCAAAATCTCGCTCTACATTACGGAGATAATATCGCAATAGAGTATAGCTACAGAGCTCCACGTTGTCAGTATTTTAGAAAGTATACCGAAGACCCAGAATATCACGAATATATACGCGTGCAGCATGCCATATTAGAGAATTATCTATCGTTGTAGACTCGAATCTTGATCGCTACGGTGTAAGTTGCTAGTAAAAACGAACCATAAGCTTATTCTCTTAGCCTTAATCAATGCTCAATCTACTAATGAAACTACTCATTTAAGACAATGACGACTGTTATATCAATAGCTCAGAGTCCATAACTTTCCAACTAGAAAACCTTCAAGTTCTTTACCTCATTCCGAGTACATGGCCACAGATTATGTATAGGGAGATCAGAAATGATAGTCCGAGCTGCCGAAAAATAAAAAGGCTACTTACTAGCTCACTTGAAAGAGTCTTCGCAGACGTCCGGCAAATACCAACTCTAGAGTATGCTGTCGTAGGACCTCAAAACAGAAAGAAGAATATTGCTGTAAGGGGTCCTATGGGGACTTAGAGAGGCTACCGGAGGTAGTTACCCTACGAAATGAGCCCTAGCTCTTAGGATTATTTCCATCCCTCGCCTCAAATATAGGGAAATAGACCCGGCTCCGTTTGTTTGTATGACGCTTGCGATACGGAAATTTATAACCTGAGGATTCCGCCGACTTTCTGGTGACACGTATTCAATTCACCCCGCAAATAGCATTCAATTACATTCTCGACTTGATATGATTTGTAATTTAATAGAGACTGTAATTTATACAATTAAATACAGATGGGTGGATGGCTATGGTGAAGGCTCCTCTACCGGTGAGGGCTCCTCTTCCATCAAATTACTGCCTAATCCTGCAAGAAATCTAGATTCTCGATTAATCCGCCCTCTTGCATCGGCTGCTTGCTCTGCCTCTACTTGTGCCCATTCTCGCTCCCTCACTCTCGCACGTTCACGTTGGGTCTCCTCCATAAAGTTATTAGGTTCCGTCCCAATTTGTGGTTGTTGACCAAGCGGTTTCTTCTGTCCTAAGCGCTGTTGGTCCAGCCTTCTGATTTCATTCACACTTCCAACTCGCATTTCTTCATGGAATTCTGCTTGTCTCGCATCAATGACCCTTCTTCGCTCTTCGTCCGTCAAAGTCTCGTCCGCTGCTATCTTGACAAAGTAATCATATAGGCGATCAGCGGCCACGTTCCTATTGTGTCGTCTTTCCCAATTTTTGCGCCATTCTTCCGTCTCTTCCGCCGCCCTGGCAGCGTTCTCCTGTTCCCAGTCGATATAGAACCCAGCATGCCTCAGCTGCTCATCAGTGTACCTATGACGTAAAAGTCGGGGAATCGGCGTATATTTCCCTCTCCTAATCCTCGGATCCGCACTATATTCGTAACCATACCCTTTCTCTTCTTCATCGGTCTCATAGTCGGCTTCTGTTTCGCCAAGTCCACTATAAATATCATGCATCTGCCGATTCCGAAGACTCGCAAACCAGTTTAGAAAAACTAGCCACCTTTCCGGATCCTGGTTTTCCATATTATAGCTATCCGCTCCAGTTATGTAGTCATCCGAATCAGGATGCAAATTCTCCACGATATCCATATCCAAATCGCCCTGGTGACCCGGTCCTTCATCATTTTCCCCTTCGGCTGAGTAATCATCTCTACGTTCGTATCTATCTTCCGGCTCCTCTAGGTCTTTATCATTCATATCTCGGTTCGAATCGAGCTCCTCTTCCGTACTCCCCTTTGTTCCGCCGTATGAAACCTCCAGATCAGAGTCCTCGGCGTCCGAATTTCCTCCTGTGTCCGAGTCGGCCAAGTCTGAATTCGCACGTGAGTCAACAAATTGCCTTCTTCCAGCCCCGTTCCAGGCGTAATCTGCATCCTGTACATCTAAAGCAGCCTCATCAGATCTCCAAGTACGTTTGAACCTATACATCATAGTCCCCGGAGTGGGGTATTCGTATTGCTGCAAAATATCCTTCCATTCCTGATCATTCGGCCCGATCGCTTTGAAGCTCGTCAGGTAGGGTTTTTCGTTGAGGAACATTTGCTGCGTGTCTTGCTCCATGTAGTAGCGGATGATCTGTTGGATGTTTGTGCAAAGTGGGGTGTTCGGATCGGGGTCGTTGTAAAAGACAATGGCCCTAGGCGGATTTTGTTGAACCAAGCTATCACCAGCCATCCGGGTGGTGCGCATGGATATCCATTGGATATACCCACTTGGGGTTTGGGGGATCGCATTGCAGGTGTATGGATTTACGTAGTATCTATAATCCGGGAGATGATTGCGGTCGAGAAAGTATTCTTGGAATGCCATCTCAAAAATCCCATGCACAAGGCTTGGGAGGAATGCCAGAAGGCACACAGTTAGCACGGCGAGCGCCATAAGCTTGGACTCGGTTCCTAAATATCGGTTTGATGGTAGCCCCTACCAAATATTGCCAAGCAAATTAAATATAATATCTCGTGATGATATATTCATAATTGGTAATAGAGTATCCATTCATATTGTTCCACCATGAAGCATGGTTCTCAAACCACCTCTTTCTTTCGCTCTGCTTAACCAAAAGCCATTGGGGTGGACAAAAGTAGGCAATATTACTTGTATAAATAGACTATTAGATAGCTGCGGGAATAAGCGATAAATACTAGCCTCATGAGCCAGGATACTACCTTTGATAACGAGTTAGAAATCCGTTGATAAATACCACTAGTGCGCAGTTTGGCCATGATTAATAAGGTGAACATTTGGGTTTCTCGCAAGCCAAATTTGTCTTGCAAAACAGCTGGTATTACCAGCGGCTCAACACAAATACCTGTCCAAATCGTGGAATAGCCCCACATAAGGGTTTCGAGTGCTAATTTTATCCAAAGGGCCCCTAACCTTACAAGTAATATTTAGATCTTTATTAAATAAATTTAGTTGTTAATTTTCCCGTCCAGAAATTTCAATGAATTGGCAGATGATAGGCAAAATCTGGTCTTACAACCTGTGGCCTTGTGTTATCCTGTTTGTTGCACCGGGGTGCAAACCTTTTCATCAACGCAAAAACATAAATCAAAACTCCAATATGCAACAGCACATCTATCCGACTATGCATTTGATAAATTGACGACTTCGATTTTAAGAAAGAGCTATTGGAGCCCGAAGATTGGGCGTCTTTATGTGACTAGCCAAGAAGGCATCTGGTCTGCCTTGACAGCCACTGATCTAACCATGGCTTCACCTGCCCCTTTCATACCTCGGGCCGCCTTCCCACGCCTCGAATCTATCGTCAAATCATACTTTCTGGGCCATCACAGGTCTGGATTAATCAAGATGCGCCAGCTCCTAGGCTCTGTAGAGCTTATTATCGAGTGCAGGGACTATCGGGTCCCCCTATCGTCACGGAACCCCATGTTTGAAAAGAATCTAGTTGGCAGGGAGCGAATGATTGTTTACACTAAGCGAGACTTGGGAGCCGAGACGTTGGACGAAAAGGTACCACCAATTAAATTGCTTTATGGTAGTATCGTTGTCGTGAAAGATTGGAATATTGAATGACTGATGGCGAGCATTATCCTCTATTGAGGATTAGAGCTACCTCGCCGGTTGAATGATAGACACGGGAAACAATCAGACGTTGGCATAAACCGCAAAAGGTACTGTTCACAGACTGCACCTCAGATAATGATATTAAAAAGGTCATAAACTATGCGAAAGGTACTTCTATTCTTGCAACTTTATTAGAGTTTGATCAATACACAATATCTAATATTTTTTTCAGATATCGCAACATCAGTTGACAACGTCATCGGGACCCGTATGATGCTTGTCGGTATGCCCAACGTCGGCAAGTCCTCACTGCTCAACGCTCTCCGGCGTGTCGGCATGGGTAAGGGCAAAGCGGCCATGACTGGTGGCCAACCGGGTGTTACCAGGAGCATAGGCACCACAGTCCGTGTCTGCTCTAACCCAGACATCCAACTTTTTGACACTCCTGGAGTTTTCATCCCATTCGTTCCAAACACTTCGACCATGTTAAAACTCGCGCTGGTCGGCTGCGTGAAGGATACTATTATAGACCCCGTCACGCTCTGCGATTACCTGTTATTTAGGATGAACTTGGTAAACCCCGAGCTATACGCGAACTTCCACCCGCCGACGAACGATATTACGCAACTATTGACGGCGACGGCATTACAAACGGGGAGACTGGGGAAGGGCGGTGTGCCGGATATATCGGCTACAGCGATCTGGTTGATACAGAGGTATAGAGCCGGTGACCTAGGGAGATTCATACTAGATGATGTTGATCCAGATGCTTTGGAGAGGAGGATAAAGGAGGAGGCGGGCGAGGAAAAGAGTGCGAATCAGTTGCGAAAGGAGATAAAGGCAGAGAAACTAGCTCATAAAGCTAGTCGAGCGACTATGGAATAGCATACCTTACAATATAAAAAATCTCCAAGGAAATAGGAAGCTTTTATTCTCACGTGAATTATCGTACATATCGCTTATGGGTATCAATTTCGTCTATCATATTGCATTGTGAAGCAAAATCATCATAAAAGGGCAGCGTTTAAAGTATACCCTCCAGCAGCTTCTTTTTCCTCCTCTCCAGTAAAAATTCTTTGACATCGTCCTTCGTCGGAACCATCATAGACGGCAGCGCCTCCCACCCAGGTTTCGGCTCTCCCTCGCCACTCTTCCCAATAGCCTTCATACTGTCCTCCTCCTTTTTCTTCTCATACACCAACAGAGTTCCATCTTCCTCGTCCCTATTGAATCCATAGTAATTGGCATCAACGTTCTTCCGGATCTCCGCTAAAGCCCTTTTCTTCTCCCCGGCATCCGCATCCCCCTCTTTCTTCGGCTTCAACTCTTCGAATAGCTCCTTCACTCCCGGCAGCTCCCTCGCCCGTCCAAAGTACTTGTATCCCTTGTGCCCAGGAATCTCTCTCCCGTTCTCATCCATCATTTTCCCCGCGAATCGCATGTAATTCGGCCCGCCCAGATTCTTCAGCTGTACCTCCCACATATGTTTCTCTCTCATCAACTTGTTGATCTCGTCGTTAAGGTCGCGAATCTGATAGTTCGATAAGCTGGGATCCTGGATTTTGGTGACCTTGCGCGAAATCTCTTTGACGACTTGACCCCGCCATTTTTCGCAGGATGGGATGGAGGTTATTTCGGTGATGCCTTTTGGGCGGCGGGCACGGCCTGCGTCGATGATACCCAAGTCGGCGGCTTGTTGTTCGCGGAAGCGAAACAGCATAGATTGGGCTTTTTCGGAGTTACGCGCCATGGTTAAGTTGTTTTAAAGCCTGATCGGCTTCCTTCGTGGTGGGAGAGGGAGGAAATGTTCGTTGTTTGTATTGCGGGCCCGTGGTGATGGTGATGGGAGATAGGTGATGGAGATAGAGCAGATTAAAGTTAAAGTTGAAGGTTAGGTTGAGTTTGTTCCTAATAACTTTCCTCTTGTCGCGTGTGAGCCATCCCAACTCCACCCCATCAAGCTACATCCAAGCTGCGACAACAGCCAACATCCAACCTTCAGCGCCTTCAAGTACTCCGTATAGCTATTTCTCGAGTCACCACACCCGCCTACAGTTTAAATTTGACGTTCTTGTCCCCAATTCCCGCCGAAATGCCGAAAACCGATCTTCCAGACGCGAAAGCGATGCTAGACACTAGAGGCCTCTACGATGGCCCCACAATCCACTCAATGAACCCGCTATTGCTCATAGAAAAGATTATAAGGTTGGAGCCTCCTGGCAGTTCTCTCATTCTTTAGTGATTTTACCGCTAACTCGAATTTCACAGAGAGCGTATAATCGACTCGATGTACTGGAAAGAACAAGCATGGGGTCTAAACGGTATATAGCACATACACTGTCCGTTTTCGCCTTTTTTGATCGCTTTTGCAGTCAAAGAAAATGCCAGCTAATTTTTGATCCTTCCACTGGTATTTAGCTGCGACACTGTTAGATAGAGCGATAGAGCTCTCGTATATTGGTGGCCAGTACGCGAATCAAAAGCCCACGGCGTTCATATGTCTCGTCATGAAGCTGTTACAGCTGAATCCTGAGAGGCAGATATTATTGGAATACGTGCAGGATGATGAATTCAAGTAATTGCCACCTCCTCTCATGTCGCGATGTAAATAGGACTATACCATACTAACACAATCACCCCTAATAGGTACCTCCGAGCCCTAGCAGCATTCTATATCCGCATCGCCTGGCCCGCTGCCGAGGTTTACAAAACCCTCGAACCGCTCATGTCCGACTATCGCAAACTGAGACTCCGCACGCAAGCAGGATTTCGTCTGACATTCGTGGATGAGTTTATAGACGACCTGTTAACGAAGGAGAGGGTATGCGATATCGCGTTGCCTAGGATACCGACAAGGGCGCAATTGGAAGATTTGGATGAGTTGGACGCTAGGGAGCCGTTGGTTAGTGATGTTGAGAGCGATGAAGACGAGGAAAGAGAGGAAGGAGAGGCGATGGAGGATTGAAGCGGGCTTGGTTGCAAGTCTTAGAGAGTTGAAAGTGCATCACAGGCGTTATATTGGTGGTATGTGTTTACGAAGCGGTTGGGTATCGATCGTTATATTCCCCTGCTGGGTGTATTATATATACAAAAAAGTTTTATACCCGCGTTCTATATTCGTACACCAGTAGCAGATCCTCCTAAGAAATCTTCGATTTCATTCTTTTATCAACGCCCAGAAACGCCATTAATATATACAAACAAGAGGGAACTCGAAAGTTGTGACATGATCGAGGAGATGTAATCAGTGTATCGTATGAAGCTTATGCTTTCGTCGCTGCGGGTGGTATTATCTTGACCTTCTGCACTTTCTCGTAAACCGCCTTATCCTGCTGTTGCGCTGATATCCTCGCAATCTTCCACTGCGGCTCTATCAGTCCGAACTACATATGCCCGACTCTCCATTAGTATGCCGTACACCCTGCCAATTGCTAAAAGTCGAGATATATATCTATATATATATATATTCGTTAAAGAAGAACCCACCATAGCTAATAACCGCCAAACCGGATCACTAGGCTGCGCCCCAACACCAAGCCAGTACTTTGCTCTCGTAACGTCCAGTTGAATATCCTTGAAAGGTTTACCGTCACCGTCCGGTGCGGGTTTAGGAACGGGATCGTAGGTGCCAATTACCTCCATCGGTTTGGAGTTTCGAGCCGTACGAGCTTGCGCGACGACGATGTTGTAGAGGGGACGATTACGGGTGCCGAAGCGGGCGAGGCGGAGACGGACAACCATTTTCGCAATCGGGGAGGAGGAGTAGGAGGGAGTTCGGCGTTGTGGGTGATAGTGGTGGTGGGGGAAGCTTTTGAAGCTGGTGAGGTTCCGAAAGCATCTTCAAATCCAAGATTCAGGAAAATCTAATCTAATCAATCACTGCGAAACAACCAGAGAGCAACACCCGTCACTCCACCATTTCCCAACGCTAACTTCCAACTTCCCACTCCCCTCCCACTCCTCCACGACAGCCAATTCCACCTACATACGCGACAGCGACGACGACAACAACATCCTCCCTCCGCACGGAAGCAGCACAATGCCAACCATATACCCCCGCTTCTACCGCGCCCCCTTCCAATGGGCTCGCTACCACGCTCACAATAACCCTGCGATCTTCTGGTCTTGCTTCGTCGGCGGCCTCTCGCCGTTCTTCCTCATCGGCGGATCGTACCGAAAGAAGGCACCAGAGATCCCGGGAACATATCCCAGTGCGTCCAATTCTCCCTTCCAATCATCAAGTTTTTCAAGTCCTCCGTTTTAAGATCCTAAGAAAGGGAATAGCAATGAAGGCTAACTAAAGAATGTTTTGTAATTTTTCGATTTATAGTCCCATCTGGAAGACGAGTTATACCGGAAGGCTACGATGACTAGAATAAAAATATACCTTTTAGAGTCCAATTTTTTTGTCGATTACGTTCGATTTTTAGCCGATTTATCCTTTCAACTCTCTCGCAGGAACACCAATTGTACATATGATTCCCGTATCAATCCAAACTATTACATACAATACTACCAACCGAAGAATATGAAGGTCGAAGGAAGGCCAGGCGTGGAGTGAGTGAGCAAGGTTTGTTCTTCTGGAGAGGAAGGACTTATATAAAAGAATACTTCCAGCATCTTTCCAACATCGCTTTAGTGTATTGATAGCTTTTATATAATGAAATAAGAGCAAAGCTGTGTATACAGCTTGACGGAGGTTTTATCCAACGTTACAACGTAAATGAGCGCTTACTTTCCACTTTGCCTGCTCGAAAAGCATATATATAAATATATATTTCAACCCAATTAAGATTATTTTATTCATAATTATAGCAATCCAAAACCTGATGGTAAGAAGACAACAAAAGAAAATACTATGCCCTTCCAGTAACACCAGGAATAGTGATAAAGAACAAAAGAGGGAAATAATAGTAAGAAAAGTAATGATAATGATGATGATAAAGCCAATAAAAAAGACACACAAAAACAAGGAGACCAGTGTCGATATATATCGCTATCGAGAAGGTAGAAAGGTAAGGTAAGGGAAAATAAGAGGGTTGAGAAACAGTAAGAGGTGTAATAAGCTAATATATCGAAGACGCGCAAATGTATAGCTTTCTTGACATATGTACAAAGGAATCGGGAAAGGAGCAATAGTGTCCTGAAAGTCAAGGGTAAAGTCGGTATGAGGAGGGACAAGAATAATAACACACATAGATACAGGCCCATGTTTTGCCTGTATGGGGAAGTAACGGTGGCGTGATAACTATCAACTAGTATTTCGGTTAGTTTGGCATTGTCGATAAAACCTATATCGTGGCAGGAGGTACCGGAAGAGGCGCAACCGAGAAAAACGGGTAATAAAGCCGTGACGGAGAGTCAATAAAAATGCCTGACACACAGTTGGAGAATCCAGAATCTCAACTATTCGAAGACATCTCAGCCACCTCCAAATCCTCATTCGAATTTCCCGACCTGCTATCACCACTCGCATCTTCCTTCACACAACGATCACAAACACATAGTACAGTATCCGGATCATCGCGGGTACACTCTGACTAAGACTGTTCCACGGCCAGTACCGTTGCCGGTGGTTGCGGCGTAGATGGGGAGGAGGAAGCGGTATCAGGTGCGGGTGAAGGCGCAGAGGCTGCGGCTGCGGCGACGGCGGCGGCGGCGGCTGCTATTCGCTCCTTCGCAGGACCGGATTTGTTAGCCCTAGGTTTGGTGGGTTTACCGCCAGTAGCACCAGGTTTGCTTGCGAGATCTTTCCATTGTCGCCAGCCTTCAAAGTCAATGAGGGCTTGCATGCAGCCCCACTCCATCACTTTTCTTTCTAAGAAGGTAAAATTGACAGGCTAATTCCATTTCCACATGTTAGCAAATGACTCGCGGGCTAAAAAAAAATACAGAGGTCGGAGGAAACCTTGAATACACACCTTCGTCAGGAAATCATTACAGCCAACCGCCAATGCCTCATCCCTGTCACTTCTTAAAGACGACGCTGTCAAGGCCACGATGATGACCGAACCTTTAAAAACCAACGCCTTATCAAGACAATCCGAATCCGACAACATCTCCTCCGAATTGGCAGGGTTCGAGGGGCTCGAAGAAAACGAACCGATCCCGTTTAACCGCTCCAGTCGCCGTATCTCCTTTGTTGCGTCGAGTCCGTTCATAATCGGCAATTGGATATCCATAAGCACCAGCTGAAATCCGCCGGTTCTCCATTTCGTTACCGCGTCTCGGCCATTCATAGCCGTCGCCCATCTGACTTTTAACCTCTTCATGAAAGCTTCCAAAAGTCGTAAATTGATGATATTGTCCTCAACGATTAGAACGTTTATGGAAGGCACCTGTCCGTCTAACGGGCCGATGGAGGCTGGTATGGTGTTTTTCGATTTCGTAGATTTGGTGACGGGAGGCGGAGATATAACTGGTATGAGCGCTCCTGGGCTGGCTGGTTTCTGGGGTATTGGTTTGACCACACCCGGCGAAGATGGTAGAGCTACCAATTGCGGTTGAACCACAGGAGATGGCGGTACCTCTGCACTTGCCACCCGAATTCTCTCAGACCCGCCGCCGCCGGCACGTGGTATCAACATAACCCCGCCAGCAGTTCCTTGGACAGAACCAGTGGTACTACCAACCGGAGAACCAGTAGTCATCCGCACAGGACCAGGTCTCTTAAGACTTCTGTGGCCAGGTGACGAAGGAGGCGGCGAGCTGGCGATGTAATTCGACAGCGCACTTGGATTGGCGGGTATATTATGCGTCGACCTTACCGTTCCGGGCTGTGAATGTGGTAGGGAAGGAATGATCCCTCCAGGCGTAAAATAGTCTTCCCCTGGTAACTGTAAATCATGCACCGTTTGGCCGTACGCGTATGACATCGAGTGCGGCCCCGGTGACGGTCTCGGCGTCCGAGACCTCTGCTGCTGAGGTACTTCCACGACCAGTGCGTCTTCAGACGTCTGCCCGTTCGGAAAGTAATCATCCAGCAGCTGGGATAAGATCTCGTCAGGCAAGAGTAAGCGATCGGTATGTGGCTGTATAGTCCCGATTTGCCGCGCCCGAGCCGACTGCGGCTTAGCAGAAGGACAGATCCTGATCATCAGCTCTGGCGAGTCGTACTGCCTCCCCAGGGCGTTGGCGTATTTCCGTAGGCACAGATCTCGGACCGTATCCACGAAGTCGTCCTCAGCGATGACCACCTGCGTCGGCGAGCCTCCCGGCCGCTTGACCCACACCTTGCGTGTCCGCATCTGATGCTCGCTGTGAGGCATCGGAACCGCGACAAGCTGAATATTTGAGCTACCTGTAGGAGAGGCCGATTCTTGTTCTAGCAGGGAGCGTAGAAGCCCCGTATCGGATGAGTGTATTAACGATTGTCTTCGAGAGAACGATAGGACCTGTTTCCGCCGTGATCCCGAAGATGTAAGGAGAGGTTTGTTGGATATCGACTTCACAGATTCATTTCGATTCAGCTCGCTAGTTTGGAAAGCTCCGATTTCCGAAACGGTGTCAAGCGTCTCCTGTGCTGCTGTTGTTGTTGTTGCTGTCTGGGTGGCAGCAGTAGTGACAGCAGCAACGGCAGGGGCCGACGAGAATTCCACAGGTTGGGAAGATGGAGGAGGCTCGCTACTGTAGTGTGGAGCTTCCTGACCATGCGAGACTGAAGCGAGAGTGTATTCTCGTTTGTGGGTTCCTTGAACGTCGAACGTATTCTCGTTGGGAGCTTCGGATGTACCGAGGGAGGTCCTGCTGCTGGCTCGCCTCAATTGGCTCAGGGAGCTAAATTCGGTATCTGTTCGTAGCCCCGACGAGTCGCTAGGGAACTGGGTTATACGATAAGGCCGGGTGAAAGTTGGAAGGTTGGTTGTGTTGATGCTCAGGTTATCGGACAACCGTTTCGAGTTTGAGCGAGAGAGGGGTGTATCAGCTCCGGGACTCTTATTAGACTGTGGGATGGTCGGAGGGATGAATAGGGGTGACGTCGAAAATACTTCTGTTATACGTCCGTCGGAGGGTGCTGAGGATGAAGATAGAGATGGAGATGCAGCAGGAGCAGCGTTGGATGATGATTGGGGGGTTTGTGGTTGGAGGTTTTCATTTTCAGCTAGTGGCTTTTGGGACGCCTGCTGGGCTTCTAAGCCCAGGATCCCGGATTTTGAATCCGAGCTGTCTTTCTGGAGGAGCACGATTGGAATCTCGCGACGGGGATCGGTGAGGGTTGTAACTGGGTCGGTAGATGTAGAATTTGTAGAATTGGAAGCTTCGACAGGAGATTCGGTTAAGGGCGGAGGGATTGAAGTCGACTGTTGGTTGTGGGCATTATAGTTATTGGAGATGTGGTTGTGGTGGTTGTGGTGATGTATGCTGTTATTATTGTCTGGTGGCTTTGAAATTGGCAATTGTGGCTGAACGAGCGCTTCGACAGCAACGGGATAGTGTTCCTCTCCACCACCACCACTCCGTCTCTTAGGAGGGACGCCTCCTTCGATCACGATGATATCGCCATTCGCATTCGAATTCGCATTCCCGTTTGCCGTGGCCGCGTTATTATAATGTATTATCGAAGTCGGCGTGCCAGGCTCGTTGATGTTGTTGTTATTATTGTTATTGTTGCTAGTGGTATCGACGGTTCTGATGCTGCTGGTGGCCACTAGGCTCTGGTCGGATCTCGATGGGTCTTTGGCACTGGCACTCCCAATGATACTCCGTCGTTTGGACTTCCTCCCCCAACTGCCCTCACTTCCAGCAACTCCAGCAACTCCACCACCACCAGCACCGCTACCACCGGTGGTAGTAGTACTCTTCGCCGTCTTTGTTGGCCGCACGGCAGAAGACTCTTCGGTTGAATCCTTGCTATCCCTCCTCAGCAGCTTCGTCTTCGTGCCTTTGATCACGTCTCTGAACCCACGCATTCCTTTGACGGCTCTCAGTTTCGTGGCCGCGGCCTTCCATAGGAGCATTCGCGGGACAGAGAAGAGAAAGGTTGCCGCGTTTTTGAGATGGCTGGCAGCACAACCATCCCAGCTGAAATTGGCGGACTGTACCCTTTCCCTTTTTTTTTTCCGTCTGAGTGTGATTGTGTTTTTTCCCCGGTCCGGTTAACTAGAAGTATGGGGTGGTGGCTGTTCTCCCCTTCTTCTTCCAGTTAGTTAGTCGACAGCCAGCAGCAGCAGCAACAGACGTGACAGCGACGAAGAGGAAGATGATGTAAAAGAAAGAGGAGGATTATATTTTAAAGTATATTAGTCGCTACGCTATGCTATGCTATGATTTTTGACACCGGAAAAGATAGGAAGGAGTCGAGAATGATGAAAATGAAAATGATATCAACGTTCGACGACGGGTTTTGTGTTGTCGCTCGGGCTTATTATGGCTTCTTAATATTTTATAAGTTTATGAGGAGAATTACTATATAATCAATAATATAATATATTGAAAGGGGAATAAGAATAAATTGTGAAAAAAACGGGGAACTGCAGGCGATATATTAATCGGCCAAACGTTCTTCTAATTCCCCCTCAACCTCGGGTGCGTCTATTGTTATGTACGTTCGTACAGGTACGAAGTGCATGTAAGTATGGTTATGCCTGCATGGCACTTCATGAGAATAAGGGCTGTCAGATTTGTTGTTTTCCTTCCCTCTCTGTCTCTCTCTTATATCCATCCATTCAGCAAATTACCGTTGGCTGCCTGGTTCAGCAAGGTCGCAGCCGAAACGCCACTGCTTCACTTCTGCTCCTATGCAAGGAGTGGCTGGTACGAAAAGAAAAAAAGATTCTTGTATTCTCTGTGTACCTGGTGACGACGATACCCAAGATCTTTGCAAAGTCAATCGCCGTTAACAAATATCTACACATATTTAGAGTATGTAGACGTGTGTGTTCATATTTGACTGTCCGTCAGGATAGAGTATTTTAGCTGTACATCTGTGGCGCAACCCTGTCTCCTTGCCTCGATTTCCCCAATTCACCCTGGACAAAGTAAATCGAGGCGTATCTTTGAACTCCGTAGCACCTGTTGACCCTTCCAACTAGTCTTTAGATCTTCACCTTGCAGCTGAATATTCGTCAGCAGAAATGGAAGTTTAAAAAAAACTTCGCCAGCTTGAATATTTTCGCCACATCAAATATTCCCAGTCACGCCGGTGCATATTGGTTCCCCTTGCTCTGAGTCGAAACGAAAGGGTAATAATAATGCCGAAGGGTTGAGAGCAAATCCCCTTGCCACCCATGTGTAATCTCAATAAAATCCGCCATAGCGGACCTCCATTTTCTTACGAACGGGAATTCTGAAACGTGGGCAAAAAAAATGCAAGAATCCCATGGTTCGACGAATCACATTTCGTCTACTCTCCCATTCGTGAATGCAGGATGTTTCCGACGTCGACCATCGGTTAGAAATAATGATAGAGTGGGCCTGGGAGACGTAAGCGCTTTGTTTTTCTATGTTCTTTATTTTATTTTTTTCTGGTTGCATTCTTAATTAATCAAAAACCTTGGTCATCAACGGCTGGCGACCAAGATTTTGATTATCTTAAAAAATCCCGAGTATTTGCAGAGATCGCCCTTCAACCACGTGTGATAACCAGTTCATGATGTAGCCAACGCAACCCCCTTGGATATTGATGCTCATGCAAGGCGAACCATCTTTGTACTACAATAAGAAAAAGAGGCCTTTCTCAAGAAGATCACTACTAGGAGCGGTCTGCATTTCTCTTTGTCATACTCGCTGCCCTTACTTTTTCCCCAACTTGAGATTCAATTAATCAAAACCGTGGTACAACATGGGAAAGGGTTACGTGTAGCAGAAGGATCTCGACAGGAATCGATTTTTGCTCAAAAATATCGAAAAGAATGTTGGAGTGTTAGCTTCATATCCTCACTTATACGTAGCTAGCCGCATACATGTTGGCATCTATCGAGAGTGTATTTTACCAACCGCATAAAGATAAAATAGACTCGATTTATACGTTGAACGCCCTAGACTTCTCGATCGGTTACAATTGAATAATACTAAGCTCAAGATCCAACAGCCATCAGTCACGAAAGCCACCCTTCGACCAATGCACAAAAATCCGGCTTAGGCTTAGGAAACATTAAAGGCTCTCAAGGACCTTTATATCGAAAATATGGAACGCTGACTAAAGCGTCCGAAGCAAGCACGTTAGCCGTTTGCTAAGCTTCACGCTGGCCCGCGTCCGTGGTACATGCGTGCGATTGATAAGGTTGCTTCTGTTATTAACTTAGTGCGTAAACCGGTTCAGCTGGAAGTGAAATATTCCTGCCGGAAACGGGATCAAGGGGATTGGTGTTAAAATGCAAAATTCCCACTTTATTAAAGATTGCTCTCAACATCACATGATAGCTAGCAGTTTCCTGGAATTTCGATGTATCAAAAAACGATAAAACTAAAAGATGACAAAAACGGTCGAGTAAAGGAACAAAAGTTTTAAGCCGGGGAATGGGGAACGATGGAATTTATCCAGCTGGGAATCTTTTGAAGGATGCAGTTTAGGCGAGAGGGAAAAACTACTCCAATCGAGAGCCTTCTTGTAAATATGGTTTCACACGTATGGATAAAAATCGTTGACTGTGCATTGATACTCTGTTTTTCTAGAGCTTACCCATCAGTGAACAGGAAGCTTGAGCCGCGGAGTATCATTCGACGAAGATCATTGAACGTAAGGGGGGAAGAATACACATAAAATGTTGCCTTCACAGGCCGAATTGACGGAATCTCTCCCAATCACGTTATCGCGTCGATTAATTCCCTCGACAGAAAGACATGTGGCACCAAATGCAAGCAGCAAGTTCAAGCTTACTTTTCACAAAGCTTCCTCCCAATAAGAACACACGTAAAGGAAGGGATACACAAAACAAAAGGAAGAAAGAAAAAAAAAAAAAAACACGAAGGGAACCCTGTGAATCGAGACTGGGGGTGGGAACCCAAGGAAAGCTGCTGGGATATCCGAAGCGAGTCCACCTGATTGGTCTCCGGGAACGCCACTTCGAACGCCAAATTTCTCGAATAGATTGGCTGGGTCCACGACCTACGATGGGTTTTATTGGTCGGATTTTTGGTCTAGCTGTGCTTTTCCTTCATGCACGAGAACCAGCGAAGAAGGAAGGTGGGGATGCTTTCTTGGGTTTTTGAAGGGAAGGAATTGCTCGTTCAGATAGAGTAATATACGGACGACACAATGTGGTGGGTGTGTAGATAGTGGGGGGTCACCACTTTTTCTTTGAACCGTTCCCCCCTCTCGTGCGCAGGAGATGATATTTGTATCTCAGTTGGGCGATTTGAAAGGAAGAAATTTGTGGATTCGGCTATTTAATCTCGATACTGATTCATGCATTTGGCGGGCATCCAGCTTGCTATCCGTTTTTTTTCTCTTCTCGTGGGGAAGGAAAAAGGCCAAAGGTCAGCGGCGGCTGGAGTTTGACTCGTGCACATGCCAAAACGGAGGACTTGGGTTGTGTCGCAGACCTCGAAAGAAGCACGAAATCCGTTTTATTTCGAACAGTCGGGTCTTTGTTGGACGGAAAACGCGTAGAGCTAGTCTAGTCTGTGGGAGGAAATGAAGGTTTGCAACGGGTGGTTTTTTCTTCTTTCTTTCTTTTCGGGTCCACTGATCGAAAGGAAGGGAAAAGAAAAAAAAAAAAAAAAAAAAGGACCTATAGCACGATGTCTGATATAGCTGTCGACATTACATATTTCGCTCCCTCCTCACTTCCGCCAGCATGATTGGGGTAAGAACTGTCCGCACGGTTTTCATGTAATGTTTATGTAGGTTCCCTGCTGCAGACAAGGTTGGTTGATTGACGAAACGACCGACGACAGGTTCTCGAGCATGGGGAACAGCTCTTTTCTCTCCTGGCAGTCGTGAGCAAAAGCAGCTAGCTATGCATGCTTTCTGCCCTAAAAGACCTTCAAATTCCGAGACTACAATATATGTACCTTGAGGTGTGGTCGGCAGGTGGAGCAAGATACGCATATATCGCTCTCTAGTCTGCTTGTTCCGAGTTTTATGTCGTCGGGGCTAATCTTCAGACGGAAAGTGCGACAATTGGGCTCAAACGGTTTTGGGAAAAATATAACCCAGATAAGCTTGTACTCTTTTTTTATTCTAACTCATGCGACACCCCTCAGCTATCAGATAGAAGCAAGATATTCCGGGGAGCATAGCAAAGCGAGGGGGTCTGAGAGCAGTCGTTATCAGAGGAACAAGCCCGACTCTCCTGGTAAGTAAAAAAAAGCCACTTTGTAGACGATAATCAGATTCCAGGCCTGTTTGCGTGGAAGAATG
Source organism: Dactylellina cionopaga (assembly GCA_036971295.1). Taxonomy (NCBI): domain Eukaryota; kingdom Fungi; phylum Ascomycota; class Orbiliomycetes; order Orbiliales; family Orbiliaceae; genus Dactylellina; species Dactylellina cionopaga. The sequence continues at coordinate 1,314,395 of JAJTTY010000011.1, forward strand.
CAGATTTATCCGCTGACCTAGGGTTTGTCGATGTAAGATTGGGTCCCCACTATCGTGAGGGTCGACATCATTATGTCTTCATCATAACGTCCCTTCCCGTTGTTTGGCAGGCGGCTGACGGGTAAATGTAATAAGAAATGAGCATATGAGGTTTTGTCTTGCTAGTTATCTCTGTCCTTCTACAGAAGGGTTAGTCTTGAAGCAAACGCAGCCCTCAGCATCGCAGCCTGACCGCATCCCGATGCTATATTAATATTTATCACCAACTCTCAGAGTGAAGTTCGCAATGAAGACAGATTACCGTTGCTTATAGCCGGGTTGAACCTGGAGGTAAATCAGTAGGGGCTTGGCACGCAACCACGGGCGCTGATAGGTCGGAACGATTTCTTCCTCGTGGCCTGTAGCTAAGTAGAGCAGTCGATAGTCAAGTCATGTCAATACCTCGAGCTCTTGATGCTCGGTGCGAGGAAGGGCGCGATTACGAGGCCCAGTCAAGACAGTCAGGCTTTAACTACTATCAAAACGGTGTCCAGTCGAGAAACCCCCAAGTTCGTTGAATTAGTGGGCTGCGTTGGTGTACCAATATTGAAGGGTCCAACATCTTGTGGTTGGGTATTAGCCATCTCGATATCAGGTCTCACAGGCCCCTCTTATCGCTCGTAAGCCAATGAGAGCAAAGTACCGTAAACATGGCATCCTGAACGGAGGAGCCGCTTCATGCAGCCAGCACGGAGAAGGAGAAGAACAGAAGGAGAATAGAACAACGGCGCGCCCGTCGGTGCAGCGAAAGACAATGAACGAATGCAAATGCACACTACCGGCTTGTAGGACTGAAGAGCGGTTTGAGGTTTGACTGTTGGCGACAGAGCACCCTCACCCCCGACCCTTACAGAGTATAGATATGTACTTGGGGATCAATAGCTGTCCCTTGAATTGCTGCTCGTACAGTGGCAGTACTGGAGTGGGTACACGTTCTGGAGGTAAGCTTCCACACGCTTCGTGGTGGACCATCGAGGGGCCAACCCTGGGATGGTTAGCTGCAAAATGCAGAAGCCCTTCACTAAGCGGGTCCCGTCTAATTGAACGAACGAACAAACGCTAGTTCAGTTTAGCAGCGATCTCTCGTTTCTTTTTCCTTGTGTTCTCTTTTCCGATTCGAATCTGCCCTGGTCGACATTCGGGTTTCCCAGATAGTTCCAAGTCCCGATTAGAAAATTTTCTAGGGCGAAAGTTGAGCGACGGACTCAGCTTTCCTCTGGGCCGGTATGAATAACACGCAGCTTGGTAGACATATTGGTATTGCATCTTGCATTTCTGCTTTATCAATCAGTAAAGTAATCGTCCAGTTATTCGGTTATTCGTGATCAATCAATCAATAATTAAGATGTGTGCCTGGCCAACCCCATCCCCCAGTCCCAAGCTGCTAACCTCAATTCAAACTTTTCTTACCAGAGGTTTCGAGTATCCCGTGCCGGTCGAACCAATAACCCAAGCATGAGCAGAAAACAAAAAAGCGAAGAAGGAGAAGAAGAAGAAGCAGCAGCAGGAGAGAGTAAGAGAAAGATAGACGGCCTTCCGAACCTTTGTGAATTCGAATTTTTTCTTCATTCGTTCTTTCTTTTCTTTTGTTTTCTTGAGAGTTAGCTTGCGAGTTGGAGGGAGTGGTACCTAAAGTAAGTATCTTCGATTCTTCTCGCCCGCCAGCCAGCACACCCACTCTTTTTGATATTAACGGCACCCACCATAACCTGGCTCATAGCGCTAGTTTGATTGAACGAGCGAAGGGACCCAGGCCGTTCTCGACATCCCCCATTCATTCATCATTGTCTTGCCTTGTCCTGCCTTGCAAGCTTGTCCTGTCAAGTCCTGTCCTGTCCAGTCAGTACTGTCTTGTCTCTTCCTTCCCTCTTTCTCCTTGTCGCTCCTTTCCTTTCGACATTTACTCGCCTCTGTTTTCTTTTGGAATTCCAGGATCCCATTCTTCGGCATATCCACACATCAGCCAGCTCCAAAGGAAGGGCAAAAAGAAGAATCGCAAGCCACCGGGACTGTAAGAGGGGTTATAGTCGCAGAGGGGAGACAGGGAACTCATACTGTTGTTTTTCTTTTCCTCGCTTTTGCCTCCTGTCGCCCTCTATCAATCAACCTATCTTTCTCTCTTTACCTCACTGTCTCTATCAGTCTGTCCCATTGGCGCGCGTGTGCTTCGTGTGTGTGTGGGCTTTGGTGGTGCAGTACTACTACTACAAATCCCGCTCTGTCCTGGCATTTCTCGCTTCTGCTCCCTAACCTAAGCACTGTTGCTAAGGTTCGATTGATCAGCTTCCCCTTCTCGCCTTCTTAACTCAACTACCTCCCACACACCCTCAACGCACTCCACTCTCACTCACTCACCACATCACACTCCACTCCAACAACCTCTTCTTCCAACATCAACCATTGCCTCCTACTAAAACTCTATCCCTCTAAAAGAACACCTCAACTTTGAAAACGTAGTTTCATGAAAATTATCTCCACGGTAGACGATTTTTTAACAAACTAGGACCGTTATTTTTGGGTGGTCTGTCTCGATATCCTCGGTTATCATTTCCGTTTTGTATTTCCAACCATCCCTCCCTCGCTCTCGCTCTCGCTCTCCAAACGCGCGCGACGTTTTCCTCTCGTCTCTCAAGACGACCCGGGAAACCTTATTGTTCTTAAGCATTTTTTGACCTCCATGATCATACCCATTTGTTCTCTTCACGTTCAGCATAGTCGACGGGTGCATCATCTCTCTGCGCTCATTTATTCTTGATTTAGTATACCGCCTTTTTATTTTATTTTTTATTACTTTTCAATCGGGGTTTTCTCTTTTTTTTGCGCTTTCGACCAGCATAGCATATTCGCAAGCACAGCAAGGTTGTACAGCATACATTGGTTTTAGGTCTCATCGTTGCATATCTAGAGCGTTTTTTATCATTGGATTCCCCTCTTCACCATATACGTCAACCACTTTGCAGCCTTTTTTTTTTAACTTATAAACTACAACCATCGCATTCGGATTTCTGGTCGCAGTCCCTTTGTACACCATTCATCATCAGTCTAGTTTTCTGGCAGACCGGGGCTGCAAGTTGTTTCTCGTTTTCACGACAATCAGCACAAAAACAAGCCGACTTGAAACGAAACTCGGCACCTCTTTCACTTATTCCAACTCTCGATCCAGAACGCCGCTTTTAATTTCCGAAGCAGGACGAGATCGATCAGAAGGATATCGAAACTCTGTTTCTTACAACCTCGAAAAGGGAATCTGTGCGTAATAGCCTCTTCAACGCATTCAATCGGTTAATCGATTAATTCTGGTATACGTCGAAGTAGCAAACGATCTTCCTGAGAACTCAAAATATCAACGCCACACTTTGTTTAACTCGACTGCTTTCGCACACGCTAGCTAAAGCTTATAATTATATATAACGACATTTGTTTGGAAACGGATTTTGGTGCATAGCGCTGGTTTTCTTTCTTTTTATTCGGCAAGAACTGGAGGCTCTTGAACCTATATCAACCAATATCAATTGCAACCAGTTCTCCTCAAGCAAGGCAAATCTTCGACTCTCTTTTTCTTCATCTCTTGTTGCCCAGACTTAGGAATATCATCTGTTCTCGAAAGCATCAGGAAAATAACTGGACTTATAGTCTCAAAGACGAGAGATTGTCCTCTACGCAACGACTAAAGACTCTCGTTCTTCCCTACAAGTCAATTTTTATGTATCATTCATCGATTAAGACATTCTGCACCACCGCCTTCACGATATTATAGCACCTACAACCGACAACGCAATATCAAGCATTTCATCACAGTTTACAAAGGAGTTCATTTCAGCAAAAAAACAAAAGCGTTTTGAATTGCCTTCACACTATACCTCCCTTGCCTCTTTTGTTCAAAAAAGGAACCGGGGTCATATAAAAAAGCTCCATCGAGCCTTTTGCATAAGTTTCCGAACATTGGTGTTCCTTGGCGTTTACCTTTTGGTTCTTATCACGCCCGACAAGGCGAAATCGTCTTTTCTCCATAAAAGAGACAGAGAAGATACTATTCAGTTTCAGGCATAAACGAGGACTGTTTGTTTGGTGAGCAATATTTTCTGCATGCAAAGTCCTCGAGGCTATTTTCTTCCCGCGTGGTTCCCGAGGGATCAAAATAAACGTGGCGATTCCGTAACAAGTAAACTGATATATTTTTTCTTGCATGTGGGCATTTAGCTCTGATAGGCTTTAACCAAGCAATCCGTTCGCAAGCTCTATTTGTTCCGGCAGCGGGAAGGGAGTGTCATATCGGGAAAATAACGCTTTTCTGTTGATACGAGATCAAACGTGGTAGAACTCAATTGGGTGTGAGAAAGCAATTGAGAGGGATATATAGCATTTAAACACACATACACCAATCAATGGCTGCAGTGTTACCACTTTCAGGAATGTCGACTGCAGGTTTGAGCGGCTCGACTACTCCCTCGTATGAGTACCATTCTTCGAGGAGCAGGGAATCTATCAGCTCGGGATCGTCGCAAGCCTCCCCACCTGCCACGGGCCACAGCATGATTTCGCCTTTTCCATTCGAGAGCAGCATCTTCTCTTCCAGAGGCATCTCCCCAGTCCCCGAGGAAGGCGGCTTACCTGCGGATGCCCAGGGGGATCATGCGCACCATGGTGTTGAAGCAACTATCATCATCATGGGACTTCCCCGACAGATAACAGATAGGGAACTCCGCAGCATCTTTATCTTTGCCAAGGACTTTGTAAACGCCGAGTTGATTCCGGATAGTCCTTTGGAAGGTGGGGGGTTGCCGTCGCCGAAACGTTCTGCCGTAGCACGTTTCCGCAGTTTCCAGGCCGCCCACGAAGCGAAAGATCACATCAATTCCAAGAGGGGAGAGATCTTCGAAGGAGAGATTTTGCAGGCGACTTTGCCGATGGGCCACGCGCATAGTATCATCGCTAGCCGGCGGAATACCACGGACAGCTCATCTCGACCTACCTTGTTGTCTACGTCTACTGCTTCCTCTATCGCATCGTCGTCTGGTCGAAGTCTCGGGAAGGCACAAGGCTTGCAAACTCCTTTCTCGGCAAATGAAAATATCATCCCAGCAGCTGGGTTGATCGGAACGATACCGCCGAGTCTTGCGAATTCTTCTCTAGGAGGACTTGGTACCGGTCTTGGTTCCTTAACCAGTTCCAAATCATTCAGCAGCTCTAGCGATTATAGCCTTGGCCCGAGTCCGGAATACATCACAGATGCCTTTCCTTCCCTTCCAGTACGAACACCAGGGTCTCTCGGGCCTTCTAGTGGGAAAGCCCTGCTCATGGAAAGCGAACCGGAGACGAACGAAGAATACGACAGTATGCTAAGCGACCACTCTCGGTATCTCTACACCAATCCATCAGCGTTGACGGCCGAACCAAGTGCGAACCAGCTCGCAGCTATGCAGAAACCGAGGAGATCGACGAATCCTGCTTCGATGGCTACGCGGTTCTCGCAACTATCTCTCAATACCAACAATCTGCCGCCGCTTTCGGGACCAATGATGGGCTCGCCTGCTGGCATGGCACCGGGTAACGCTAGCGCATTAACATCGCCAATCTCAATCCCAATGTCTGCAAGTACAGCTGCACCAAACTCGAGTATATTGCCACCATACCAGAGAGTACTCCCGGCCGCCAACCCTGCAGATCAGAACCCTCCGTGCAATACATTGTATGTCGGCAACCTCCCCGCAAACACCTCGGAAGACGAACTGAAGGCTCTCTTCTCCCGTCAACGTGGCTACAAACGACTCTGCTTCCGCACAAAAGCCAACGGCCCTATGTGCTTTGTCGAGTTCGAAGACGTTGCCTACGCCACCAGAGCGCTTACGGAACTATACGGCCGAGGTCTCTCGAACAGCGTAAAAGGCGGTATCCGGTTAAGCTTCTCAAAAAATCCGCTAGGTGTGAGATCAAACCAAAACCCCGCGAATCTGCAATCTCCGACCACACCAGCGACAGCGGGCGGATCTAGTGGTGCCGGCGGATTATTCTCAACGGCTTTGCATGCGCCTCCGGGACTTCCGCATCCTGGCGTTACGCCGTCAGCGGTGAGACCGGGTCCCATGGAACTAGGACAACAGTCGATGCCTTTGTCTACTGTTATTCCACCGAGAGAGTCCGCTTACGCAGTCAATAATCAGGCTGCGATGGCTTATCGAGAGTCGTTGCTGACGTCGCCGGTTAGTTATCCGTCAACGACGCAGTCGGCTTTGGGCTTTACACCAGTGACGTCCGGTTCATCCTCAAATGCGTTTACGACACCGATCGCGCCGCCGAACATACCGGGATTTTTGGTTGGGAAATAAGCAAATTTTGTTTCATGAGAAGTTAGCACTGGGAATGGAAAATTCATGAGAAAGGGGTTTTTTGACTATGCATTTTAGGGGTGGATTTTCAAGTACGAATGGAAAAATATTAGCCCAATAAAAAAAAACAAAAAATTATATTCGCACTGCTATACATGGGTTGCATATATAAACATCAGGAACACGGGTTTTCTTTTGCAACGTTGGGGTTTAAATCAACTTTTCCTCTTTCTTCTTCAATCCCTCCACACATCTTTCTGGAGGGTTTTCTGCTTTGCTAGCAGCTTAACGACTTGAAATTAATTATCTTTTGACACTGTTCTTTCCTCCCCACATTTTGAAACTCAAGACCCATTATTATACACATGTCTTAGACTTGGGTGTGTTTTTTGTTGTTTTCTTCTTTCTCTTCCTATCTTGAGAGTAATACCTACATCTTCAAAACTCATCATTTCATCTCTGTTTCTTTCACATTTATATTTTGTTTCTTTAGGGGGAATTTGTTCTATTTTTATTTTATCTATCTAGCATGTTCCTGGGTATTCCGCGACGTTGTGATGTTGCTTTTTATTTTGTGATTACCTTTGAGATAACGACTTGGGAGGCGTTTTCTTATTTTTTTATTTATTTTCTATACTTCATACCTTGGACTTAACAAATTTCACGTAACTTTTCTCTCACTCTCACACTTTCTCACTCTCCGTCTCTTCTCTCTTGACTTGAGCCTCTACTATTTCTTATAACTCTAAAACACTATTCTTGTAACATGCGTAACAGAATGCCGGTGCCCCCTTTGGCATTAGGCTTTCCTTATTGTTTTCAATATCAATACCAATTGTCCACTTTTTAACTTTTTTTATATTGTTTTTCTGCATCTCTATTTCGGTACACTCACTTACTACCCATCAATTCTATTTCATCGTCACTCGCTTTAAACTTGATCAATTGACATCAAAAAACAAAATTAATTGCGGTGGCTTACTTGTTCCGGTTTACTTTTTATGTATGCGATAAAAGCCCTTTTGAGAATTGGATCCATTAGACTTCGTTGACATATATACGTATACGCTATACGCTGGCTTATATATCCTAACGGAGTAGTCAAAGACAAGTGAGAGGTACATAAAGCAAATAATAAGATAGAAACTTATACGGAGTCCATCGAGCAAAGCTGGATATTGCCTTCCGGATCCTGCCATCTCTTCTCGTCGTTAGACCTGGTGCTCCGCTATCAAGAAGAAATGCCCTGATTGTAAATAAAATAAAGTTTTCCACACTAAGCAGTCATGATCTTATGCCATGGTGTCGGATCGTCTTTCCCTAACCATCTACAGACCCCTACCCGGTCATCAACCCTCTCATAACGAAACGCAGCGACTGGATCCTCATCAACCCCAAACCTCTCTTGTCCAGAATAAGGATCCACGAACCAACCGAGCCCGTATTTTCGGTCCTTAAACAAAGATTTATACTGATGATATTCGCTGTTCGACATGGTAGTGGTTGTCGCCATGTCTCTAGCGGCCCGAGTTCTATACAACCAGCCCATTCCGGAGAGCATGGTTTCAGGTAGTCTGAAGAATTGAGGACCCAATCGAGTAACAACGCTTGCTGCCCATATAAAACCGATCCAGGATAGGAGGGATAACGACAGTATCGTTGATACATTCACTGCGGTAGGGCTTTGGTCTGTAGGCGGGCTAGAGTTTGTGCCATTCGAAGGGCAATATCTGGACCTGTAGCAAGGAAGTGTCCCGAGGGATCCCATCGCCACAGTCATCACTTCGCAAAGCAAACTAGTGAAAATAATGAGTGCTAGTCCCAAATTACCGTACAAAAGCGGTTCTACCCAGGCATAGAGTGCGTGGTCCGATCTACTGGCGGCAAATAAGGACGATCTCCCGGTTGGCATTTTCACCTTGAATTGCCTTCGCATCGAGCAATGTCTTAACATCCTCCCCAGCCTACGCCACTCCGAGAACGATTGATTGGCACTCCCCGGGCGCTGGCAGAGGCGGACGTAGGGTGAAAGGATTCGGCAAGATGCCTCCATTGATTTCCAAACCATTTTGATAACTGTGGCGATTATCGTAGGAGATAAGTTGTATTTGAAGACGACGTTGACAGTGCTACCGGGTTTGAACGCCTCGACACCGAAAAGTGCGACCACAGGGATAATCAGGAAGATGAAAAAGGCGCTGCTGTTATTTGTTATAACTTTGACGTTCTGGCTACTAATCTCAATGGGTGGCGACGTATCCCCTTCGAGTTTGCTGGGGTCAGACTCATCCACTGAAACTCTTTCGATACGATGCTGTGGATGCCCGAAATTATCATAAACGGTATACAATCGGTATCTTTTATGCTTCACACGAGCTCGCATAGCTTTGTCGCTGGCAAAATCACACCCAGAAAGATCTTCTGCCAACGAGTCGCCGATTAATGCTGCCAACGAAGCCACATCCCCCATATCCCTATACAAGCCCGTGGTATCTCGGCGTGACAATATCCGGAGCAAAATGGTGCCTAAGCAAAAAACAACTGCATGAATTACAATCAACGGTATGGCGTATCGCCTCTGCACTTCCAAAACCGCATTCCAGCTCCCCTCTACGCTCGAAGCGGAAACACCAATCGTAAAAAGCGTGGATTGTAAAGACGTAGCCACGATCGAAACCAATATCAAGGTGATAGAAGATATCGAAACTGCATAGTGCCCTTTACCCAACGACACGAACGGAACTTTTGCAAAAAACATGGAGTTATAGCTCAAACCGATCGAATCTTGCGCCAGAGCTCCCTCCGGTTTTGCCAATTGATAAAAAATCTCAGAGCTCTTGATACTCTGGTCTGTAGCTTCCCAAAAGATGGAGACGATCACACCGATGAGGGTGGGGAGGTATTTGTAGCAGAAATATTGACCGACAGATGCGGAATTAAACGCGCGGTTGCAGTTTTGTCCGTTGAGGATGCATTCGCGAGGTTGAGTGAGAGTAAACTTGAGGATTGAGGAGTCTCTGTTGTCTAGGATGAGAAGGCAAGATGTCCCTGCGATTACGGCGAGGGAGGTAAGGAGGAGCAATGATATGTATGCGCTGCTCATGGCATAGCTCCTCCATGTTGGTTGTCGGTCCATCTTTATTGCAGATGAGATTTGAGAATGTAGCTATAATTTCAATCTAAGTAGTTCGAAATCTTTTTGCTATAGAGTAGTTCCCTGGGGTAGGGTTGGGAAGATATGATGCGATGAAGCAGAATATCTGCTTTGAGCTCTCTTGGACTTATATATTTCATAACTAGATCCATTATTTCTATCTTTTGAAAATTCGAAAGTGGAGAGGGGAAACGTGCGGCTGAAGTGAATTGTGCAGCTACTGTGGCAAATTATACGAATTCCAAGAGCCTCGTTGGACTGGGTGTACCGGTCTGGAACTGAGGTTGTAGCACCGTTTCTGCGTTGTTCACTTGGCTGTCTAGTTAGACTTCAAAACTTTTGGCTTTTGCGAAATCTTCCAGTGTGAGACCGGGCGGATCCTGAGTTATCTTTTATATTAGAAATATACATAACGGCGGATGAGGCTGTGGTGCTTTATAGCCTGACTGAGCAAAACATTAACATATCCCACCATATGAAATTGGTTCCAACTGATCTGTCTAAAGAAAATCCTTGGCTTGATGCTGTCTTCTCAACGTGCGCTACCTCTATCGCGGTCATCATCTCGCCGGTGACGCCGTTTTTCGCCTTCTTCGTCGTCTCTTCGTCGTCTCCGCCTGTCACCGTCCTTCGGGCTGGCATCTCTATCGCGGTCTCTCCGTGAACTGTGATGGTCTCTTTCTTTGGTGTCTTTACCCTGGTCCGGGTCGCGATGATGCCTGCGATCGCGTGCATCGTCTTTGTCGTCGTCGTCGGGGTCTCGGTCTTGGTCCCGACGACTTCGATGTGATCTATGTCTGCGAGAGTCTTTCTCATCGTCACTTTTGTCTCTATGATCTCTACTCGAGCGATGATGCCGCCTTGACCGATGGTCCGACGAGGACTTTTTATCCTTCTTTCGCGAACTCCGTTTCTCTCGTTCTGATCTCGCGTCTTGTATTTCTTTCTTCTTCTCGCGAATCAAATATTCCTTCATCGGATCGTCATCATCGTGATCCCTTTCCAGTTTCGTGAGCTCTCTGTCTTCTCTGCTGCGTTCGGCCAGTTCCTCGGGGTCGATTCCGGCGTCTTCAGTATCCTCATCACTATCATCCCTCCGTCGCCGTTTGCTCCTCCTCTCCTCTTCCTCGTCTTCATCAGCCTTTCCCTTTCTCCAATCACCCTTCCCTTTCCCAATATTCAACCCCTTGAATGCCTCTTCTGCTCCATCTCCTTCCTTGTGCTTATATTCCGCGTGATCAACCCTAATTGTTCTCCCTAAGACTACCGCCCCTGCCAAATTATCTACCGCGAGGTTGGTACTCTTCTGGTCTTCGTACTTTAACCAGCCGAAACCGCGTGATTTTCCCGTGTCGCGATCGCGGGCGAGATGGAGATGGACTGGCTCGCCGTATTGCGAGAAGATGGCGATGATGTCGCCTTCGGACAGTTCGAAAGGTAAGCCGCCGATGAAGACGTAGGCGGTGTGACGGTAATCTTGGTGCCAAGAAGCGGAGTCTGGAACACCTTCTTCTATTTCGCGGCGTGTTAGAGCGCGGACTTCGCGGATTACGTTCATTTTTTTCTCCCGCGTGGTAGTATGTATACTATTTGGAGGGTGTCAGGTTGAATGGAAGCGAAGGTTTTGGTTGTGTTCTTGCAGCCATGAACGCTCACTCATGCGTCAACTCGTAGTACAATATCCCTTGCCGACTAGGTATCCCAGTAAACGAATCCATGCCAACCAACCAAGGACAAGAAGCACAAGCGGGACAACAATCCCGCTCAACGCAACAAAAGTTATCACAAAGTCGATTGCTCAGCTGTCTTATATATACTGATTGATACTGGACACTGGAGCCTAAATGTCGAATTGATCTACTTGCATGATTTGTAATGTGCTCTAACGTGCCTTTTGCTTCTCTGTAATCTTGCTGCTACGGCTGAGAGTGGGGTCGACAAATGGGCGCACCACTCCGAATGCGACTGTGAATGTGAAAACATCATAGCGAAGATAGCTTTCAAAATACCTTCGAGGTTTAGGAACTCACTGCTGCACCAACGAGAGATTTCTTATTCGATAGAGTTCTCTTTCTCTGCCGTGCACTCAACCAATCATTACACTCAGAAAAAGTGGCTGCAGCGAGAGCTAACTCGGATTTAATGCGCAACGTAGCTAGGACATGGCTGATCGCAATCGCATATGGCTCAGCTTCTGGTGTATATATTAGACCAGGTGGCCCGCCCAAAAGAAAAACCACAAATTACTGGATAAGATTTTTTATTGACACCATAGTTTCAACATGGGCGGCAAGGAGGACGATACCCTCAAAGGCGAACCGGCTGAAGCTTCTCCACCTTTCCCTCCCCTTTCCACTGGTGACTATGTTATTGCATCCGTGGACCCCATTCGTCCGCTCGGCGTTGCTCCTCCTGATGGCAACCGCTCTCTAAACCCCAAGCAAGTCTTGTTGATGAATAGCCTCGACGACTTCCAACCGTGGAACATCATTCAAATTGACGACGATGAGGATGGTAACAAGATATTCCGCATTCTTTTGGGCGAAGTTGGCACAGAGAGAACGCGAAATGGCCGACTCGTAGTGTCGGGTAGTAGTTCTGATGATGATGATGATCTTGAACCCTGGATCGCCACAGTGCAGCCTCAACACGGATATGGCGTGTACACGTAAGGAGACGTGCAATTGTAGGATTGATATGCTGCTAATTATTGTATAGAATCGAAAGCAAAGACCGCTCCATCGCTTGGACTGTATCAGACACTCAAGACAAGCATGGACTCAAGGTGAGCTATTTCCGCAACCCGGAATATAATTTGACGAAGCTAATATTTCATTCAGGTGATGACACAACCCCTTATTAAGAGTAGCACCGAGCCTCCTAAATTCCAGGACAAGCAGCTGTTCGCGTTTGTTCGTGTACCCGAAGGTACTACAGAGCCCGAGGGGAAAAGCCTACAGAGAAGATTGCTTATCGAGAGGAATTTATGAATAGGAAGCAAGTCTTTTGGTTATAGTAATATTTCTAGTCAGTAAAAAAAGTATGAATAAAATCCAAGGTATAAAATGTAACTACTACTGAGAGATAGCTATCGATGAAATAATATGTATCTAACCAATCCATGTCTTTCGAAACTAAATATCGCGACACCAATAGGCGATGAATTTAAAATAGAGTTTAGCTGTACTGTATCGCGGACGGATGCTGCTTAATGTTAGTTAGGTCGTTCGATAGCATTGTTAAAATGGTAATGTGAGCGCGCAATTCGTTTATTATTGCATAAGTAATAACCGGTATCTACATCCTATATGAGAGTTGATGTATTTATGATATCTGTGATTTCTAGAGCTCTACTAATTACCACGTAAAACGGAGATCTGAGAATAATTCAGCTAACACAAAAAATCAAATATTAGTATCAAAAGGTATACAATAAACTACACCCTATAGAATTGAACATTTTCATTTTTGATTGGAATTATTAGTATATATTGCAACATCATTTGCATATCTAGAACGATTCCTTCTAGAACGAAATCTTTTCTTATTATTCAATGATCAATGACCCTTTCAATGTCAATGTTCACATCACGGTTTGATATTAACTGTATTTCTGGTGCCATATTTGGATCTACAGCTATATGTGACACCATCGATATGCATCTTCACTTTTCTCTCATTTTGACACCGGTTATAAACTCCTATAAACTCCTAAACAATTTAACAATCTTCAAATAGACATTTCAGAGGCATTAAACAATCTCTAGTAAGCCTAAATTGTAAAGCCTACTGATTTGACATGCATGATATTGCTTCAGAAGCGCCTTTCACACAGCCGTTAAACTCAGACCTAGCATCACATATAAATATTTGAGTTTGTGATTATATCTGTTCCATATCTAGTACTACAATTCGAGATCAAAAATGATCATAACTTCGTAACTATCTTATCTTGGTTTACCTTATCCAACTAATTCACTTAGTGGGAGCGTAAGCCACCCGCGAGCGCCAGGTATGCGGTCCTCGCTAGAATAGCAGCCAGGATTCATTGAAAACCATCCAACTGTATTAGTTATGTATGTATATATATCGATGACCAACTGCCTAGGTTTATCCACGTTTAGAGGGCCACTGACTCCCAATTGTTCACGCCCTGCTATTAAACCCTTGGATACCGCCCGTCGGCTGCAACATAGCTTCCATTTTAGCGTTCCTTCTCGTCAGATAAATAACCCTTCCTATCAAGGCTAGAATAACAGCTGTACAAGCAATTCCCACAGTTATCGCGATCTTCTCACCACGAGACAATCCTGTCGACCTTGTCCATTCGACAGCTAGCTGGGCTGCACTCGTGTCATTGAGGATAGTAGTAAATGTTGAGTAGATCAGCTTTGTAGTGCTAGTAGGTATCATTGTGGTCCGGGTCCCACTGATACTCGTTATTGTAGTGCCAGTTACAACAGTGGTGCTGTCGACAATCGTATTCGTTACAAGTACAACATTTGTCATCGTTAGCGTCGCAGCGTTCGGAACTGATTCAGGTGTCGCAGGCGCACCTGCTGGTCCAGTAGTTTCGACCGTAATTTCGACGGCAGTAAACCCTGCTTTCTGGCAATAGCTCCTATAAAAGCTCACGCCGCTGCTGTAATCATGTTCCCACACTCCTATTGTACAAGACTTCGATATGCAAGAGCTCAGCCCTGATGTTGCTAGAGGGTAGAGGTTCACCGAACGCCAGCATTCGTTAGGTGGGTTATCACCACAGCCCAGGGCAATCGCAATTCGATCCGGGTTGTTGATGCACCCAACACAACCACTGGCACAAGGCCTCAAGCTGCCAAGACCATTGTCGTTGCAGACCGAATTCGGAGTTGCGCCGACAAAGCTATTGGGGAAAAATATAAAACTTAATAAAATGGTTATGAAGGGCTGGTAAGTCATTGTTATGTTCGGAGGCCGGACTGTGAATCGCGCGGGGTAAGGTATTTGATTGACCAAGGTTGAATTGGGATTAACTGCTCGCATTGGCGGTGTTGCCCGTAGGCTAGTATGTGATTTATTCATGTAGCAGGGCTCTCTCGTTAAATAGAAGTTCTCATCACCCAATCTGGGAGAGCTTGGAGGAGGCTGTAATATTTCAGCTGCTAATTATTTTGTACATTGGCATTGCAGACCTGCACCAGGAGTACTTTTTTCTTCCTGCGGCCCTGTTCTGCATCAGTCTCGTATCTTGTCCTGCAAATTGATTCCGAGTGGTCTCGAAAACCACGATCTTCCATTAACTATATGAAGAAGGCCGTCTGGTTTACGAGACCAATTCTGGGGATCTTGTATGTCGTCTCGCAGTGCGACCCTCCGCTGTTGTGTTGATCTTATGCTGTTCCTACCAGAAGCGAGTTGTGCCACGATCTTTGCCGCATTAAGACACCATTACACTCCTCTTATCATGGCACATTGAATTATATTTGCGGGCTACGTCTATCACATATACCTTCTTACTTCGAAGTATGGGACCTACGTATACAAAGACTATT
Source organism: Dactylellina cionopaga (assembly GCA_036971295.1). NCBI lineage: Eukaryota > Fungi > Ascomycota > Orbiliomycetes > Orbiliales > Orbiliaceae > Dactylellina > Dactylellina cionopaga. Next base: position 1,329,448 of record JAJTTY010000011.1, read on the forward strand.
GTTAGGATTAATAGAGATTGGCTTATTGCTCACACTGGCGGCGATTTGCTAAAGATTCTTGAATCATCTAAAGTCAGATACGTTGACCATAAGATCCATTTCTGATACTGTTTGAAATGTGGGGGATCGTAAGACGCAATTCAAGACTGATGGTGGACAGCAAACTCTTATTGACACCTGACGGTGGCTTCACTGACGTTCCCCACACCCAGTATTGATTGGGGTACCACCTCTTCTATTGTCCTGACCTATTACTGCTGCCCATAGGATGTTTGTTGCTGACTGCTTAAGTAGTTAAAAAAAATAAAAATAAAAAAAACCTGCCATAAGGAGCTTTAATTACGATATCGATTGTTAACCAACCCGTTCTATCTTGATGTATATGGCTTTCGTTGGAATTTAAACGTGAGGGGCTTTACAAAATATATACCTAAGAGCGTAGATTTCTAAGCAACTGCTTACGTACAGATATAAATATTCAGAACAAAGTGAAGGATCGCATGCCATTCCGTAGACACTATGAGGCGCATGGTATTGCAGTTCTGGATTGAAATCTTGCGAGCCTTGAATCCGGTCTCAGCCGCGCATGTTTTCTCGGATATACGATGGTTATATATATGAATGAAGCGAAGGCTTGACATGTTGACACCTTAATTGTTCGGTTAGTAGCACAGCGATTTTCTAGCACTATCAAATATAATTCAACGAAGGAGCATTAATTACAAATAACGAATTCAACTAAATTTGCATGTAGAAACCCACGTTTGCATTGTCACAATTGGCGGCAACAATATATATAACCAACTTGCATCACCAAAGGGCGTACGAATTGCCAGAATATATTGAGTATCGATTCAAATGTTTGCTTCGTGGGCTGGCAAAGAAGACCGGTGGTGCGCTAGTACGTAGACTATAATATATAATGCTATATAGGAAATCTTGAATATTGATAAAACTCTTAGAGTTTCCACATATCGCACAAATCAAAGACTTATCGTCTCCTCTCAATCCTTTACGTTCTATAACATCCGACCTTGCAAACAATCGCGAAATCAACATCCTCAGGGTCGACCTAGGGCGGACATTTAACAATGGTGTCGGTACTCTCGGAATTACTTCAAAACAGCTCCTGACCGACTTTGACCAATGCGTCTCATTCCTCAAGCAAATAAAAAGCCCACACCACTTCCCACCTAGTGATAATAGAATAATTCTCCTCATCGTTGAAGATATATCCCATGCTTCAATAGATTTTCTCTTTCGCTATCTGGATGTCCCGCCGTCCTTTGTTCGCGATTATTACAACGGAGCGAAGAATACTTCTGCAACCGCGAAATACGAACTCGACGCTCAGCCAGGAGAGAAAGTCGAGAAATGGGAAGTTTTCGATGCTCAAGTACGACATCGGCGCGGATGTGAATTTAAAGTCTTTAACCGACGAAAAATCTGCCCGGAGAACGATGGCGGCGTGTTTCACCTCGAATGGAGTCGGGTGAGCCTGATGGAGTCTAGGATTCAGCAAACTGAAGAGTGGACGTTCGCTCTTGATGCCCAACGGCATGGCGGTGGCCTAAAACTTAGAGAATTTCACAGCTTCGACTCGTTTGCAAAGGCCGGATTTCGCCGTCATAGCAGGGTATACCGACCACGTTACCCGATTGCGCCTGACGATGGGGATATAAAAATATACACGGCGTATGAGAGCATGTCAAAGATCAGAGGTAATGTGCATGGACACGAGATAGTAGTCTATCTAGTTGATCCCCACAGGACAATTCATAACGGCAACCAGAAGCAGGAGTTTGATTTATTCTGCGGGGTTGGGAAAAGGGTTGGGCCAGATGGCGGGGAAGAGTTTACGCCTAGAATCGTTACGCACGATGGCCAAACGGGCACGGTGAAAACCACGAGGGATCTGTTCGTTGAGTATTTGGATTATTGGAGCCGAACAGGGCAGTGGGAAGTGCTGGCGACTTGTGAAATCCATTTTATTAGAGGTGCTTTCATCGAATACTGTGGTACGTTATCTGTGATAGAGGACACATTAGACATGATCGACAAGGGAATGATGGATACAATACGGCTACAACAGAATGTTAAAATGTGGAGACCGCTATTCTCCTCGTACAGGCCGATCTTGGCGGACATGGCAAATTCTGCCAAACAGATGCGACAGCTGCTAAGATCAATACAAATTCAAAGCCACGGCAGAGCCGCTCTCAGCCATGTGTTTAGAGAAGAGACGAATAAAATGGAATATACATTGGCCGAATTTGGCGAATACAGGCTCCATGTAGGGGAGCGGGTGGAAAGGACCTTTCAGGCGTTGATGTCATCAATGTCTATTCTCGCGAATCAGGAAGCAATATCTGAGGCATCCTCGGTCGGGAAGCTTACAGAGCTGGCCTTTCTGTTCATCCCTGTGACATTCGCCGCTACATTTTACAGTATGCAAATTCAGGTACGATCCTTACGTTCTTTCATGATCCTAAAATCTTTTAGCTAATTTGACAATATTTAATTTAGTCCCTCAATCCAACTGTCACAAAGTTCGCTGTATTATCTGTGATCCTCCTGGTATGCGCCTACGGCGGCCGTCTTCTAATCATCAGCCGTCTCCCTCGCTTCATCGAGGCTAGAATTAAAAGCCCGATCTATGACAGTGGCACCATCCTCGAAACGGAAGATATCCCGACTTCTGCCTACGTAAACTTCTACTGGCAACAATTTCTCAGCCCGCCATCAAGTTATCGCATTGCTGCGTTTGTAACTTGTTTAGCAGTTGGACTGCCACTGATACTAGCTCGTGCACAGACCAAGGAGTTCAAGGTTACTGCCAGCATCTTAACCGTGATTGTTGGTATCTGGATTTCTTCCATGCCCGAGTATCTGAACATCCGCTTCTGGGCAAGAAATGTTGACCGGACTGTCATCATTACCGTTCCATATGGAATTCTTATAGTCTCCATGGAGTTAAACTTGCAGATTGCCATAAAAATATCTATATGCTGCGGTCTAGGGCTGTTGTTAACAATGACAGTAGCTTCTGCAATTGTGGATTTTTTTATATCTAAAATTCTTCGTGTCGTCGCTTGGGCCTGTTTCGTTGTTACACCTACGATACTTTTTTGGTATCCGTGGTCTCGGCAACCGCAGCTACAGGTCTGGCAGAAAGCATTGATATCAGTTGCATTTTTCGATGCTAGCCTTGTGTATCCGGCAGGCGCACTTGGACGATCGAGTCAAGTAGAACGGTTTGCTTTTCTAACGCTGTTCTCGATAAGTATTATGGTGGGTATCCCGGTGATTATGCTCTGGAGTTATGAGAATTTGAGAATAGCAGTATCGAGGGCAGCTAAAATTATGATTACCGCGGGGTTGGTGTGGTTTTTTTTGGGGGTGTGGTATGCGGTTTGGGATGTCCTCGCGGTTTGGGGTAGGATTCCTTGGTTTCGTAATAGTACGGCGAGGAGGAAAATGTTGAGGAAGATAGTAGCTGTTACTGCTGTTGTGGTTTTTTTGGTGGTATTCCCGATCTTAATTTGGCTTGGAGGGGTGGAAAATTTGGATAAATTGGCAGTGGGAGCGAGGGTTGGGATCACGATTGTTTGGGTCTGGTTTTGGATTATGGCTACGAGTTATTTCGCAAGCTCACACTCTTGGGGAAACCTTAAAGAGAGTATTCCGGACTAGGCAATCGTACGATGATGAACGAACAGAATTTTGGATAGTTACCGTGGGCACCTGTTACTTTAGATAATAATCCAAGGCTTGTGAGTATCATGAACGAAGTTTATCTGACCCTTGGACTAACAAACTTCCCCAACACTATTGAAATTGAATTATTATTAACAAAAGATTTACAAATTAAAAGTAGGTACTCTTGAAATTTTGTCATTTTATCTTGTATACCGATACCTCTATCCAATCACGGCCAAAGCGCCAGTCGTATGCGCCATCCTTGTGGCACAATAAGCGCACTGGTCATCATGCCTCTCCATGGCCATAATCCTATTATGAATAACAAACGCCTCAACCTCCCTCCTCGCTTCATTATTTCCCACTGTAAGCGCAAAAGTGATCCCATTGTTATCCGAAATGTATTGCTGAAACTCCATAAGAGAATGCGCCACGCGCACGCGACCATTGTATCCGATATATGGATCGTGATTGCAAGCACGACCGGGGAAGATGTGAGTCGGAAGTATTCTGTCTGCGAGAACAGGTCTGGGGGTTGGTATTTGGTAAGTGTACGGGTTGCTGGGGTCGTAATATTGATTGGGAACTTGAGCAGTTGGCGGTTGAGGGTCTACTCGGCCGGGTGCTCGATATGTTATGGTCATAGCATCAAACGTTGGTGATATTGGCGGGGGGTATCCTGGGATTGTTCCTAATGTCCAGGGGATCTGTTTTGGTCTGGGCTTTGGGGGAGGTTTCTGCTCGGCAGTATCTGTGTTAGGATCCATGGCGTATGGATTCGGCGTTTGATTCGGAATCGTTTGAGCGTAACTAGGCGGCATACCCAGATGTTGTGGAGGCGAATTGAGCACTGGTTGGTCTTCTGGATCTGGAGGATCCACAGCTGCAAAGTTTGACTTCTTATCCTCAAGCCTGTTATTCATCCGTACTCGCAATGGCCCTCCGAGGCTTTGCTTCCCAATAAGCAAGTATGCAAGCTTCATCAGGTCATTCATAAGGCTTGAGCTTCTATCAAAATATCCGCCATACATCACACGGGCCGCGCACAAAGACACTATGGTAGTGAAAACCGCTTTGGCGTAGACTTTGTTATAGCCACGTAGATAAGGCCAACCGCCTTCGATGAGCATCCGACTGAGCCTTAACCAGCCGAAATGGCCGTTGTATACCCCTCTTGCGGCAATAGAGATTACTATCAGGGCGGCATCGGGATCGCTTATGTTATGGATGCGGATTCCGGTATTTTCCGGCATAGAGGGGCGGTTGCTGAGTGACGTGTCCGGAAACGTTGACTCGAGGATTTGTGCTGCGTGGTGCATGTCTCGCGCGAATCCCGTGTGGAGGAGAACTTCTCTGATTCTATCCGGGGACCAGTAATATTGCGTTCTAACCATCTCGGCTGCTGCCTTGCTAGTACCGCCGCTGGTCATGCAATGGCCGTCCAAAGCTTGGTTAAGATAGTGCATTATCTCAGCGTCGCCGGGTACTCTGGGAGGGTATGAGTGTGGCTCGCCAATGTAGAGTGGAATGCTGGTCCTGTTGAGAAAGGAGTCGGCCCAGATGTTCTTGAATTTATTGCCGACTCGGCGGTAGAAGCCCATGCTGGCATTGCGACCCGAGTGGATGTAGCGGAGATTGTTAAACGGGACGATTGCCGTTGCTACTGCCATACCCGCTCGATCACCTTTCTTCTGTTGATACAGATTGATTAGACTCATATATCGATTCAGGAAGGTTGTAGATATCGGTTTATGATAGAATTTTGGGTATTTACAAATCGCAGTGACGTACCGGAGGGGCATGCATCCAATAGTGATCTCGAGATATTTTATAGCATGCTTCGAGATTTACTTTCTGAGTGATAAACTGTGAAGGAGGGGAACTGAATAACTGTTGTATGATGATATAAAGGGCTCCGACTAAAGGCGCCCTGTCTTCTGTTGCCGCGGTAGAGGCGTACGAGAGCTGCTTTAAGTCAAACAGCCTGCTGGTCACTGCTTTCGTGGCAACGATAGGGTCCGCCATTGTGTATACAAATGTATATACCGATGCCAATGTGCAAAAATGTGTTTAAATATACAATATAACTAAAGGCAATGCAAAGCTTAGGAAAATATATATAGAGGTTCGATTGGCGCTACTTCATCCTATTGCGAATTGGAGCGCTTAAGTTGATCGATTGGTATATAAATCTGATGCAGTGAGGGGGGAGAGTCCCGTTTTATACATACACTGGCTCAGGCCAGCCAAACAGACTAGTTATAATCAGCTATATGTTTTGGATTACGGATTTCTCCACACTGGCAGTGTGAATTTGTATTCTTTGAGCCTCATCAATACCGGCGACTTATCGTACTTGATTTTCTTAACAAACCTATTATAACTGTTGAGAAGAATATAGAATGCGCATGCAGTGTTTGGCTTGCTGCCAATATGCAACAATCCATTTTCTCTCGCAGGCGGCAGGGTGAAACCTTTCTCGCTATTGGCTGGAGAATCGTAAACTGCGCAATGTGGTGATCTCGACCGGATATAATTTGTCTCTTGCAATTTCAGCTGTGTTTCCGCAGATGAGTTGTGCATATTGGCTTCCGCCACTGAACTAGGATTTGAACAGGTTTTGTGAAAGGGCCAATAGTAGCAGCAGTATTCTGAACCCAGGTTGTCACACGAACGGACCGCCAAGGCGTCTGTTAATAATCTTGAGCGCGCTCGGGCAAAGTTTGTTAGCAAAAACACAAGGTGAATTTTCAAATTCAGACTAGTTGCCCCCTTCGCTTGGCCTTAGAGCCGCATTTAAGAGAGATATCCTTGTTGGAAGCTGAGGAGGTAGGCCGGCCCATGCTCCAGGGGTTTCGGAGCATATACAAGAGCCTCATCTCATTTCTTAAAAGATGGCTCGCAACCACCTGGAGCCCGTAGCCAAAATTTCGAGATTTATCGCGATTTTGAGGGTCCTTCTACCCTCCTCTGTTCAGATATTCCAGTATCCGAACTTTCTAATTATACAATTTGAAAGAATTGGTTAAATTATTGAGAATTTACATACTCTTATCTACATTATATTATACAGCCAACTGTTCCGGCCGCATACGCTCTGTCTTAGAAAATTTATAATATGGAAACCTCTTCGCCAAATTCAATAAAAACATATCCAGATTGGCTACCCCCAGAATTCCAAATATCTTCAGACTACAAACAATGCCCGACTACTACCAAAGACATACTCCTCTCGTTCGCGAAATACAACGGCATCGCGATTGCAACTTTTATTGTCAGAGATCTTCCTGCCGTTTATAACTACCTTCGAAAGGGTAAGCGCGCAAAACCTGCAGCCTGGAGCTTCTGGAAATCCTTTATTTATCTTGCCGGCGAGATCGGCCCCATCGTTTGGACCAGCTACCTTATCCAAAAAACCGGGTATCACGCCAGCATTTGGCAACTAATTCAACTGTGGTCTCTGCGTCCTCGCGCCACCTGGATTACGGGTAACGCGGCCTACATAAACCGAAAATGGGGATATGGAAGCAGCGCGTTGAATCGAATATACGCTGATATCTACATCGGCCCTCTCAGTTGCGTGTTTCTCGGACGGCTTATTTGGACCGCATTTGGAGGAGCGAGCTTCGTCACTGGGAGCAAAACATATTGGTATTTAATGGTGATTAGTAGCATTATAATGCTGTTATTTATCGGGCTCGAGATTCTATGGGCAGTGTGGATGGTGAAGCGGCTGTTGGAGACGAAAGGAGGTGGCGAGGCGCAGGATATTGATAGTTTAAGGTGGATTTCGCTGACTGCAATTCCGGTCGCTACGGTTTGTAGTTGGTTGATTTGGACGGCTTTTCTACAGTCTGCGGCTGGGTTTTATTGCCCGTCAGACCAGCCAACAGTGGATTTAATTTGGTATTTGGCGCCAGTTGTGAAGAATGCGGTTGTTCTGATAATTGAGTATATCCTCGACTGCTGGGGCACACGGTGAGTCCCAAGGTTTTGTTTAGACGGAACAATAATCGCCGAGAATTTGTTATATAATGTCGGTGTATAGCTGGTATTCGGGTCTCGCTATCGAGATGAAGTCGAAAGATATTTAAAAGTCTCGATGGAACACACAACACCTTGAAGTATTGTCCTCCAGTCTGTAAATATCTCAAAAGCTCCAACGAAACCGAGTCTAGGCTTGGTATTCGGCAACCCTCAATCCGCTACTACCCTACAGGGAGGAGCTTTGACCAATACTGTTATTTTCCGTAATCCCGCATAGGATATCGGATACCATCTTTTGGTTATCGGTCTTGAGTCCAATTACAACCCATTGGTAGACTATTCCATATTCTTCAGGATTAATGAAAGGTTTAGTTGAAAGTATGTTTCGAGCGTACTCCGGGGCATCGGCTTTGGGGTTGATGTGGGTTGATATATCCTCTATAGTAGCCCTAGCGGCGGCTGCCTGGGCTTCGGATTCGGGCTCGAAGAAGGAACTGAAGAGGAAGCGAGGCAGCCAGTTTAGGATTAGTGAGATCATAGGTAATATTTATGAATACGTGTATAAAGGTAAATATATGTATGCTTAATTGTAATATGCTTCGGGGTTGATGGTTTTAATTATAAAGATATCTGTGCCTTTGGTATCGAATAAGTTAAATTGAAAAGTGGGGTGAATATGCATCAATTGATCAAGGTTTTCTCAACTCACGATCCTAAATTCCACTGCTTGATAGATATGCATACCGATGATCGCCTCAGTTTGGTTTCCAGGCTTTTCGGCTTACCGATACGGTGCTCGAGTCGCTGATCTTTGAACTTTTTGCAGGGACAGATTGCGGAGATACCGTTCTAAACGACCCCGCAACAGCTAACTGCCGACTGGCTTGCTTGGTCTAGTGTGTAATGATCCCTGCTGATCGAGTATGCATGTTGGATATCGGAACCAGGAATACTATAGGATGTCAAAAGGTGACAACTTCAGAACTTGAGTGACGATTTAACTCGCGATGGAACTAACTATTTACCCTTGGACGGCTTAAATGATGCATGATTGTTGGAACTTAATTTTTGGTTGCGTGTGAATTAAGCATGAAGGCACATCAGAAAACATAGCTGTGCATAATTAATATAGATTTATTGAAAAAAGTTAATAGGTGATTATGAAGGACGAATTAGCAATCTGGCCTCACCGATACCATACTTTGATCGATGGTAGATTATCAAGTTAGCTCTCCCTTCCTAGTTATCGTGTACCTATGCCTTTTTAGATCAGGATCGTTCAAATCCAACACAACGCGACAAATATGAACTTTTTTTCAACGATTGGGAGATCAAACTCAGCAAGGCTGATCAAAAATGAGGCTTATATAAATTCAAGTGTACAGTAAATACGGCATTAACCAGCCTAATATAATACTAGGAAGACTAGACCTCGTCTCGCTCAAGGAGAAACTGGGGAAAGATACACCCATCGTTCAATATTATAAAAGAATGTAATAATTTTCCGTGCCTATTGAGCGTGAACAGAGATAGGCTACAACTTTCAGCGATAAAAACGAAATCCCAGACTATACCGAGAATCTACGAGAATAAATATTCGGAAGCATCTTAGTAGAGAATGAGAACGATTTCATTGGCCAGCAGGCAGTATTCTTGAAGTAAAAGGCACTCTGATTAACATCGGTCACCTATCTCGGCTCTCAATAGCAATATTAAAGTTCACGCAGTACTCTATGCCTACAGACAATAAAACCGTCCCGCGGATCTTCCGATTCGCGCAAGCCTTCGCTGGCAATTCATTGATCGCAAAAATCTTTGAAATTGAACTGTCTGTAGATAAAATATCGGAATGCTTCATCAACAGATGTGTGCCACTCGAGGCTCGGTTTTTTACATGTGCAGCTTGTGTGTCACATTTTTTACCAAAGTTATGGATTGGTTTACCCATTCACAGATGGAGATTGGCACGCGGGAAGAGCATAGGTCAACGCCATGCTATTGTGGATTGCTCCCTTCGTTTTTTTATTTTGAAGATGAATGGTTGAAAACACCGGCTTCATATCATATTTTATTCGACAATGAAATTGACGACCAATATCTGCCAGAGCACGAAGAATATATCGTGACCAACAATTTTGACTAGAGAATCGAATCTTTGCATTGGATTACTCTCCAGGTAATCTAATATCCCTTGCGCAATAATTTTGATCTCATATTCTTTCCATTGAATTTATTGGTGTGTCATAGCGGGGCAGGTACTCAATTTGACAAAGCTATTTTGAATATACGATCAACGATTCCAGATATATATCTAGCTAATGACTTGATGACTGAGTACATCTAAATATGATATTTCTGATGTAAAGTTTAAGATATTATTCTGAAATTCTGCGGTCTGTTACCATACAAGATAGCTTAATTAAGGGCTATTCCCTAGGTAGCCAGGCCATTGTGAGCCCTTAGGAAAGTTAATTATAACTACATATTCAAATATAAACACCAGCGCTGCTACCTATCACTTTTCCGTTATTGTATGATGCTATCTTCACTGCTAATCCGCGCGACCTAGGGTATGATGGTACCCTGAAGTAGTGGCAATAGTAGCACAGACTTTCCCAATCCCAAATTGTATTTCTAATGACTTATAGAAGGTTTGAAGCAACCGCCCGGACCACACCACTGCTTCTCCTGCCCGCCTGGCTTCCCTACATTGCCAATATTCTGAAGCGGTTGATCAACAATCATGTCACCCTTGAGTGCATCCGTAAATTCATCTCCAGTTTCTTGCTTCTTAGGTTTTTCCTGAGGGGCGACTTGTTCTGGAGTTGGAGGTTTATTTTCAATAAGCGTGGTTTCTTGCTGCTCGTATTGTTTCTGATGAGCGAAATCTTCTTTTTGTACCACCGTTGCGAATTTGCCGTCTAAAACTGGCATGGCAGCGGAATTTCCACCGTTACCCCTGGTATGGGTTGTGCCAAATTCATCCACCCACTGAATGATATCCGATGTAGAACTGTCGGATTGTTGTGGCACGGGCGCAGCACAAATTTGCACTGCGAAAAGTCCAGCGGATAGAGCGAGGAGGGAAAGAAACTTTGTGGCAACCATTTTTAAAATTTTTGAAGAAAGGAAGAATTAGAGAAGATGCTCAAAGTTCGAATGTTCGAGTGAGGAAGTAAACTGTTTAAAGTTCTTTAACGACGCTTTGTAGAAGATATTTATTGTTTGGTGGGCAGAAATAATATGATAAAGTTTAATAATGTAGTGATGTGATTTTTATCTAAGGCCAGCTTAGTTATTTGGTAGTAGTTGATGATTGATGTTGATGATGAGCTGATGGACTAGCAGCAGACATCATTCTTATATACAGAAAGGTTCTGGAAGTGATCATGCTGACATTCTATTCCGATATTGCAATAAAGCTGAGCAAAACAAGCAGAACCACTTTGAAACTGCGAACAGGTTGGCGGTCCTCGATAAACCACCAGATATTCGAGATGTTGCAAGGCTGCGCGAAGAATGGACGTACATCGGAAGCTGAGCTGAACACCAAGCAAATCACGGCATGGCTGGGCTAGCTGCATGGTATCATCTTGTAACCAAGATTCCCGTATTCGGACTACTTACCTATTGTAGCTGAGGGATGTAACTGGGCGGAAGGCTAGTCTACAACTAGGACTACTTGATATAAATTATTACTACTAAAGGCTTAGCTCTGTGTGGTAGCGCACGGAGGATTACCACACCAGGGTACCGAGAGCTCTAACGTGTTTCACGGGCAAGTCGGACATATGCAGAAATTGGCCGTAGGTAAGTATATACTTCACTCATCATAAAACAACTTCATATGAGAGTGGCTTAACCTCCAACCAAGACTCAAAGCGAAAATCTAAAAAGTTGGGATTTGTCCTAAAATGTGTTGTTTTGCATGCTTCTATATTGATTTTCAGAGGTGACAGACCTGCAATGTATTGCATGGTGGCACAGATTGAAGGTTTGGGATTTGCGAATAAAACATTGCCTGAATTTCGAGACTGCCAAAAAACAGCTGTTGACATTGCATCGGTCGAGTTTTCATTTTGTACGGGATAGGAACAAGACCATCCCAAGCTCAAGCCTATTCTAAACTACACACAAAACCGACCTCTATGGTGGTTGGCATCTTTGCTACCACCATCGCTACAGTTTGCAACTTTCGCTGACTGTTGTAACTGTTGAATAGGGATTCAAACTCAACGGGACAAAACCGGAGGTCGACTGAGGACTGGCTCGACCGGGCAGTTTACATTCATCTCATTCGGGGAAATATATTGCCAATTTCAGAATACTAGCCTCCTTGTAAGCTTACCGATATTTGATCTCAAATCATGGCGCCGTATTGCTAACGATGTGAGCGTTCTTTCGTCCACCGCCGTGCCTTTCAACATCAATAATCATTCTTCTCATAATATTTGTTTCGTTTGCCCAATGGGTTTCCGATACAAAGAAGATTTAAACGAGCATGGAAAGGAAGAGCACAATGCCTGTTGTGAGTGTGAAAAAGAATTCCAGGGACCATCGCAGTTGGACGAAATAAGTTTCCCAGCTGCTTTTTCGAATGTTACAACGCCGGTATCTTTGAGATTCTGTGTGCAGGTAGACAGCGGCTAAGATCACTCATACGAGAGTTAGCACCTACGATCCAGCATTCATGTCGAAAAGAACCATTTTTGTCTCTGCCAGCGAGGTTTACATCCCCTGCGGCACTACTTCTTCATACCGAGAGGGGCCCTGTTCGAACGGTCTGACAGCGCACATATTTGTGCTATGCAATAAATATCAGGGTGGGAAGAGACGACGTTTACCATCTCAGCACCAAGATTCAAATTCCGAAAGAGGACGACTTTATGATCGATCCTACTACCGCAATACACGAAAATGGGCAGGTGCTATATCAATGCAGTGCTACGCGTTACGTTTTTTCCTGTTGCAAGAAAGAATTTGGGCAGTATCAACATCTATGCAACATCTCCGCTCTGCGAGTTCGAAAATTGTAAAACCTGGTTTCTTGCACCGAATGTGATGTGCGATTCGCCTACCCGAGTGGACTTCAGCCTTAAGAGAGTGGGAAGTGTTAGTAGTAGTAGCAGCTTGAATGGAGAAAAGGTTACCTCTGAGACCAAATCTACATCTGACCTTAGTATCTAAATTTTGTAGTGGTGATAAAGCATACGGATATTTCTACACTTAAGCGGGTCAGTTAGGCCATAGTGGCGGCGTATCAGTAATATGTTTTAAGATTTTCTAAAAGTTATGATGAGAGCGGCTATTATCCGCCAAAGTTGCTGACCTCCCTATGCCAATGTCAAGAAACTGAGTAAAATCTTGTCACTCTTGCTATATCCCTATAGCTTGTGTAATGGAATGATAGTAATATGACTTCCCGTCATCGGCGCTACTCTGGATATTATACTCACCATCTGCATAGAAGCCAAGGAATTTGCGTCCGCGGAAGTCAAGGTCGGCATTTGTTCCCAATAAATTAAGTGGGGGAAAGCGATCGTAACTAGCTCTGGAAGTGGGCGTTGAAGTTTCGGTTCTAGAAATTTGCATTTAAGATGCTAAGACAAAATATCGATGAGACTTTGAAGTTAATCTGGCATCGTGAAGTTAAATTGCCAATATAGATGCTGTAAGGGCGCAGAGTAAATGGCATAGCTTTCGCAAAATAGATTCAGCTAGCAAGCAGCGAACCACCATCTCTATTATCATGACAAATGTGGTTATTTGTAGAAACGACTAAACTTACGCAATTTGCGTCTGAAGAACCTTTCTAATTGACCACCTCAAAAAATCCAAGCTATGTCAATATATTCTTACCCATTCAAATAAAACCTAAAGAAAAATAGATATGAATTTTCCTTGGGCCAATTCTGCTGGTCTAAACCTACGTACTCTACATTTTTGTTCAAAAATGTGTCTATAAATGGTTGGATCGCGAGGCTATCACTAGGTAGCGATTAATCCTTCGAACTTCGCCGAACATGTGCATTGGCGAAATGGTGCCATGGCGCGCCATGGATATGGCTTGCATGAGCACAATTGCATGGCATTAGCCTTGCTACATGATTACAGCATATATATAGAGCTCCCCTGAATCGTCAAGGCAAATATACTTTCAAATCTTCAAAGAAACTATACAGGGTTTGACTCTTGTTTCTTACCATTTACATTTACTCCAAGGCGACGGTTATCTCTCTCCTGTCAAGATAACCCCTGCCAGCACGAGGCAGCTTGCTCAACACAGTTCACATCAACACACATATCAGCCCGCGCTTTGGGTATCAAAAATTCGAGGCTCACCTTTAGTAGCCCCGAGCACCAAATTTACCACAAACTGGCAATTAAGTGGTAAGCCTCCCAACTAAGTTATATATTATTTTGCTGCGTACCTATCTCCATATCAATTAATTAGAGTATTCAAATTATGATTTTGAACTGATTCTTTGGCACTGCATGAGCAGCAACAGTCGGCTCAACGGTGCGTCCTAGCGCGGCTAAAATCAAACCAGATGCTGGATCCAATTTCTACTATCGTGATTTCGACTACCCTAGCTGTGGGTGGTATCGCCACTTTCTTCGGGCAAAAAGTTTTAAATAATAGTCCAAAGCCAGATGCCGCATCAGTCGCAGCAATCGAAGTAGCGAATGCGCTCGCAGCCCAAATTGAAGCAGCCAATGCACTCGCAGCCCAAATTAGACCAGCAGTTACGGTTGTTGGCGTAGGCATCTGTGGAGGTGCTGCGGTTGGAGCTGGGTTTCTGGTATTGAGTATTTACAAGACATACAACGAAAACAATCGATATGAACGAAGGAGTAGGGGTGATTCGCGTTCACCCCAGAGGGAGAAAAGGTATAAGGGAAGAGCGCTATCTGAAAATGTCGCATCGAAGTCCTAAACTGCAGATATCTATATAATGCTGAACTCCCTTACGAAAGGGCATGAAGTTAAATACAATATCAAAATTATTCCGCGCTTTTTATTTTATATAGATATGTATGTAGAATCATAGTAAGGGACTCGGACAACATATAAAAGGCGAGTATGATATAGTCGCTTTTGGGTGTGTAATTTCAAGCAAAGATATTTAAATGTATAGATGTAGCGTATCAATGCGTCGTGAGATAGCTAGCGAGTTACTTTGGAGATTGGGTGTTGTAAATTTAGTGTTGGCGATGTCACATCAAGGCACATAACCTGCCTGAGTCAGTCGGCAGGGTTTTGGGAGTCACCAAATCAAAGCTAATTTCAACCAAAGATGATATGATATGATATGAATCATTTAGACATTTCGAGACTTCAAAACTCCGTCTTTTCCTTCTCTCCTCTCTCCTTCTCCTTCACCTCATTCTTCGTCGCCGTGATCCTACTCGTCGTCGCATCCCCCACTATTGAAGAATACCTGCGAATCTCAAGATGGCCGCCCCACCTCCGCAACCTGCTACTACTCCGAAGGCAGACGATTTCCTAAAACGCCCATTATATGGTACGGCTTGTAATAAAAGTGTGAGAAAAAAAGGGTACATGCTAACGGTATCTGGGGTGATTAGCTTTCGATCTCCCTCGAGACCTTTTAAGCTCTTTGACGGTCAAGGGGTCCGGCCAGGACCCTGCTCCTGTCGCAGAGCCTCAAGATAACGATAGATCCACGAATGACGTCGAACCACGAGAATCGTCGAAGGAACCGGACCCGACGGCCGGAATGTCATGTGCGCTATGTGGAGTCAAGAGCAAAACGGTGCAGGACCAACGGTCGCATGCTAGGTCCGATGTTCATAGATTCAACATGAAGAGAAAGATTAGAAAGCAGCCGCCCGTGTCAGAGTTAGAGTTTGAGAAGATGATAGAAGGCCTAGACGAATCATTGTCAGGATCCGAGAGTTCTTCGTCTGAGGATGAGCAGTCTTCCGACCCGCTGGCGAATCTACTTCGTAAAAAGGCTACCTTAAAAGCTGCTGAGGAATTTACGGATGAAGTCGCCCGAAAACCTAGGTTGCCGATAATATGGCTCTCGTCAGCGTTGCTCCCACCGTCTACATATCTCGGAATATATCGTGCTATAATACCTAACTACACCGAAGAAAGCGATGTCACCCAAATCCTACCCCCGCTTCAATCGACACCATCTGGCTCCCTTCCTACCGTCGCCGACCCTCACATCTTCCTCTGTATGCTTGGTGGCGGTCACTTCGCCGCTATGATCGTATCGCTCTTCCCAAAACTCGCAAAACGAAACGGCGTAGTTGAACGTGAAGCCGTCGTCCTAGCCCACAAGACCTTCCATCGCTACACTACTCGTCGCAAACAGGGTGGCTCACAATCCGCCAATGACGCATCTAAAGGTGCTGCCCACAGCGCTGGTAGCTCGCTCCGTCGATATAACGAGGTTGCCCTAACGGCGGATATCAGAGAGCTTCTGAGTAGCTGGAAGGAAATGATCGATTCCTCTGCCTTGATTTTCATTCGCGCTGCGGGGACTAGCAATCGTCGCACATTGTTCGGGTACGATAATCCGATTTTTAAATCGTCGGATCCGAAGGTCCGGGGGTTCCCGTTTTCGACACGACGAGCGACGCAGAGTGAATTGATGCGGTGTTTTGTGGAGCTTACGCGGTTGAAGGTTTCACGAATCGATGAAACGGCCGTCACACCTGTTGCGCCGACACCAACTACGACTAAAGCTCCTGCTCCTGCGAAGCCGAAAGTGTCAAAGGAGGAGGCATTACAATTACAACATACGACTACATTGACTACGCTACTCCGTCGATCAAAAGCTCCAGCAATAGTGACGTTTCTTAATACGAACAAATTGCCGTTTACGTACCACTTGACGCCGGTGAATCACCACACTCCGACGTTACTGCATCTGGCCGCAGCGCAGTCGCATCCAACGATTGTACTAGCGTTACTTACAAAGGCACCCGGCGGGAATAAACAACCTGCAGATCTTACGTTGCGAAACTCGACCGGGAAAACGGCCGTTGACTTGGCCGGAGATAGAGCCACTCGAGAAATCTTCAGGGTTGCGAGACAGGAATTGGGAGAAGAGAGGTTTGAGTGGGAATCGTTAGGAGTCGGGGCGCCAATGGAGAGGAAGGCGTATGATGAAGTTATTGAGAAGGAGAAGGTTGTGAGAGATGCCGAGGAGAGGGAGAGGAGGGAGAAGGAGACGGCAAGGTTGAAAAGTTTACCGG
Organism: Dactylellina cionopaga; assembly: GCA_036971295.1. Lineage (NCBI taxonomy): Eukaryota > Fungi > Ascomycota > Orbiliomycetes > Orbiliales > Orbiliaceae > Dactylellina > Dactylellina cionopaga. The sequence continues at coordinate 1,346,368 of JAJTTY010000011.1, forward strand.
AGGGCAAAGGTGGTGCTTCTGGCGGGAGAGGGCTGGCGAGTGTGTTGGGAAGTGGTAATGCTGGCGTGAGTGCGAGAGAAGAGGAGACGAAGGGATTGAGCGAGGAGGCAAAGAGACGGTTGGAGAGAGAGAGAAGGGCAAGGGCAGCGGAAGAGAGGATGAAACGGTTAGCGGAGTAAGAAGAACCGTGATATCTTTTTAGAGTAGCATTTTGTTAAAAGTAGGTGCTGGATATGAGGGGTAATAGCATTTAGACGGCGTTTAGCGTAGACATAGCTACTTTCGTATATACGTTACCTTTTATATAATTTTGGCTACATAGTCGAGAGATATACAAATTATCATGAACGATGAACGAGAGAACAATATTTTATTTCTAGAAGAGCTGAAGAAGCGACTCAAGGTCACGAGATCTCGTGCGACAGAGCAGGCCTTGCTTGCTATAAAAGTTGAGCTTGTCACGATGCTTGGCGCCGTTTGTCTACCAGAAAACGGCCTTTTTTTCTGCCCCGCCTATCTGCTGGGATCCTCGCTCTCTTTTGCTGCTTCCATCAACAGCGGCGTCTTTCTTTCTTTGACTATTCATAATTCTCCTTCTCAATCTCGTCATCTTTCTGATCTCTTTCCACCTCTCCACAGCTTACAAAGTATATAACCGGATTCTCACCATCTACTCACATACACGTTATCGGTACGCTACATACGGAGTCCACCTTTTTAACTTTCTTCTCCCATCTCAGACATAATCAACGACACATACCTCGACATCTCGACCTTATATTTTCCCGGCCTCCTTTCCGTATACATATCACGAGCTCTCCGAAGATACCCCGGCCTCAGTAGCGCTCCATTTCGATCTTGTCCGAAGGGTAACTGCCAGGTTCTGCAAACTAGTGGCAGTGGGCCGTAGACAGCTGCAAGGTGACCGAATCGCTGAAGAAGCTAGCGCACCCATCTGCCTAAATCCAGTTATCAGAGTGAGTAAAGGTTACATTTCAATAGACAGGACAGAACAGTCTGTCAGTCAGAACAACGGCGACAGAACCCCTCACTTCCGGTCTGCGATCTCAAACTTTTTTCTCTCCTCATTTTTCCCCTTTTCCTCCCCCCTATCCTCGCTGCTCCTGCTTCTGCGTCTTATGGCGACTCGTTTCTAACTATCGTGCGGCCTTTGTAGATTTTCTCTTGTTTTTCGTTGCGTGCTTGCTTCTTTAGCTCTCGAGACTCTCGACATCCACTTCTCTCTCAACAACGACATCGGATTCCTTACACGAATATTTCACGACGTCACGAATCTCTTAGATCGAAAGACTTCACTCTTATAATTTAATCGATATAACTATTAAACGCTAACTTTCTGTCAAACCTTTCGCTGATATCATCCAATTACTCGAAAACACAAAACAATATCTCTACCAATCGCGTGCTTTCATCTCACACAAAATACGGCTGCGAATACTCTACATATATATACCTCCCCTCTGGCCACGGATCGATTTGAATCTTACTCCTATATCACGTTGGACGAAACCGCCACATCGCCAATTATATAAGCTCTCCCTCCGACTGCCTATTTTCGACGCTCCCACAATACACATCTCTTTACGACGGGTTTTGATCAAATCACACATATTTTGTAGTGATATAGCTGGCTATCTATTTTTCAGTTCTCCACATAGGTTTTTCATCTTTTCTTTTTACATATTTACTCTTCTTTTTCCATTCTTATTCAAGCTTTCCGTCATGTCTGCGGACCAGAGTTATCCCACACCGCAGAAGTCACCAAATCCCGTGCAGATGAGTACCTGTAAGTTCGCTGCCCTATACATATGTCTACATGCTATGAGGTTTGGCTCACCAATCCATACTATTTTAGCTACCGCACGTATCGTTCCTTTGACTTGCCACGGCCATTCGAGACCCGTGACGCATCTATCCTTCTCACAATTGGTTGATGATACCTATTTCCTCATTTCAGCGTGTAAAGGTATTTATCGAATTTTTCGGGTTGAGAAGCTACAGACGAGACTGATACGGGTGGATAGATGGAAATCCAATGTTACGTGATGGTAAAACTGGCGATTGGTTAGTCTCCTTGTCTTATCAGGCGATGGCTTAAGTTAAAGGGGGCTAACAAATTGGTGCATTTGCGCAGGATCGGGACTTTCATCGGCCACAAGGGTGCTGTATGGCAGGCGAGGCTGTCCCGGGACGCTCGCCTCGCTGCTACGGCATCCGCAGATTTCTCAGCGTAGGGACATAAAATCTACTCCAAAACAATCTTCGCGATTAAGACAGAAGGAACATGGCTGAGCTTTTTTTTCTCCGTTCTTTTTTTCTCCTATATTTTTAGAAAGGTCTGGGATGCCTACACCGGCGATGTACTACACACGCTACAGCATAACCACATTGTGAGATGCACGACTTTCTCACCGGACGACACTCTGCTGGCTACTGGAGGACCGGAAAAGAAGCTAAGGTTGTACGATTTAGCTAGACCCGATGCACCGCAGGAGATCGGAGTCGGAGCGCATAACGGGACCATACGGACGGTATCATGGTCGGACCCCAATATCCTTGTGTCCGGGTCGGAGGATAAATACATTCGATGGTGGGACGTGCGGACGAAGGACCCAGTGTCATCGTTCATGGTTGACGAAGCGCTAGGGAGCGCAGAGTTTTCGACGGATGGAAACATATTGAACGTTAGCGCGGGGAAGTCTGTTTATTTCTTCCATGGAGTGTCCAGGGCGCTGTTGAAGCAGGTGAAGACGGAGTATGACTGTGCGACTGTGGCATTGCATGCTCCGACGAGGAAGTTTGTGACGGGGCCTGGGTCGAGTCAAGATACGTGGGTGAGAGTCTATGATTTCGATTCTGGGAAGGAGTTAGGTGGGTTCCTTTTTCCTTTTATTCCTTGGATTGAAATAGAGAGATCCTCGATGCTGATGCGGGGATGTGATTATAGAGGTGAATAAAGGACATCATGGGCCGGTTTGGTCCGCGAGCTTTTCGCCGGACGGGAACTTGTATGCTACGGGATCTGAAGATGGGACGATTAAGCTGGTGAGTACTTGGCTATCTTCTGTTGATTAGCGCCATGATGATATTGACAAGCTTTGTAGTGGAAATATACCACCAACCCATATGGTCTTTGGGTGTCGGCGTAAAGAGGAAAACAAGAGTTTAAATAATATTTTGGGTATACGAGTAGTAAATAAGGCGTGAAGTACGTAGTAATGCGATACCGACGGCGCGAGGCCTAATTAGAAAGATCGACTTGTGCCTCTTTTTTTGAGTCTAAACCAGAGTGTAAAATTGTGTTCTTGGAAGCTATGATTTAATTGGGTGCTTAAGAGGGTTAACTACACTTTGTATGGCCCCTGATTTCGGTTGGCAGGGTTCGCCCGCTCACTCGTCAAAATTGGTGGTAGTGTTTGATGGTGTTGCTGTTCCCCTTAATTGGCGACACACTGCTGCAGCTCCCTCGCCTCTCATCAATCACCTCCACCACCTTCCTTCTCGTCTCCCATCCATCCATCCACCCGTCCACCCGTCGACGATTGAGACTCGATACCATCATCAGCAACATTGCCATCGTCGCCGAATAGCTTGACGGCTTCCGATTCGCGTCGTCTTGACTGCTTTTAGCTCCAGTCCTTTCCCTACTGTAAGCGAGGAGAGCTTGTTCTAGCTTTAATATAAACTCAGGGGATACCAGAACGATCGATTGACCATCCTTTTTTGGTTTCTCTCCAACAGATTTTAATCATCTACCATATATCAGTACCGTCAAGATGTCGACTGGTTTAAGCGCCGTATGTTCTTTACCCTCGCCTTTCCCTTATCGTGTTTTTCCTTCGCGTGATAATGGAAGGAAGGTAGCTGACCTTGTGCGCGTCATTTCTTTTTCTTTTTTGTAGACCCGAAAGAAGAAGAACATCAAGAAGGGAATCCAGTTCTGCCTGATGGTATGCGGTGCCTCAGGAACAGGTTAGACATCTCCGATATCTCTTCAATTGAATGCTCCTATTGATGAGAGAACCACGGCTAACGACCAACCTTGTTCCGCTATCATATAGGCCGGACCACCTTTGTCAACACTCTCTGCGGACAAAAAGTTCTATCGAGCAAAGAATGCGATGATCCAAGTTCGGCTCATTTGGAGGAAGGCGTTCGTATTAAGCCTGTTACTGTTGGTGCGTGCTCTTCATTTCATAGACGCGTCATCTATGTCCTTTCTTTTTTGATTTTCATAACTTTTTATATCATGAGAGTGGTCGGTAGATGGTGAAGGAGAGAAAGAGCTTAAACTAACCCCCCAATTGAACTTCTAGAGTTGGATGAAGAGGGAACCCGTATTTCCCTTACCATAGTTGATACGCCCGGGTTTGGAGATTTGATTGACAACGAGGCCAGGTAGGCCAAACTTTCAAGTTGATGGGGATTTGAAGGAAAACCCTTTTGCTAACGACGATTATACCTTTCCTTTTTCAGTTTCTCTGAAATCGTTGGATATCTCGAACGACAGTATGATCATATTCTCGCAGAAGAATCTCGTATCAAGCGTAACCCACGGTTCCGTGATAACCGTGTGCATGCTCTCCTTTACTTTATCACTCCTACTGGACACGGGTATGTCGCGATTCCCCTTCCCACTCACATGCTCTATACTGATAAAAATGACTTTCATAGTCTCCGTGAACTTGATATCGAGCTCATGAAGCGCCTTTCACCACGCGTCAACGTCATCCCCGTTATCGGAAAAGCCGATTCCCTAACCCCCTCCGAGCTCGCCGAATCTAAAAAGCTCATTATGGAGGATATCGAACACTACCGCATCCCAGTCTACAACTTCCCTTACGACGTGGAAGAAGACGATGAGGATACCGTCGAGGAGAACGCGGAACTCCGTGGCCTCATGCCATTCGCCATTGTCGGCAGCGAAGACATAGTCGAAGTCGGCGGCCGTAAAGTGCGCGCTAGACAGTACCCGTGGGGTATTGTCGAAGTCGAGAACCCGCGTCATTCGGATTTCTTAGCGATTCGTTCTGCACTGCTGCACTCGCATCTTGCGGATTTGAAGGAGATCACACACGATTTCCTCTATGAAAATTACAGAACCGAGAAGCTCTCGAAGAGTGTGGACGGAGGTGCTGCAGATGATAGCACGATGAACCCCGAGGATTTGGCATCGCAGAGCGTGAGGTTGAAGGAAGAGCAGCTGAGACGCGAAGAGGAGAAGTTGAGGGAGATTGAATTGAAGGTCCAGAAGGAGATTAACGAGAGGAGACAAGAGTTGATGGCAAGGGAGAGCCAGCTTAAAGAAATGTACGTCCATATTCATACCCCCCTTTCAAGCTAAATATTATTGTGGGAAATGCTAACTAATATGATATAGTGAGGCGAGATTGGCTCGTGAACAGAAGGAGCTGGATGAGGGCGGCCTTCCAGATACAGAGGCGAATGGTCACTAGATCATTTGCTAAAATATTTGTACTTTCACCCATCAATATGACCGAGGAAGAAGGAGAATCTTTGCAGGAGAAGCGGTGGTTGCATTATAGAGCACTACGATACATTGGCGGACCGCGATTATAGTGCTTCTGACATCTTGGCTCTTGTGCTTCTTGCTTCCTCGGTGGCTTTATACTCTCTGGGCTGATATATTACGCCACCCACCTTCTTCCTTTATTTCTTACACGTTTTTTTACTATTCTCATTATATTAGTATTTCCCATAAGACCAAGGCTCTCCTGACTTTTTCTGTTACAGCTATAGCTGCTGCTCATCCTACTACCTACTACTACTACTATTATATAGCTTTTGTAATCCTTCTTGTAACGAAGAGAGAAAGAGAGAAATATGAAATTCCTTTTTTTCTGCTATTGAATCGAGTGATAGTGTCTATTATTATATAATCTTTGATAGAAAGCGGTGGAACTTGTTTGTTAGTGTTGTGTGTAGCTTGGTTACGTGCTGGAACTGGAGACTTTGTAGCTTCATCCCACCTTCAACCTTCAACCTTCTCAACCAGCTAGCTATTCTTCCCTTCTGGTTTTATACGAAGGATCCATCCACCAAAAAGCGATATCAACAGCTTCAGATCCTTGAACACGCGTCAAAAGTCACAGCTCTCGACGGGTAGCTGGCTTTCTAGCTGCCGTTCGAGATCTTTTAACTTCGCTTTGGGAGCTTCATTTGATCCCCACGTTTATCGATAGACGAACTCTAACTACTCTATCACCACCAATACCAAATCACTATCACGATGACAAAAGACAAGCCGTTCAAGCTGTCCCAAACGCTCGTTGGACATAGCGAGGATGTACGGCATTCCCTTTGTCCAATATCGTTTTTCTATCTCTCGAGACTGGATACATAGACTGACCGCGTATTGGGGGGCAACCAGGTCAAAGACGTCATATTCGTAGACCCCACCACCATTATCTCCTGCTCTCGCGACGCTACGGTTCGAGTATGGCGTCCTGCAACAGAAGAAGGCAAAAGCAAGGAATCAACTGCTGCCGGCGGAGACGTTATGGATACCGACCCGCCACCACAACAGCAGCCGACTTCATCTGACGATAATATGGATAAAACTACGACTACGGGCACTGCTACCACCACCACTGCTCCTCCAGCTAATACAACCGCTCCCCACCCGGTATTCACGGACACGATAAACTCTAACGCTCAAGGCTTCGTAAACTGCCTGGCCTTCGTCGCGCCCGACACCGAACACACCACGGGTCTAATAATCAGCGCTGGACAAGAATCCCTCATCGATGTTCGTCCGCCGGGTTATCTAGGTCCCGACGCGGCGTATCTGCTCATCGGGCACTCCAATAACGTTTGCTCGTTGGACGTCAACGGCAAAACAGTCATCAGCGGGAGTTGGGACCAGACCGCTATCGTGTGGGAGAATTGGGAGAAGAAGTACGTGCTAGAAGGGCACGGGGCAGCCGTTTGGACCGTTTTGGCGGCTGGAGAAGGGGAGTTTGTGACTGGGTGCGCGGATGGGAAGCTGAGGTGGTATCGGGGGAATAAACTGTACAGATCAATACAGGCGCATAATCAACCGGTGAGGAAGATGTGTAGGTTGAATAATGATGAGGATGGGGCTTTTATTACTTGTGGGAATGATGGGTACGTTATACAAACCGGTTTCATTGGCGTGGATGGCTATGTGAGAGGTCATGAGAGCTGACTGGGTGTTCCCTTTCTAGGATTATCAAGTCGTGGAAGATGGATGGTACCCTTGTCGATACAGTATACGCTCACGAATCTTACATTTACTCTGTTGCGGTTCTGCCGAATGGAGAATGGGCTTCTTGTGGAGAGGATAGGACGTTGAGGATTTGGAGAAGTATGCTACCCATGAGTTTCTTTTAGGTAGGATATAAAATTAACGATTATTTGGGGAATCATAGAAAGTCAATGCCTACAGACGATCTCGCATCCTGCTCTCAGCGTTTGGTGTGTCGCAGCTTCTGCGAATGGAGATGTGGTCACTGGTGCTAGCGATGGAGTTTTAAGAGTTTGGTCGAGGGACCCGGAGAGACAGGCCGACGAGGAGACGTTGAAGGCATATGCTGAAGCCGTTGCGAATACAGCCGTCGCTGAAGAGACAACAAGCATCGACAAAGAATCTTTGCCCGGAATGTCTGCTCTTGGACGACCTGGCAAGCATGACGGAGAGGTACGCAAACCATTCTTTAACTTCTCAAGATCCGATCGCTAATTTCCTCTATTATATTGTAGACAATCCACATCAACAATGCCGGTAATGTTGAGGCGTACCGATGGTCTGCTGGCGAGACGACATGGGAGCAAGTTGGTGTTATCGCGTCAGCCGTTAGCAGTGGAAGGAAGGTCTCGTACGAAGGCAAGGATTACGACTTTGTATTCGATGTTGACTTTGAGGAGGGCAAGCCACCTCTCAAGCTACCGTTTAATGCTTCGCAAAATCCATGGGATGCGGCGAGGATATTTTTGGAGAGGAATGAGCTGCCGATGACTTACTTAGAGACGGTAGGTCTACCATCATTAGATATTCACACTCTCTATATTCAAGGACATGAACAGGCTAATGAAAGATGTTACGCCAGACTGCAAACTTTGTTATCCAGAACACTAAGGGCACCAGGATAGGCACTTCACAAGAGCCACGGCTACCCGCAGCTGCCGATCCATACGGCATCGAGAACCGATACCGCCCAGGTGATGAGTTCAATACTCAGAGCTTTGAGCCCGTGCCGCCACCGAAGCCGCCAAAGCTGCTACCTTGGAAAACATACCTTGACATCGCAACTGCCAATCTAGACGCCGCATCGAAAAAGATTATAGAAACCAACGCCAAGATTCTTGAAGCTGGCGAGAAGGAGAAGTCTTTGAACGATGAGGATTTGAAAAACTTAAAATCGTTAATTGGGTTCCTGGCGAAACCGTCTGCGCCTACGTCATCTTCCGCGAAGAGCTCTGCGGCAGTCACGGGCGGGTTAGCGGTATTGGTTAAGATTGTAACTGAGTGGGAGGGGGCGCAGAAACTGGCCGCTTTGGATTTGCTGAGAGTCTTGGCGAGGTATAGTCCTGCAGTTGCTTTGCATAGCGGCGAGGATGACTTGCTTGGTGTACTACGAAAGGCGGGATGTTTTGAGAAGGGGAATATGAATCATGCGGTTTTTGGTACAAGGGTACTATTGAATTTATTCCATCATGCGGAGGGGCTAAAGTATGTTGTTGACAACGTGAATGAGATTGTGGGGTTAGTGGCAGGAGTTGCCGAGGGGGCTAGCCATCGATTGTTGAATATCTCCGTGGATACGTTGTTTTTGAAGTATGTAATTTTTTCTCTTTGAGGTCCCCTGGTCATTTGATGGGTTGATTGGTATATTGACATGCTCTTTCTTTACAGCTACTCGGTTTACTTTACTACCAAGGCGAAAGATGGTGAGGACCAAGCACTTAAGATGGTAGGGACGGCGGTGTTGAGGGTTGACAAGTGGACCGATCCTGAGGCATTGTACCGGGCGCTAATGGCTCTGGGAAACTTGCTGAGCGCGGGTAAAAAGGTTGTGCGAACAGCGAATGGGGAGGATGATGCGAAAAAGGTTGTTTCGGATGCTATGACGAAGGTAGATGCGTCGAAGGAAAAGAGATCATTGAATGTTGCGGTTGAGATCGAGTTGTTACTCACTGGGAAGTAGGAAAGTATGAATGTGAAGAATTGGGAGTTCCTCATATGGGCAAGCAGGTTTTGTATTGTCTTGTGAATCTACGAGACATGGCTCTATACATTATACATACATTTTGTGGCATGCTTTGTAGTCGGGCCATTTTGTGAATGGGGTTAACATGAAGCAATTCTGACATTAACGCACAGTATGAGCGCGAGGGGGGAAATAAATTATAACTAGAGTTCCTCCAACGAAAACATTCTAGTGCCTTGTATTTGATGTGAAGCTATAGCTACAATACTATCGCTATGCTTTATCTCGTAGACTAACTAGGGATGACACATTTTGGTGGGATCAGTCTCGGAAGCAGTTGGTTCTGGAAGCTGTGGTGGTTTGTGTTGGTTTCGGAGTGCGACAGCAGCAACGCTCGAGACTCTTCTGGACCGTCTCATAACCTTCTAGCGTGGTTTCCAGCTGGTTCTTCGCTACCAGGCGCAACAAAATCGCCGAAAAGTTCCTATCTCCAACAGTTCTAGCTACCAGATGTAAATGCTAAGGTATTATGCTCTTTCGATTGGGAAGGAACCTGTCTAGGAAAGACTTGGGGGGATCATGCGGCGGCTCTATCGAAGCTGGAATTGCAAGCTCGAGAGTACGAAAGACGATATCGTGTCAAGGGAACATGCGAAATTCATTATATAAAGAGCGACCTCTACGTCAGTCATTAGCTCTTCTTTTTCATTCATTCTAACATCATCAATTACAACCATATCAACTGCTATAAACAAGAGCTGTGCTAGTAACACTCCCATATTCTCTTCTCACTTTCTCCAATTTTATCTACAACATACCTTATCAAAAACAATCATCAAAATGAGAGTCTCAACTATTTCCTTCGCCCTCTTCTGCCTTGTTGCAACCGGTATTGCAACACCGTTGACCGACGGCAAGCATAGAGATGGTGTAGCGATCGATAGACGCGAAGATGCGGCTGCGAAGCCTACGAAAACACCCGAACAAGAAGAGGCGGATAGATTCGAAGAATGGAATAAATTGGGACCTTCTTGGAAGCGGTCTCCTGACAATTACTACGGCGAGCCCCAGGGTCAGGCTGCTTCCAATGACAACTACGGAAAGCCAGCCGCATCTCCAGCCAACTCTTATAGCCCCAAAGACTCTTATAACTCCGCTCCCACTGCCAGTACGTATACTCTCTAATCTCGCTTCCTAGATACTAGTAAGCAGCAATATCTAACGTTCATCTTATAGAGAATTGCATCCAAGAATGGTTCGGTACCGCTCCTCTCTGCGATGGAGCATGCCCCAGCGGCTGGACTGAGATCCGCACCAATGCCAAGGCAGACAGCTGCGAGAAGACCAGCTACTCTAAAGTCATCCAGTCCTGCGAGATGCTTTCCGATAACAGCTGCTGGAAGGGAGTCAAGGCTCTCTGCGAGAAGTGTTACTAAGTGCAAGACCACACCCTAGATGGGCTTTCGCTTTCTCCTGTAAAAAGTCTGCTTGAAACAGTAGAAGATACCTTTTGTACACATTTTTTCCCCTTTGAGGTTTCTGGTAAATAGAGGGATTCGGGTTGTTCTTTGGGGCGTTGGGAATTTTTCATAGATATATAGACTAAAAAGCTAAATTTGATACTCAATTTACGATTAAAAACACACGGTTACTTTCCATGAACCAAAATTGGTCAGTAGGCTTGAAGAATGGAAATTGGGGCCTTCGTGGTAAAAGAAATAATGTATCCAGAGGGGCAGACTAGTTGGTACAGGTTATGATTGGTTTTATGTACTGTTGATTGATTATGCCTATAAAACCGAAATAAAGATGTTAAGTTATACTATATATATTTGCTTTATGAATTTACTTGGTCTTTTACTTTATGAGACTCTGTCAGATATCGAGAACCTTGGTAGAATTAATATATTGCTAAATTCAATGCTGACTGTATCATTCTGATTTCGCGATTAATTGGGGGGCTTTGGCCTGAAAATTGCGCCAAGAGGAGTGTTTTGATTGGAGAGCGCCAGTATCTATAGCTAAATACTAGGGTCCATCCGTGGGTCCGTGTGTGTTAACGAGATTGGTATATGTAACCTTAAGTAACTTGACGTCGACATCATAACTGGCCGTACCTATTCTCAGAAACCTTTTCCAACGCAAAAAAGCTTGAGACTGACCGCGACCATGTTGTTGCACTATGAATGTTCGTTGACAGCAGGCGGTGACTCCTACTTAATACTCTGGAAAACATTGCAGAAAAAGAATACCTCGCACTTCAGAGAGTTAAATTTATATAAATACATATTTGAATATATAGAAGATATTGGATGATACTAATACATGACTTTTGGCGGCCCATCTCTCCGAGCGCTTATTATTGTTCTGCCTCGCGCAGTCGTTTAATTGAGCGCTCCTCTTTGGTCGGACGTAGAGTTTAGTTTTGCCCTTCCTGTGAGACTTGATAAACAGTAAGGACAGCAGCATGATCAGAAGTCCACTCGTTGTCCTGCTGGCTTCCTTTAGGTTTTGGTGATCCGACAACCAAGATCTGTGACTCAATAACCTTGACATCTCCTTTGTGGTAGATAAAATCAATACGATCCTGAGGTTCTGGATCGCCGGTTGCACCGCTGTGAAAGGGATTCAGCGGCGACCATGTGATGCCCGGCACCGCAGCTGGATCCGGATGAGCGACTCTGAAAGAATCGATCAAACCAGCCTGAGCTGGCTTGAGAGATGTTGGCCAAGGTACTCCAGCGTATCCACAATTCTTTGCTCGCAGACTCTCGGTCCAGTCTAGATGGGATGGGGCGTTGGTATCACCGACCATAATAACGGGTATTTTGCTTGTTGCTGTGTTCGTCAATTGTCCGGACATCGCCTTGAGGATGTTCGTGATTTGTCCGGTACGCCCGGACTGCGCTTCGCGTTGAAGGACCTGATCGACAGACATCTTGCTATAGCAGAAGTCGTATGGTCCATAGGGGTCATATCCCAAATGAATACCCCAAAAGTTAATCTGCTGCTCGTCGCCATCAAGAGCAATGCGCACCCCAGTACCAGACCCGTCGATTTCGTCATAACGTTGCACGATCGGATACCGACTAATAATCCCGACGTTTCCGGTCGAGGGCTGCCAGTAGTCCCAACCAAGCGTATCCGCTAACCATTTAGCATTCCCATCGATTTCCTGAAAACCGATAACGTCGGCGTTGGAGTTGATGATAAAACGGGTCTGCTTGTTATGGTAGTCTTTGACATTAACACCGCCATTCCACAGGTTGAAAGACATGACCCGAATTTGATGAACTAGGTCTATACCAGCCCTGCGCACCGGGATGGTTACTTTTATATCACTAGTAGCCCCGTCGGACGAACGCGCTCTAACTGTATAAACTGCATCAGTCTGTCCTGCTCCAGCCCCCGGGGTACCAGAAAATACGCCGTCACGGTTGAGCGACGCCCAGTTGTTCCAACCTTCGGTGCCAGAGACTATCGAAAAAGTTGCGTCGTATCCGCTATTCACTAATCCGCTAATCCTGGCAGAATACTTGTCACCAACACGGGCATTGCGCAAGGTGATACTGCTGGTGACGAAAAAAAAGGGCTGAGGCGGGTTCCCTTTGAAGTTAACAGGGACAGGCTTTGCGATTGACTGGTAGCCGTCGTTGGCTAGGAAGTATGCAAGATAACTGCCAACTGGGAGACCATCAGCGCTCAAACGGACGGTTCCTTGAGCGTCTGAAACATATGACCAAGTCAATGCGTGTAAAGCTGGCTTTTCACCATTTTCTGGGCCATTAGCTATCGGGTATATTCCAATCCAATTTTTTGAAGCTGGATTAGATGTAGAATAAGCAAACGTGAGGGTTTCACCGCTGACCAGTGATAGCAAGTTCCCGGCTGCTGGGGCCGCCTGGACTATCGTCGGCAACAAGAGAAATGAGGACAAAGCCGCTGAAAAGATCGAAGAAAACAACATGGCTGCGGTTATTCAGGAGATATACCGCGTTTGCTGGAAAATGAGAGGTATTTCAAGCGTCATCACGACACAGTCCATCGTCCCTTATATATAGTTTCGTTAAATACTACTATTCTATAAGTGTCCCTTTACGATTGTCCTGGATTAAGAGCACGACTGTAACTACGATGCAAGGAAAGTGTACTCGTATCGCAATGCTGACAATGAGAGAGATTGGGAAGGTTGCCAAGCGTTCCATCAGCGTTGTGATCCGAAATTGGGAAGGTGGGATGGTCCCGCGCGGATCACCCCGAAAATAATGTTACGCAAGATTAACGAAATAGGAAGACTTCGTAACTTTCTTTATTGTATTTTTGTGAATGACAGAGAGGATATTTATAAACCCATGCACAAAAGTTTATTATAACTGGAATACTGCAAAATGGCGAACCGTCTGGCCGATCGATATAGCCTTTCTCGTACATGTTACGTATTAACGCTTGCAAATCGTATTTTGCGTAGCATTCACTAGGCAAGGCTTCTAGAATGGGTATGAAATAAACATGTGTTAAGACGCCTCCGCCAATAACTACCGTAAATCTAAGAATGCTTTGAATAAGTTTTCATCCCAAATAGTTATTTTAAAAAGCAACCGGGGTTTTGTCAAAAGTGCTTTCCACAAGGCTAAGAAGCTCGTAGCCGAGGCTTAGAATATTAGACTGAGACCTTCCAGGAGTTAAACCTGGCAAGGAGAGCGTCATGGCTAGGCTAGGCCCTGTCAATTGCCAGCCTTTTAATATTTGGCGCCGAGACTAGGTTTTTTGGGGCAACTGTTTCTTAAGTAATAACTACTAAATCTAGAAACAACAACTTACAGGCATATGTATATCCCGGGTTAACGAGCCGGTACCAATAAGGTGTGGCGTAAACCAGCTAAAGGACCGGGCCGTAGCTGACGACGACGCGTTTTAAGATACGAGATACGGACTTTGAGGTAGCGAAGGCAAATATCAGTAGGTAAAGAGATAAAGCCGTGGCTTTAGCTAAAGAGGCGTGAGAAAAGATACAACTTATAGGAGGGCAGTACTTTGGCGCTAAAGCTTGGGGGGATTATAGCCTTAGGAAAGACCATATAGGTGTAGTGCTCGACTTCGAGATAGAAGGGCGGGACGCATGAGTGCAGGCAGAATTCTTTAAGGTGAAAAGAGATTTCGACACCAGTTTCACAAGCAAGCCTATCTTGATAATTTTCCCTAATATAGGAAAGATTTCAAGACTAACCATCGCCGTGCTGTGCGCTATGAGTACTGGTAGACAACACATACAAAGCGTTGTACTTTGGGCCTCAGTTCTATCAGCGATATATTAGCATCAGGATCGCATGACAATACCTTCAAACTTCGGCGTTGTTTCAGACGCTGGAAGGACATGACTTTGATATGAACGCCGCGGACTTCACTCCCGGCAGCTAGATTTTAGCTTTGGCTTCGGACGATCGAACGGTTAGACTGTAGAGCTTGGATAATGGTATCGATATATATCACTGCGAACAGTAATACGATATTTAAAGTCCTGTTAATGCTATAGGGTTCTCTCCCGACACTAAGCCGGCTTTAAGTTGCTTGTATATGGTTAAGCTGTGGGACATAAGTGCTAGAGTACTATCTCAAACACTAGGAAGACATACGGATAAAATCGTAAGCCTTAAATTCTCTCCTACCAGCAGAGAGCTAGCTTGGGCTTCCACGCGACTGAAGAGTAACGTGTTCGGCTATAAAAGTTTAGTCGCACTAGGTCATGAATCTAGTGGTTGGATTTGAAGTCGTCTCTGACGAAGTAGCTTCTTTTTCTTCTTCTTTTTTTTCTTCTTCTTTTTCTTTTCTGAGGTTTTAGAGCTAAACAACATCTGAAATCGAGGCCGCGGGCTATCCCTTGTCACTGAAGAATAACTATTGTAGATATATCAATAAAAATATAGAATCTCCGCAGAGAAATAGCAGGAAATACCGAATGGTACCGCAATTCTCGGCTATTAGTAGTACATTATAACGAGTATAAACAGTCTCCCTCAACCCTAACATAGTCACAACCAAATTTTTTATCTACAAACGTAATAATTAAAATTTATACTTAGGTACTAGAGAGCGACGACGTAGCTTCTTAAGCCCGACTGAATAATTTTACCTTTTATTATATATTTTCGGTCGCAATCCCTGTCTTCCACCCGCTGAAGAATAACGCTGTGATTGGAGGCCCCGAGTTATAATTATAGCTTCAGCATTTAGTTATATAATTGAGTTTTTATAGCCAAAAATAAGACACTTTGCAGAGGTCTAGTCTGCCAGCCATTTACTTTAAATTATTTTGGTCCAACTTAACCTCGAATTTTCAGTCGGGCATTGACGATATATTGAAGCCGAACCAACAGCGTTGTGTGTGCATGCGACTCGATGCTGGTGGCCATTGGAGTTTCCTCGTACTGAGCTGAACATGATTGGTTAGAGATTGGTTTCCTGAATCGGATTAGTGTGTTCTAGGGTTGCTGTTGGTCTGTGCAACAGAAAACCCCAATATCATAGTCCCCTCGACCCCTAGCTTCCACGGAACCGGAGCTCAAAAAATGTGCTTGAAAAGCACGAATTAAAGCTGAAATCATCCAAGGTTATAATCCGAAACTAGGCTGTCATCACCCCGCATTAGTTTATAGCGGGGAGCGGTGATCTTTTTCCAACCGTAAACTTAAACCCGTTATTGACTCCGGCAAGTGATCACTCCGTCGTCAACGAGATCTTAGGAGGACCCCGAAAAGTTGTCGAGAGCTAGGTGGAGTTAAAGAGGTGGGTTTAGGATTTAACTCGGAATATAGCGTCACTAAGTGTAGCTCTGAAGACTGGAAAGGAAAGCACAAAAAGTATTTAAGGTCAATCGAATGCCTTGGGAATTGGTGAGATTTCGGTAGACATACCAGATAGTAAATTAACACCACCAGATACCAAGTGTTTAAATTAACGTCTATACTTAATTCAAATACTATATTACCATATAATTATAACATACTCACATTCTACAGCCATGCCCTCGTCTAAAATTACAGTTGCTGGGCGTCCAGTGGGTGAAACCGGTTCGTTATCTACATAGCCCTTTCCGAGGTCTAAATCAGTGATATGTATCTGCATTCGTATCTCTAATATATCTTCAATATTTTAGGCTTCGGTCTCATGAACTTCACAGCCCGTCCTTACATTATCCCCGACGAAGAAATCTTCGCAAGTATCAACGCCGCCGTCGAAAGGGGCGCCAACTTTCTCATATCCGGGGAGTTCTACGGCATCCGCGACCCTGAAGACAATTTAAAGATGCTCAACCGCTACTATAAAGCTCATCCAGACGCGACCGATAAGATTGTGCTATCCATCAAAGGTGGTATGAACTGGAAAACGCGCACCCCTGACTCCAGACCCGAAAGCATCAAGCGTTCTATTGATAACATTCTCGCCAAGACTGGCCTTCCCAGAATCGATATTTTCTGCATAGCTCGAGTGGACAAGACGGTTCCGCTAGAAGAGACTTATGCTGTTATCAAAGAATATATCGACGCTGGCAAAATTGGGTCCTTCTGCCCGTCAGAATGTTCTGCTGATACCATTCGCAAAGCGCTGGAAATTCTTCCAAGGGAGTATATCTCTTGCGTTGAGCTTGAGGTCTCTCTGTGGGCTACGGAAATTTTTGAAAACGGTGTGGCGGATGTCTGCAGGGAATATGGCATCCCCATCGCAGCGTATTCACCCTTAGGGCGCGGGTTCTTGACGGGACAGTTTAAGAGCGCGGCTGACCTCGCCGAGGGAGATCTCAGACGGCTCTTTGATCGGTATCAACCGGAGAATTTTGACAAGAATTTCGTTTTGGTTGAAAAAGTGAAGAAACTGGCAGAGGCAAAGGGGGTGACGCCTTCGCAACTGGCATTGGCGTGGGTTAGGCAGTGCGGCGGGGACGGCTTGACGATTATTCCTATCTTGTGAGTATACACTTAAAAACCATCCAGATTCTGGCCTTACATTGCCTATTCCTGATTGTTATATCGAATTTATGCTAATGCGGAAATATTGTTTTAAATTTTATAGCGGTGCGACGAAGAAAGAACAGGTAGAGGAGAATCTCCAGCCGGTCAACTTGACTTCATCGGAGATGACAGAAATAGATGGCATTCTCAAGAGTTTCAAGCCGGCCGGTAGCAGATACTTTGCCCAGCAGGAGGCTTTGCTATATCAGTAAGCCTGAAGAGAAGGATCTCAGTTTACTATAACTATATAATTAGCACTGTGTCTCCATCGAAATGCTGTAAAGCAAGCTTCATAGTTAAATGCACTGCCTGAGAAATAGCTACAACTCTCCACATTTTGCTGTAATTTTATTTTGTTTTTCCATTATAAATTAAATCAAAGGCAAACTCGGGTGCTAATACCCGATTGCTGATACTTACCTCATCGATTGACTCTAATTATATCTTGCGGCCTCTGGATAGCAAGTGACATGGAACTCACAAGTTCCAACTTCTGTGTGTGTTTGCTTGTGTTAAGGAGCGCTCTGTGTTTCTAACTTGCAACATTGTTGCTTGCTTACCAGCAGGGATCCAGCCAGATCCATTACGACGACTAACAGAAGCAAATACAGCCAATGCAAACAGGCGTCGTTTAAATACGGCTATTCTTCCGTGATACTTCCACACTATTCCGTGCCACCGTATTAGTCGAATGGTGGCTTTTTTTTAAACTTAATGCTTACTCCGCAGTTCGGAACAATCTCACCTTTTTAACTTCCCCTCATCGGCTTCTTATCACGACTCAACACCGAAGCCGATACTTTTACCGCATAGCAACCATGGCACTGATACAACGTCAATTCGGAAAGCTGTTAAAGCGTTCGGCTGATGATGCCAACGTCGCCCAAATCATCGCTGACGTCAAGGATTACGACGAGCGACTAGACAGGGTGCGTTGGGTCCCACGCTGCAGCCGGTCTCCATGACGGCTATTGGCAATATTATATCTGCTAACACTTAATCTTATCTCCTAAACGCTTAGCTAGTCGACGATATTAAAAAATACCAGGACTCTATCTCCCAGCTGCTGCTCCACCAGAACGCGATTTCCATACAATTATGGGAGATCTACAAAGTGATCCCTCCTGAGCGGGTGCCGTTGGATAAAGGACGATTGACGAGGATCGAAGAGTGGAATACAGCCACCGATGAAATGAAGAAGGAGTTGACGGCGCAGGTGATGGAAGCCAGCAAGATTCTAGGACACACAGTCTCTGTTAAGGTGGGAATACTTTTTTTGTTTGGTATATTTACTTACGGTAAGGTGCTAACTGGCAGAGGGCGTTTAGGGGTCAATGAAGCCTGTGAAGAAGGTTTTGGAGAGGAGAGAGAATACTAAGGTGGTTTCTTCACTTTAAACGCCGTCGGCGAGGACTGAGCTAACATGGAACAGCTGGACTACGAACGATACACCTCAAATTATGAATCTGCGAAGAAAAAGGGTGGGCGTTCTGAGAGGTGTGTAAGAAGCTACATTTAGCAGCAATTTACAAAGTTGCTAATAGTTATTGTACAGAGAAGTCGGCGTCCTTGCCAAGGCTGAAAAACAACTCGAACAAGCGACGAAGGTATGGCATATTCTTGACTCGCAGTATAAGATGAAAATAAAGTCGTTTTCATGCTGATTTTACCGATTACAATAGGCATACAACGATCTCGACGCTCACGTTAAGGAATACGTACCCCCGATCATGGATGCAGTCTCGAACTTTATCCCATACCTCCTCTACGCAGTCGAAGGCATGGTATCCACGTTCATCGGCCAGAAATACCGGTTCGTTCACGAATTCGCGCAGCGACACCAGCTGGACAATTATGAAAACTTTGAGCAGGAGTGGAAGACCGATTTTATGGAAGTGAAAGAAGCGACGGAACAACTTAAGATCCTGCAGGAAGGGAAAGCTGTACATAAGCCAATGGAGCAGCCGCGTCCGCTTGCCGAATCAAGGAGACCATCTGCGGCAGGGCTGTTGGCTATTGGAAGAAGAAAGAGTAGCAAGTCTGAAGAAGCAGGTGGACTACCCGTCGAGCAAAGGCGACCCTCTACGGCATTGATAGGGAGAAGACAGAGTAGTAAAACTGGAGAGGACATTGGACCACCGGTTACCAGGATCAAATCGAATGAATTTGCACTGCCACCAGCATATTCTGAAGTTGATTCCACGCCTGTTAGCAGACCGATGTCCAGGCAGCAATCCAGCGACAGCAAATCTTCAGCGCCAAGGCCACCGGTTTCTAGAGCGTCTTCGAATAGTCTTTGGCCAAAGCCGTCGGACGGGTCGGTTCGACCGCAAGTACCAAAAATTCAGTCTTCAACTTCTGTCAAGTCATTCCGGACTGATCCGACTCCTGCTGATACCCCACCAGCGTACTCAAACGTCCTCGCGTCAAACCCTTCCATGTCGGCATTGGCGAGCGCTGCGGCTGCGGCTGCGAAGAAAAAACCGCCACCACCTATACCTGGAAAACCAAAGCCGCAGCTACCAAAGCCGAGAGACGTGTATATGATTGCTCTTTTTAATTTTGAAGCACAAGGTGATGGAGATTTGCCGCTCAGCGAAGGGGAGAGGATCCGGGTTATTCAGAAAACAGAGAGCGTTGAAGGTGAGATATTGCGTAATCACTGCATAGTGGATGTTATGGGCTAACAGATAACTTTCTTGCAGATTGGTGGGAAGGCGAAGTAACGCTGGCGAGCGGAAAGATTAAGAAGGGCTTCTTTCCGGCGAATTATTGTCAACCGGAATAGATGTCGCCTACGTTTTTTTCTTTTTGATTACGCTATTTTGAATTTTTGATATTAGAATCACTTGGGGGTGGCCAATTCTTGAAAATGGTAGCGTCCGGTTTTGAGATTGTTTTTTGAGGTGAACGTTCATATTTTCTCTGTTTCATCATTTTTTTCATAGTTGACTGTTGTTTCTATCAGCTTTCGATAAATTGAGTATTCGAAGGGCCTAAGTATGGCAACGCATTTGGACCCTAGGTAGTATAAAATCAAAAATCGGGATTTTGGTTTTTTGGTTTTTTGGTTTTTTGGTTTTTTGGTTTTTTGGCAAACTCGCAAACTCATATAAGCGAAAATCCATAAAACCACACCCTTTACCCCGCACCGAAATATATTGTATTTCCTCTCTTGATTCATACTTATATGCCTTGTAAAAGAGATAATTGGGTTAACAAGGCTAAAGACACAATAATTGATGTTTATTGCGTTCAAAATCAATTAGTAAATAATATCCGCCAGTATTTGGCATAGGAGTGGAACTGTGATATAAAAGCCGTCCCCTTTTATACAACCCTTCAGAATTGTATTAAAAAATGGGGAATCAAGTTGGAGGATTAGCCTGTGAAAGCTAAAAAAGTTAAATAAAAGAAAGGCTGTAGAGGGCAGATACTAGATTATTATAGTAATGAAGAATTTGTGGAACAGATTAAAAAGCTTCAAAGGCAAGATAAAAATAGCAATATAATACTTTAAATTCTCCAAATAGAAAGATAACCTTTACTTATACCAAAACAGTTTAAAAAAATTTATCATTGTTGTAAAATCTTCTTGAAAACCTCTATAGGCAGCGAGAAAACAGTATTAAATGAAATTTGTTTTATTATTAAAACCACCTTAGAGAAGGATTTCATTAAAGATTATAACTATAGTTTATATATTTCTATAGTAAAAGAACTTGCCAAAAGCTTTATATCCAAAAAGGATATTATATAGGTTGTATGAAAACTTAACCCTGAGAATATTGCATAGAGAAAATTATAAAAATAGCACCTTCGGGGAGAAATGCACATTCCCAAACCCAATTTTATATAATCAGCAAATATTTATAATAAATTATACTAATATAATTTTAAAATATATAAAATTATTAATACCTATTTTTACAAAATACTTTATCTTTTTATTAGTTATTTTATTCATATCACAGCAGCAGTGCAAAAGTTCTTTATTATAACAATTAAAATATACAATTTCCTTTATTTTACCCATACTAATCTTGGTACTGAAATTATACGCATAATTAAGGCTCAAGACCTCTTTCATATAACATTAAAAATATTAAAAGAGCTGGCAAAAATTAGTGAATACTATTTTTATAACACAAATATCCATAACATCTGTATCAAAACATAATGGGGTTATTTTTATAAAAAAAAGATTAATAGATGGATTAATTTTTTTAAGGATTATAAGAATCGCGGGTTTTTTAAATCTTTAAATTGTTATAATACCATAGCATTATAATATATTTATATAAGTTTTATCAGGGAGGGATGTGCAAAACTCATTTAGATTTAAAATAATCATTAGATAAAAGCCCAGAGAAATAGGTCTTATTTAATCATTGGATATTTAAATACTCTTTTTAGGGGTTTAATAGCTCCTAATCTTGCCCGAATATTGGATAACCAGGTTTTATAGAAGTTAGAAGAAAAAACTGTTATTTGGAATTATAATCAATATCTTTCTAATCAAATTATACAGTTTTGCGCTCAAACACTTGTTAAAAATGGCTTACCGATTAAGATTACTAACACTAAAAAGAATGATACAGTATATACACAGGTATACACACTTTTGCATAATAAACTCGCAAAATATAAAAAAGAATATAATAAATTAAAAGGTGTGGACAGGAAGGGTAATACTCCAAAGTTAATACAAATTAATATTAAAAAAACTAAAAATATTATAAAATTTATTAAAAAAAATAGGGACAGAGAGGTGCTAACTTATAAAGAAATAAAAAAACAAATCAAATAAATAAAATATAAAAATAATATTCCAGATGAAGAATTGGAAAATGACAAAAAAATAAAATAGATAAGCCCTTCCTTTACTTAGTATTTTAACTTAGATTTTAACCTTTGTTTAAGCAATTAAACGTTTTGATGCCCTTTATAATTTTTTTATCAGTAAGTTTCTTTTTGGAGGCCTTCTTGCCCTTTATTTTTTTAATTGATTGTTATTCTTCTTGATTATTGTTTTCTTAATTGTCTTCCTTTAACCCGGATGCGGCAGGAGATTTAATATTAAAATAAATAGTAGTTTGTTTTTTTGGTTCTTTTTTGATAGGTATATTGTTTTTAAAAAATATAGGCAATAGAGAGTTTAACCAGATAGTTGTAGGTGAACAGTTATAGAGCTCATTGTTAGCTAAACATTTTCTACTTTTGTAAGCCGTAGGTTTTAGAGTTGTAGAGAGTAAATCAAAATTAAGATTATAAACTTCCAAAAACTTTAAATATTTTTTCTTAACTAAAAAAATGATATAAAAAGAATAATATTTATTTAAAAACTTTTAAACTTTTTTAATAATATTATCTGTTGTAAGATCCTTTTCTTTAACTTTTAGAAAGTTAAGAATTGATTTAATTTTTCTACTTATAGTAAGATAAATAGGTATATAAATGTTTTTTGTATAATTATTAATATTACATTCTTTGGGCTTCCAAATATTGTTATATAATAAGAGGGGGTAATTCTTACAGCAATCAAATAAATATTTATTTAAATCTGGGATATACTACCCTTTTGTATATTTAAATTCAAAATTGTATATTTTGTTATATTGCTAGATAGTTCTTTTATTTGAAAACCAAATTATAATTGATTTGTTTAAACTTTTTGTGATACTAATATTTTATTTAGAATGCTTTAGCTTTTGGTGCTGAATTTGGAAAATTTTTTTATTTTTAGCCCTGTTTATCTTCTTTTTGTGGGCTGAAATAGTATTTTTGGTATTATTATTAATAATATAGATTTTTATATTTAAAGAAGGTATGGATTACTTTTTTTTTTTAATCTCCGCTATTGCAATAGTGTTAGTAAGAAGTTCAAAACCCCGCCTAAAGTTCTAAATCCTTATTAGTCTGTTAATTACAATTACTTCAGCTCTTGAGAATGCTCCATGTATTATGTCTACTTTAGTGGTACAAAATAATATACTAATAGCAAACTCTTTATTATACAAAAAGCATGTGATAAACTAAATAAATTGGGAAAATATGGAAAAAATTTTTTTTTATTAAATTTAATTATTTTTTTTATTAAATTTTTAATTTTTATATTTAAAAATCTCTTTTAGAGTATTGACTTTATATATAAATTTTCTAATAAAAATAATATATTATTATTATATAAGTATAATAACCTTTATATGAAATATAGAGAAAAGATTTTTGCTTTGAAACATACTGTAAATAAACTTAACAAGCTTTTAAAGGGTTTAGAACATTTAAGAAACTGTAAAGTTCCTAATTGATTGATAAATATATAATTTTTATTTATTTTACATTAAAAAATATAATAGGTTAATGTAAACCTACAGCTTTCAACAAAATTGAAAAAATAAAGGAAGGTAGCTTGTTACCATGTTTGCATTGGTTTATCTGAATAGTAAATATGTAGGAAGGCTTAATGAGGCTTAGCAAAAAGATAATAAATAGGAAAATTGCCTTTAAAATGGTATTGTATGAAGTTATGTATTATTAATGAAACAGCTTCTAGAAAAAATTTGAAAAATAAAAGGATGAAAAACTTTGGCTATTGAAAATTATAGTATATAGGGTATAATAGAAATTCGCATGTATATATATTTACATTAGTTATTATTAAATCAATACATATAATATTTTAATAAAATAAATTTATAATTAATAATATTTTAATATTAAAAGGTGATTTATTATAAATTTGCATTCTTTAAGGGTAATACTTTATTAATAGTATTATATCAATTGTATATATTATTTTTATTAGAATTGCTAAATATTATATATTTATTTTTTTTGTCTAATTATTTTTTCTTTTTTTTTGTTTGTATATATTTATATAATCATTTTTATTATTTTTATTATTTATGTAATTATTTATTTCTGTAAATATTATTATTAATTTTAAAATTGTATAAAAATTAAATTGTTTAAATATTTATTGCCTAATATGAATCTGAATTAAAATTAGTATTATTTAAATTTTTATATAAATTTCTATTTTTATCCAAATTAGTATAATTTGGTAAATTACCAGCAACAACTTTAACTACATTAATAAAATAGTTAATAAAATGGGCTTCCCAATTAAGTTCTACTTTAATTAATATATATTTTACTAGGTTCTTTTTTAAAATTTGGAATATATCTCTAGCTTCCATTTTATCCCCTATTTTAATTCTATAATCTAGGATTTGTTTAATCATTATTTAAAAATTAGTAATATCTAATATAATTAGGTTAAGCAAAATTAATTCTTTATTATATTCAATAATGGTAAATCCCAAATTTCCCTATTTATAATAATCTCCAATTTGTTATTCTGGTATAATTCTAATATATCTAGAGTATTAATATTGTCTTTGGTTAGTAAGTTTATTTTTTAGAATAGAAGTTTTTGATTTGTCTTTGTGGATTATTTTTGATTTTGAAAGTAATTGTTAGATTATTATTTTATAAGTATTTTTCTATTATATATTAGATGATTAATATTATTTTAATGGATTTTTATATGTTTTTTCCTTTTGTAGCCACTCGAAAAGACTTTTGTAAATTTTAGAATTTGAGGGTTAGATATTATTATGATATTTATTTTGAGGGATATTATATATTTGTGGAATAATGGCTTAGTAATATTTAGGATAATTATCTTTTAGTATTGAATATATTATTTAATTTTTTTTTTACCCCCAGAAATTAGACTAATATTTATTTGATATATTTTTTTAATATATTATATTAACAAAGATAACTTTCTTAAGTTATATATATGAATAAAAGGTATTGTAATTTTTTTTCCAAATAATAGTAATACAACCTCCTAAATATTAATATTATTTTTGATTTTGTTAATACCTCCTGCGAAGTTCTCCCATATATTATTAAAAAGATCCAAATAAATTTATCAAAAATTCAAATTAAAACCTTGATGATTAATCATTGGACTTCTATAAATTAGTATACTCAAAATATCCTACTAGTTCAAAAATTTACCAGCTTGTATTAAAATATTTTCAACAGAACCGTCCAGATTCTTCCAAAGCAGTTATTTGAAAACTGCTTACCACAGAACTTATATGTTAATCAACCAGCTGGTCCAGATAAGAAACCTTAATATCCATAAAAAGGTAATACAGTATTTTAAGTGGAATTGATTAATTAGGGCTAGGGCATTGATAATGATGATAGTAATAATAATAAGGCAAATATTGAAAATAATTAAGCCAGAAATAAACACATATTTATTAAAAAAGCCAATGAGGCTGGATACAAAATTGAAAACCCCCCATCTTATGAAGAAATAGTTGAATAAGCAGATTGTTAGAATATCTCACCTAGAAACAGACGTACAATTAATCAATCCATTCTGGGAAAGCAAAAAAGGGCTTGTTAGTTAGTTAGAAATAGAACTGATTCTCCACCGGTTATAGATTTAGTTAATTTGGATTAGGGATTATAAGTGTAAAGTAATAATAGAATAAACAGTAATAATTTTGGCTAGATTATTGGATTCATCGTGGCTATATAGAGATACAGGTATTGTATATATTTTGTATAGATTTATGAGTTTCGCTTATATGAGTTTGCGAGTTTGCCAAAAAACCAAAAAACCAAAAAACCAAAATCCCGATTTTTGATTTTATACTACCTAGGGTCCAAATGCGTTGCCATACTAAGCATGAGGGTTCTTGTGTTGGCCGCGATGCTATTCAGATGTGCGACTTCTGGGTCTCCTGCATAATCCTCCTTCATACGGCGGTATTAATGTATTAAGATCACAACAGAAATTCTAAAGACGCATGGTAACTGACCATCGCGAGCATAGTCATTCGTGCTAGTGGATAAGAAAGCTTCAACCTGACGCGAGGTCCAAGTGGGTCGAAGGCATGGTATCTTAAATCTTAGATTTAATCCGTATATACGCGTTTGTGTGATTTATTTGAATGCATCTCTATTATTGCCAGGCATTCCTTGGTGCTCGGTCGAGCCAGCAAATCGGAACGATGCTGCGATCAGAGTGCTGCCAATATCGACATATATTACCAATCGAGATCCAGTCCCTACAGAGCTCCTCGACCGTCGGGCTGGGCAGCAGTTTTTGGAAAATTGGGTCCAGTGGTCTACGGATATCGTAGGCATATAGTGGTGGGGTAATTGTGCCCGTTTTTACATCGTAGCAGTTTTCTATAGCACAGAATACGACGATAGTGGATCTGTGTAGTCTAACAATCTTTATACATAAAGTTTACGGGCGCTGCATTGTGCGATTTTGAGGGATTCTGATTTGCGCAGTTATCTTCAAGGCTAGCTAGCGGTTTGCTTGCTTCGAGGCGCCATACTATGGCGTTGTATGCACCAAATGGAGAGTAGTGCTTATGAGGAGGTCGTTTAGTTATTGAGAGCGCGGTGGATTCTCAACGCAGTGGATTCTCAAATTTCAGGGCTTGAACGAGTTTAGGAGGCTCGTTCGACGCCACGGAGCTCAGACACGGGACAGAAGCCTTCGTTTCGTGCTTTTGTGTTAACAGCGGGTTTAAATTTCCATGTTCGAGATAAATAGCATTTTGCTAATCCGCTAGATGCAGCATGTTCCTCATGCTGTGTTCCCATAGATCCGCTTGCCAAACAACAACTAAAACGCCGAATTTTCTCTGCGGTGCTCAATGACGATCATGAAGCAATTAAATACAAGTTCTTGGTCATGCCCTAGCTTATACTGTAAGGAACGGAGCCAGTCCTCCGTTTTAAACAGCCTATTGGGCTTTGTGGAGAAAACAAGGTTCTCAAATGCGAACTAGTTTGTGAAAGAGTCCTGAATTGCGGGTCCTGGGGGGAGATATACGTTCCGCGTTAGCTAGCTGCCTTTCAAATCGCCCCCACCGCGCGACCAGCTGATGATCCCACTCCGATGGCGTTGTCCAACGCTAGATATCGATACTACCTAGCTACCCTTTCCTAACGATATTTAGAAAAGAAAAAATTGGCTAGCTAACGCCTCGGTGGAAGGAAGGATTGTGCATTTGGTTTTTGTATTGACTCAGGTTACGGGGAAGGTGCGGTGCGTCCGGGAAGTCTAAATCGCCTGTCATTGTAGTGCAGAACGTTAGTTGTAAGCGAAAATCAGCAGGAGCGAGTTTCGTGAACGACTAGCGAATACCAACAACCCGATAACGAACGAGAACTTTATGCGCTGCTCTTTGTGGGATAACGGAAAAATCGGGTCGTTTCTGTCTAATCAAGATGCAGTGGGTGCTGGATTGCTGGGCGAAAGGTTAGTCCCATTGATTTGCTTTATTCAGCGACATTCATTACAATGTTTAAGTGAGTGGGTACTGCGGACTGGACCTGCCTGGTGAAAAGCCAATAACTGAAAGGATAGAATGCGGTTTGAGCTAGTGCACTCGGCGGGCAGGAAGGAGAGACAAGATGAGCATAAGACGACAGTGGGTTATACCCGTCCGAGTCTAGACCGAACCGTCTTTGCATGGATCCACGACTCAATGGCGCCGGGAACAGCGCAAGGATGCCTCTCGAGTGAGGGTATCATGATATCGAACTACGAGGGTTCGATAGTGCTCGCTGATCTTCTTTTCATGGGGCCGAAACATTTACTTTGATTGGAGGTTTTTTACTTTTACTCTTCCTAGCTTATAGGTATATAAGCAGGGTGCAATAGCCGTTGATTTAAGAACCACCTCATCTTGTTCATGCCTCTACATCAGACTACTATTCTCCCTTGAACCAGGTCAAGATGAAGTTCTCACTCCTCTCTTTCGCAGCATCGCTCGCGGCCCTCCAAATAACGGGAGCTTCTGTCATCTCACCGTCGTCGCCTACCGCCATTATCTCGAACGGAACAGTTTACGGCGTGAACAGCAATGTTTGGCAGCAGGACTACTTCTTGAGCATTCCATACGCCCGACCTCCTGTTGGGAACCTCAGATTTCGACCTCCTCAGTACATTAACACCAAGTTGGGTAACATCAATGCGAAGCAATACGGACCTCACTGCGTCGGCTATGGAGTATGTTAAAATATCATGTCCATTATTCTCTGGTATATCTGTTTGTGATATTAACATTGAGACTATAGGAAGATCAAGTTGGATACGAACAGTCCGAAGATTGCCTGACGCTGAATGTTGTTCGTCCCGCCGGACTCAACTTTAACTCGAAGCTTCCTGTTGCGGTTTGGATCCACGGTGGTGGCTTTTACATGGGCGGTGCCAACGATAAACGATACAATCTCACATGGCTGGTTGATCAATCCGTTAAGCTCGGGACCCCTATGATCGGTGTTAGCGTAAACTATAGACTCGACGGTTGGGGTTTCCTTGCTAGTCGTGAAGTTGCAGGCACCGAGAATCTTAACGCTGGATTGAAAGACCAGCGATTGGCTCTTCACTGGGTTAAAGAGAACATTAGGGCCTTTGGAGGTGACCCGACGAAAGTTAGCATCTTCGGAGAATCTGCAGGTGGTGCAGCGGTTGGATTCCAGCAACTCGCTTTCAATGGACGAAACGATGGATTGTTCAGGGGTGTGATTGCTCAGAGTGGTGGCCCTGTGTTCTACGGCGCCAATTATTTCCCGGCAGATTTCCAAACCGCTTACGATCAGTTATTGACTGGTGTTGGGTGCACTGATGCGGCTGATAGCTTGCAGTGCCTCAGGGGTGCACCTCTCTCGGTGCTCAACGAAACTCTAGCCACCGTTCTCTTCCAGCCGGTTGTCGATGGAGATTTCGTCCCGGGCTTTGGTAGCCAAGCTCTCAAAGAGGGAAGATACTTGAAGGTACCGACCATTATTGGAACAACTAGTGATGAAGGTGCATCTTTTGGCCAAATTGGAGCGAATACTGAAGCAGATATCGCCGGCTATCTAAGTGAGTGTTAAGCTTCTTCAAAAACTAATATATTGTGAATTCTGACGTGCTTACGTATTCGCTTCAGATGCTGTTACCAAATTCAAGCCAGCAAGTGTTCAGCAGATTCTTGAGCTATACCCAGAAGGAATTTCTGTTCCCCCAGCTGAGAACTTCACCGGCCCGGATGACGGCACAGCCAATGGTACTACCCTCTACGGTCTCCAATACCACAGAGCCGCAGCTATCGTAGGTGACTATATGTTCCTCGGACCTAGACGATACGTCACACGAACCCTAGCCGCACAGGGCGTCCCAGTCTGGAGTTTTAGATTCCGAGCTAGAGCCAACGGCTATCAAACCTGGTACCGCGCCGGGCACTTTACTGAAGTTGCCTTTGTGTTCAACAATCTCGATGGACTAGGGTACGCCTCGAACTCGCTGGGCGGACCTGAGGCAGCTGAGTACGCCAAGCTTTCAGATTTTATGAGCAAGAGCTGGGTTAGGTTTATTGTTAGCGGAAACCCGAGCACTGGTGCTACTGCTACGGAGGTTAAATGGCTGGGGTATGCGCAGGGAAGTGGCAAGAGTTCGATTGTGTTCGATATTGATATCGAGGGTGGATCGTACATCGAGGTGGACAATTGGCGAGAGGCAGGAATTGGGTATATGAATCAGTATATCCTTCAAGCAGGAAGGTAGAAAAGTATCTTGTTAAGATTGATATTTAGAACCGAAGTGATCGAAGATCTCAGTTGTTGTATGCTAGCCTGAAGATATGTAATACATAACACTAATACTTCGCCTCTCGGAAGAAATACCGCTATAGCATAAAGATGGACTATAGTAATACACAATTTAATCTCGTGGTGAAATTTCGAACGACTAAATTTGCACCCGTTGCTAAATTCCAACTACATACGAGGTGGAATGCTGGAGATGTTGCATTTTGTGTGTTGCAGAATGTTCGGGTAGGCTACAGGATTCTGGTTTCTTGTTTCGCCTTCAGCTGCCCATCCTGACCTCACCTCATCTTTCCTTTCCACCTTTCTTCGCAGACATCTTTCAACTCAACAAGCCAATTCGTCGAAAACGCCTCCTGTCACTACAACCACTCTTCCGACTCGATCTTCCAGAATCCCAAATCTCCTTTTCCCATCAGTACCGCCATTCTAAACGCCATGGCAGAAAACCCGTCCGTGCTCGATCGCGCCCTCGACGAGATTGTCGCAGACAGATCCGTACGTACCCGCGATGCCCCTGAACTGGCACGTTACATCTATCAAAGTTCCCGAAGTTAACTCTCCTACTTGGCCTCTAGACTCCTAACAACCGAAATCGAAGACGTGGTCCCGGAAACCGTACCCCTAGAGATGGCGTTTCAAAGGCAAGCGGATTGTGTCCTCCTAGTTGTCGTAATGCGAGCCAAGCTGACTGTTGAACTTTCTAGGCGTGTTCTCCTTCTCCTCCTTCTCCCTCCTCTTGATACTGTCCTACTCTACCTCTATTGAACCTGTACTGGTCGGCAAACTGCACCTCGGTGTTACCTTGAAACGAGTGTGACACCCGACCTCCCGGCAGACGTCTTGCGATGAGCGAGGCCAAGCCGTGTTCCTGCGTACAAAACAGCCACAGAGCTCGCCATCTGGCGCACCTGACCGTCACCTGCTTGTACTGCACGAGTCCTCGACAAGAAACCTCCTAATATCTAACTAAAGACTGGCAACTACGACCTACCTCTTTTTTTTGACGATGGATAACCCACGAGCCGACGATTGTTTGCAGACAAGAACATTTTCACGCGTTTTACACATTTCGCACTTGCCAGCGCCTCATTTGTGACATATAATATCCAACTTTGCAGACTGTGCTAACCTTCTCTGGGGCTGCTCCTCCCTCGACGTTTCACAGCAACCCCGCCCTCCTCGTGGTGGCGACTCTTCTAGGTAATATATCCATTGAACCATAGAAACTATAATGATTACATGCTTTTTTTGCTAACCTAGCTATTTGCTTACCTTAGATCGAACTGGGTCCACGACAAATACGACGATGGTAAGCCTGCAGCACCGCAGCCACGACAATCGACAAATGACATCTTCCTTAACGGTGCTACAGGCAATTCATATCGCCCGAGAGAGCCCCGTGATGGCGGCAACACCCGTGACTCCGGCAACAATCGCGACCCACAACGGTATGGCTTTTGCGTTTACCAATTATCAAGATTGCTCTCTTTTCTAATGACTAATTTATTTTATTTTATAGATCCTCTAAAATTCGCGTCGAAAACCTTCACTACGACCTCGGAGAAGCCGATTTGAGAGTAAGAGCGGCTCGGAACTCTGTTTATTGGAAGGTATATAGTGGCTAACACGATTTTATAGGAAGTCTTCGCTCGAGTTGGAGAGATCCGTAGGATTGATATTATGTATGGAATGATAATCACGAAAGTTTGAAACTTACTATTGTGGTGATTCAAGCTAACCTTTACAAACCCCAGTTATGACAAAGCCGGCCGCTCTGAAGGCGTCGCTCACGTCCTCTACTCCAGCCCAGATGAGGCGATGCTAGCGGTAGATCAATTCGACGGCGCAAACGCCAAGGGTCAACCCATCCGTGTCAAAATCGCAGCTCAACAAGGCGGCGGTCGTGGCGGTCGTGGCGGTCGTGACGGCGGCCCAGCTGCCAATGAGGGGCGCTCTCTCTTCGAAAGAGTATCTGGGGGGCCACAGGAAACGGACCTGGAAGCAGCTGACCGCAAGGCACGCGCGACGAGAAACGTTTCAGAGATGAGACTGAACGCAAAGGAATTGGGGATCGATCGATATATCCCTGGCGAGCGGAACGGATCGCGAGATCGCAGACCCCCAAGACGCGGTGGCATGGGTGGCGAGCGCGAGAGACATCGCGGCGACCGTGGTGGACGTGGTGATCGTGGCGATCGTCGCGGACGCGGTGAACATGGTGGCGGTGGTGGTGGAAGAGGAGAGAAATCTGGCGGCGCTGGTGGTGCTAATCGGCCGAGAAAGACCGCGGAAGAATTGGATGCTGAGATGAATGATTACTGGGGTGCGGAAGGTGGTGATAGCACCGTCACCAGCGCCTTTGCACCAGGCGGAGATGGGGTCACTGGTGCTCAACAGCAGCAACAGAATGGAAGCGGGTTCATGGCTGAAGTCAATGCTGCCGCCCAGTCTTCGGCTATCGATGTGGACGATGACTTGTAGGCTTAAAGTGTGTTTTGGTGAGACAGGGAAAGCAGAAAAAATTTGAGGTTTATGATTAGTTGTACTCTATTCTTTTATTTGACGCAGAAGGAATTTTTGAGACCGTGAGGTGATGGTATGATAGATCGAATTTGCTTTCAGTAGCACGCAATGAAATACATACACGTTTTTATCTTTCAAGCTCGTGAAGTATACCAGTGAATAGGAAGTGAGTATGTTAGTCGGACTAGAAAGTTATATATATATATATATATATATTTGAATGGCTTCGCACGATTGCTTGTGATATTAAAGAGGCCAAGGAAGGCCAAGGAAAGATAATCTAGACTTTTGTGGCAAAAAACGTTGCCGCTGCTATCTTGGTTACTTTTAACCGGCAGAGCAGCGTGTTAACCCTAGCTATATCGCACCAAATCACACTTTACAAACCTATCCACACGCATGGGCTGATTATACCGCAACTATGAGAATGCCCATTATTGCTTTGATATATATATGGTGAATGCATCTTCACAACTTTGTCTCAGGTAACTGATTCATCAAAGGCGCAAATGCCGCGGCTAATGTTACTTTAAAAGTGGGACGATTTTAAAGTTTCGAGAGCTCTTATGATCGATTATAAATCGGCGAATGCCTTTCTTCTTCAGGTACGGCTGAATTTCTTTCTTGTCAACGTGAGAAAACCCTTTTGTTTGTCTTCGGAGTCCGGAGAGTTGGCCCTTCCAGCTGAAATTGCAATCCGCCTTTTCGCTTCGGCAAACTGCAATCGTGATTGGCTGCGCACTTCGGAATCGACTAACGACTGGTTAGTTACCTGGCTAATTTCCGCAATGGGCATATAAAACTCAAACTGCTTTTCCATAAGGGATATATCTCCGACTGATCAGGGGAATAGGCCCATCCCATCGGTCTGGACTTTCTCCAACCCGTTGAGCTTAATATTTGCAATATTATAACATTATTCAGACAGTCAGAAGATATCCAAGTGCGACGAGCTCTCGAGAAGCTGATATTGATGCTTGTAGAGTAAAATCGGCGGCTACTAAGAGGCGAAGAAGTTCTTTACAGGGCCTGTTTTTCTCCTTTAAAATTTCAAAATATGTCTGCTTAAGGAGAATGCTCCTGAAAATATCGTCAAGGAACGGAGGATACCAAGATCGAATCTTAACTCACCACGTCGAAGGCACAACCGCCACCAAATATTAAATATGGACAAACTAGGCCCGGTCGATAGTTTGCCATGCGCTGCCAAGCGACGGTGGCAAGCTGAATACGCTGAATAGACCGACGGTGGCGTCAAAACATTGCTAATATTCATAGACTAAGCTTAAATTTTAGGAAGTCATTTACGATCTGGCTGAAATTCGAACGCCCATGGCTTTTTGGAAGTAACATCTGATATTATAGCGCGGAACTTAATAACTTTCTACGATGGAGGAAGGCTACAAGAAGAGGACGGTCCCCTTGAGAAGAGTGATACGGAATCGCCTATTGTCTTCATTCCTATCCCTCCCTCTACATACGACGGACTGCTCAGGCCATGGCCATTCTCACTCAGTTCAGCGTTCTCCTCTGCATTGCGGCGGCGGTACTGCCATCATCTGTTAGTGCTATTACTTCTGCATCGTTATCATGCAGCCCGACGCCTGCCACATCTACAGCCACAGCGCTTATCTGTCAGAAGACTGGCGATGTCAATGGTAATAAGCGCAAAACAATTCGGACCTTCAAGTCGAAATCAACTGGGTCTGATTGCGTTGTTGAATGCTTCAAAAACAGCGAATGCCTCAGTTTCTCCTATGATCAAGGAAAGAACGACTGCAGGCTCATGTTGAAGTCCGTTAAAGACCAGGTATTCACCGTAAAGGCCACTCAAATTATTTGGTGGGATCGCGCTTGTTGGACAATTCCTACGTCTTGCTCTCAGGGTACTACGTCAACAACAACAACGTCTGCAGCCCCAACGATAAAATGTACGCGCGATAATCTCTTAAGAGGCCTAATTGGAAAGGGTGAAGCTGCTACATCATTCTGTCGCTCTTTTACCCGTACCGCTACCACCACTGGACAATCATATCCGAGTTACCTTACTGCCTATTCTACTGCGCCTGCAAGGATCTCGAGTGGATGCACTTGCCTGAGTATTCCTCCTCTCACTACATCTACTTCCACATCTACAACCGTGTCCGAGGACTCGACAAACACTGATTGGCAGTCAACTTACACATGGAGCGAAGCTGTTCTTCCAACTTTTTCTTCATTCGACAACTTCCAACAAAGTACAATCGAGCAACCACCGTTTCCATCAACCACCCAAACTGAAGTTGTACCCAGCTTCACGCCAGTGACTGGTTCTTGTGCCTTTGACCCTCTTAAACTCTCGCAGGAATATGTATGTTATGGCACCTCAATTTTCCTCCCATCGTTTGATTTGGTTGACTTAGTTCTAACTTATGGGTGTAGTATGTCAACCTGAACTCTCTAGAGGGTGCTTTTATCGATTTTCTTGTCGCTAAAACTGGGCATTTATCGGTTCTCGGAGACCCTGATTTCGCAACGGAAGAAGAGGCGTTGGCATGGACTGAGCCATTATACCGGTTTTCCCATCCATCTGGGTCTGCTTCTGGGTAAGTGGCGGTTCTCATTGATTCATTCTCATTATTCCCTAGCTAATCATATCGATACCTACATAGGATCTATGATTTGATTATCGAAACAAATGATGGGGACCTTTACATCGGCATTGATACAGAATCCACAGAAGTTCTGCTTTTCACTCAAAGTTCCAACGGACAAACTCCTTTCTACGACAACGAACTTAACACAGAGATCGTTACCACTGTGTTCACCGTATCATGCGAGGGAAAAGTCACACTTACTAACGGTCGTCACTGGTTTTCGGAGGCTACCACTGGTAACATACATACAACAGATGAGGGGGGTGAGACGGTTGTTCTCCAGGCCGAACCAAAGCCCAATCAATCTCAATCTTTAACCCGTCGTGGTAAGGGCAACCAGGGTGGAAACCCGCGTTGTCCAAGTTTGGCAAATTCTAATGCTGTTGTGCGAGGAGGTGCAAGGGGAACATATAGTATCTCGAACTGCGGTCAAGGTAATACTGCAGGGCTGGGTACTGATTTTTACGTTCTTCATTTACGTTGTCGAGATCTCCATAATTGTTATGGTAAGTTGCCCCTTATACTGACTTTATAAAAGTTCCCTGCTGAACAAACTTTTTGTAGACGACTGTGGTAGGACTTGGGAAGAGTGTAATGATGAGTTCCTAAGGAACGGGCAGGACTACCCCACATGCAGAGGACAGAACTGGAAATCAGGAGCCCAATCAAGATGTTTTAGTATGTATTTATGCTTACCTCTTGGGACTTGCTTTTCTTTTTACAAAAGCAAAATTACTAACAATACTGTAGAATCCTTGAACGATATGGACGCCAAAAACAGGGCGGATACCGGCAGGAATAATTTCAATAGGGCCAACTCTGATAGGTGTACATGCGTTTGCGATAATGCTGGAGCCAGCATTTGTGGCAATTCTTGCTACGGCTCTGACTTTTTCACGACAAAGAACAATTGCGGAGCCTGTGGCAGAACCTGCCCGGATGCCTTGATCTGCAACTCTTCGCGTAACTGCGACTGTGATTGGGGTGCCCTTGGTCGCAATAACCCTAATAACTGTGGTGTTTGCGGTAGAAGAGTAAGAACCATATTCCAAAAATCTGGCCTTAATTATTTTTAACTAACTATTTTTTTAGTGTGCTACGGAGAAAGGTGTCATCTGCTCGAACGGCGAATGCGTCTGCCCCTTCAACACTCAGACGGATAACAATAACTGCGGAGCTTGCGGAAATGTGTGCCCAACGGGAACACACTGCAGTGCAGGAGGTTGCGTCTGCAATCAAGATCGTTGCGGGTAAGGTTTCTTTGCTTCCTGAATGAAGAAAAATACTAATATTTATGCCTAGAAATACATGTCTGAGTCTCAATGTTAACCCGAACAATTGCGGAACCTGTGGAACCGTCTGCCCTAGCGGATTCTGTAGAAACGGTGCCTGCTGGGTACCTCCGGCTGTGGGGCCGGTTTGCATTCCTAAGGAAGTTGTTGTCAACGGTGGCTTCGATGGGGGTAACTGGAATCCCTGGACTGGGCCGTTCAGCACTGGTATCGCATCTGGGTCTATCCAATTTGATCCCAAATCTCCTCCAGAATCCCCATACTCGCTGTAAGTGCAATGAATCGATTTTTTATCATGATTCCACAATAAAACATGGCCACTAACTTTAAACAAACAACAGACAACTGGTTCTTCCAACAACTGAGCTCCGATACTACCAATTCGCGCACATGTATCAAGTCGCTGAAATCTGCGTGGGTGTCAAATATGCTGTGAACTACAAAGCTCGAGTCGAACGGCCAAACCAGTACAGAGGAACATGTGATGTCGCGGTACTTGTTCCAGGCGGGCGTCGGTTTGAAGAGAAGAACATCAATATCGACCAGCAAGAGTACACCAACGGCTATTTTGAGTTCACAACGGATACGGGAGTCGTAACACCAGGAAATCAAGATTGGTATGATATCGTGTCATCGGATGGTGTTACCGGCACAGTCAATCTTGATTTCAAGTTCAGTTGCTATGGCGGCGGCAGTGGAGGTGGACTGGTCCGTTTTGATAGTATAAGTATCGCTCCTATTTAAAACGCGTAGTTATTCGCTTACTTGCACATATTGGTTATTCGATCGAGAATCTTTTGATTACCTTCGAACGTACATAATATTATAATATATCAAATTAGTGCAATTTGGGATTGAATCCTATTTTACTTGAAAAAATCTTTAAATGGAGGATTTTCGTCTTGATTAATTTAGTAAATTTAAAGAATTTAGTATTAAGTTATATATATGGCAGCACGCTCCAGAATAACACATTTGCAAATAGCGTAGATAACAAAATGCATCTTTTGGCGTTTAATCAATCTCGAGCTTAAACGGAGCTCGGAATTCCATTACAAGCATGCAACCAGAAAGCCATGCGGGTTATACTGGAAAAAAGCACGTAGGTCACACTTGAGCTTCCATTCTCTGTAGAATAATTTTGCTCAAACTCTCCACCGTCGTGGTCTTGCTTAGTAACTCTAAGAATGGCAGATCAATCTTGAAAGCCCGATAGAACCAAGACCGGAATTCAGCTGCGATCATGCTATCCATACCGTACCCATCTAGTGGCTTTGTTATATTGACCTTGTCTGCAGGTAGCAGGACAAGCTCTCCAAATCGTTTCGTGACACGTGCTATAATAATACCGGTATTTAAATCTCCGGGCTTGCAATATAGCATTTCGTCTCACAAAAAGTATCTTCGGCCTAAAGTTTAGGTTTGGTCTATATCATGACGATTGATACCAAAGAAGTCGAAGAACATGACTGATATGATATGAATCCTATAGATAGCTTGAAAGAAAAGAGTAAGGGGTTCGAGACACCCTTAGCCATCACCGACGATACTGACAACACAATTAACTTTGATAGGTTATATGTCATCTCAATACTTAGCTGGACTGCATACAAAATGCCCTGTGTAGTGGTATCTGGAAAAGAATTTCAAAATCGGTGTATAGGGCATCTTTGCGTGTTTTGGGTCACAGGGAAGTCACTCCGAAGACTAGCAATTGTTTATAACTTGATATATATGTTTCTCGAGTACTACACAAACAGCTACAAGAGAACTGAGCTAGAAGAGAGGTATGCAGCACAGAAGGTCTTATTTTAACTGTGTCTCTTATGGCAAATAGCTGGCTCTTACGCCAATCTAGATTTGGACTTCGGCATATATCCTCGTTCTCACAGTAAAACATTGCATCATAGTGTCCATGCTATCAATTAGATCAAGAATACCACTTGCTGTCTCTGATGAGAATTCTAAGGACCTACACTCATATTTCCCGTATTGAATATGCCAGGGATATAGACTAGCTCAAGATAGCGTCACAAGATGCAATTCTGTGAAAGTAAAAACATCTCTCAAATAAGATTGTTGAAGACGAAATAGACCGCTATTTAGGGTGCCCCTACTCCCCTCCACATCCAGTTCTTCTTACCACATTGCAACTGCATTTAGCACCCTCCTAGACCATTCACTCTTACCACTTGTGTTGGTTTCTCTTTATTGTTATAGCCGGCCTCCATGGATCTTGACAAACGAGTCGATGAGTATTTGCGTACTCGCAACAAGGATGGGGGTGGAGTGATGAAGGATTATCTTCATACTCCCTATGAGGAGCACTCTATCTTACTCTGCGACAATGACTATTTAAACCTCGTTAACCATGAATACGTCGTGGACCGCCAAATTGAGGACTTGCAAACCTCTCTTGGTAGGCGTTTATGTCCTCAGCGTTCCTCTGTGATGGAGATCCCCACTCCCGCCTCGAGAAAGACATGGGGGATTGGTTTGGAAAAGACTGCCACCTTGCTCAATCAGGCTACGCAGCCAACGTTGGTCTCATGCATGCCATATGCACACCGGGGATGAACGTTTACGTAGACATGCTCCTTCATATGTCTTTTTACGACGGCCTCACAGCCCGAAAAGCCGATATCTATCCCAACGGGCACAACGACTTCTCCCAACTCGAAGCCAACATCAAGGACCACGGCCCAGGTATTATACTTGTTGAGTCAGTTTATAGCACTAGTGGTGCCTTTACCACGATCGAGGAAATCATCCGCATCAAGGAAAAATATAATTGCATTCTTGTTGTTGATGAATCGCACTCGTTCGGTGTTTACCGTAGTAAAGGATACCTTCACCTGAAAGGTCTCCAAAACAAAGTCGATTTCGTCACTGCTAGTCTATCTAAGGCATATGCCACTCGTGCTGGAATAGTATTCGGATCATGCAGCACCTTCGTCAAGGAAAATTCTTTCCCTTGCATTTTCAGCTCCGCTCTCATGCGCAACGATATTGTTCGCATAAGTGCAATGTGGGACGTCATGAGAGGATCTAGCTACCTGGATCACACTAAAAGCGATTGGCAATCAGCTGACGACCGTCGAAAGAAGCTGTTCGAAGTTTCCCGGCTATTCCGACGTGAAATTTCCAAGGTCGCCAATGTCGTGAAAGTTCAAGGTCTTCCCTCTGCTATTGTCTGTCTCAATATTAGAGACGAAGACGAGATGGTCTGTCTTTATCGGCACCTTTCTTCTCGTGGTATTCTCTGCGCTCCATTTTGTTACCCTGCCACCTCACGGAAAACTCCCATCCTTCGATTCAGCCTTCATTCAAACATTACACCTGACGAAATATACAAAGCAAAAAATGCCGTGGCAGAGTTCTTTGCAAAACCAGTTTAGAATTTTCATCTCATTCAAATTTTACTTGTATCCTACGCACCCTTCCACGTACGAAACAAAAACTTTGCTAAAGCCCGATTTAATTTATTTAATACCCTTTATTAACCAATGTGTGCCATTATGTTTCTTCAGTTTGATTATAGGTCTCTATGTAATTTATCTATTGCGTTGGTGCGCAAAATCACGCATGTATACGAGCTTTCCTGTATATTTAGAAGGTTCGAGGCTCTAAAAAGCCAAAAGCATGTAGTAGACAAAAGCATTCAATCATCTTCATAGTTGACAATCATGGCATTTTACGCAGATGATGTATTACTATTACTAGTGTCACGATTATGAATGCTCGGAATGCAAACCATGAACTTGATGTGTTTCCGCTCGAATGTATTCGACCTGGAGAGATTTATGAGGGTGAAAGCGTTGAGCAAATCCCAGGGGTATATCAATAGGTCACCTGACGCGAGGTGTAGGATCCATGCCCTGCATAAATAGGGCCCGGCCTCGCTAACGGACTTATGTGAGCCATGTTTAGGTGGTTTATCTAAGATGGTAGTTCAAGGCTCACTGCTTTTGGATATAAAACTCTATGATGTTCATTGTGAAACTACAGATGTTCTTTAATCTCTCACGAGAGCGGGAAGATAATGTTGACATTATTCAAGAACCAAGCAGAAAGGTCTGAATTATAACTAGATCTTATTTGACAAGCCGGACGGATAATTCTGTGCACGGTATAGTCTTCGCCCAGAACATGATTATTCTGATTAACGTTGAACTAATAAATGCTCAAGGTTTGAATCAAACCGTCCTATTCGGTCGAGCACTTCACTACCATAGTTTGAATGATTTTAGTTCTTTTGATCGGTATAAATAATCATGTACTATATAGTTCACCCACGTCATATAATATTCTAGAGATAATCCAAGAGCTAAGTGATTGAAGGGATGCCTTGAATCTTGTTGAAGATTATCTAGTTTTAACAGTTTATATTCAAGCCTAATTTCCATGTGCAACATAGGTTACTCTTGAGATACAGATATGCAGAAAATTATTGACAGGGTTGAAGACGCGTTTCACGTGAGTATATGACCCGCATGCTTTTCCTATCTATTCATGTAGGGTAGGCTGTCTTTGCAAAGCGACTTCGGACTTATTGGGCGCGAGAATCAGAGCCTTATGCAGATATTGATATATTCCAGCAAAGCTTGTTCGGGTTTACATGCTCTGATCGAACACCTTCAACTTTCCTTTCTCTTTTAGCTTCTTTCAACACTCAGTTCTTGCGTGCTAGGGTGC
The DNA here is from genome assembly GCA_036971295.1 of Dactylellina cionopaga. Taxonomy (NCBI): domain Eukaryota; kingdom Fungi; phylum Ascomycota; class Orbiliomycetes; order Orbiliales; family Orbiliaceae; genus Dactylellina; species Dactylellina cionopaga. The sequence goes on from JAJTTY010000011.1 coordinate 1,387,380, forward strand.
TGAAAGCTTTCTAAGATGCCGCGCTTTAGAAAACAAGGCTTACTTTTGTGTTGGCGTGAGATTATTCTAGTGGAATTCAGATCCAGGTGTCTAGTGTGTATAATGTGGGGCGCGATGTGGCAGGTGGGGAGCGGGTTGCGCCATATCGGTCGATCCACATCGGGTCAATCTACAACCAGTTCGCGAAAACAAATTGGGAGAAAAAGATGGATCTTCTATCCTAGTAAGGCAATGGGTTTCACCAGAAACAGCGCTCATAACCTATTGGGACTAGTGGTTCGGAGGTATCATGCTCGATTGATTCTATTTCAGTTTCCATCCCCTCGTAACTATTAACAGTTAAATAATATACATCATATTTCTATATCCGTCAACACACTAACACACACACTAACACACACCCTTCTGACAAGAGCAGTAGTACAATTTCTTAGGTAAATATATATGGTCTCGTAAAGTGTTTGACCCTGTGTTGTCTGCTTTACGGGACCAGTAAATACCACAAAAAGATTAATATCTCGACAAAGCTATTTTAATAGCACATTTAAATAAAGCTAATAAAATATAAGATAAAACATATGTTATTTAAACTCTCCTTTTTAGGAGCTTAAACGTTTTTGCAAATTATTTAAAGGGTTCTGGGGAGGTTCTGTTTGTCGCCACCGCCATATCTACCCTTTTCCTCAAAGATAAATCCAGCATTTCTGACTGGGCTGAGATATTTCAATGATCATACCCCTCAAAAAGCGGGGTAACTAAGAGGCACAAATCCTTAAGGCAAAAGGAAGAACAACAATTACGGGTTCATGATATATTACCATATTCCCTTGACTACCAATAATTATAAGCAACACAAATTCTCCTTAATCGGGGTTTTGTAGTTAGATTTTAAATCTGACAATTTTGAAATCCATCGAAGGGTGAGTTAACAGGTAACTACCAGCAAACAATGACGGATTATATCGAAGAGAACATGTTCAACAATACAGATTGTCGCATAGCTTTCCAAGGAACTGTCATTAACTATGGGTAGGCCTATTCGTATCGACTGCATGTTGATACCTGCTAACCGTCAAATAGGCATATCAACACTACTAATGACTATCTGTCGGAAAAGTTGAAGGCGAGGAAAAGAGTGATTCTGCAGGGGCTCTACAAGTCGTCATACCGAGATCACAAAGAGCGAAATCCAGATCGAGTCCCAGGGACATGTGAGTGGTTTACAGCCCATGAGCGCTTTCGAGAATGGCAAGAGAACAAGTCCTCAAAGACGCTTTGGGTGTCCGCGGATCCTGGGTGCGGAAAGTCAGTCCTTGCAAAGTACCTAGTTGATTCTGTTCTTAAGACTACCGAATGCAGAACAATGTGCTACTTCTTCTTTAAGGACGACGTTGAGGACCAGAAAAGCGTCGTTAGTGCACTGCGCTGTATGCTGCACCAACTCTTTCAACAAAAAGGCGTCCTACTCTCTGAAACAGTCCTTGAACAGTTCGAGGTCGGCGGGGAAGGTTTTATCAACTCATTTACCGAACTTTGGGGGACCCTAATCAGCGTTGCAAGGGATAAAAATGCAGGCGAGATTGTCTGTCTTCTGGACGCAATCGACGAATGCGAAAATCACGGAAGGTATCAGCTCGCGGAGGCATTACGCAAATTATACGGTGCCAACAGTGACCTTAATTTGAAGTTTCTCTTAACTAGTCGGCCTTATAATGAGATTCGCCGGGTTTTTCTAGGAGCTCCGCGGTCGCCAGTCATTCATCTGAGTGGGGAAAGTGAAGTTGAGGTAGAAAATATTTCTCGAGAGATTGATATTTTCATTAAAGCCAGAGTCCAGGATATCGGAGCACGACTTACACCTGAAAACCAAGAGCTATTATTGCAAAGGCTTATAAGTATTCCTAATAGGACGTATCTATGGGTCTATCTCACCCTAAACTTAATCGAGAGCGACATTTATATCGATAAAATTGGAATACTCGAAGCTATTACTCAGGTCTCAAGGACAGTTGATGAGGCATACGAGAGGATTCTATCTAAGAGTTGTAATGTCACAGAGGCTAAAAGACTATTACAAATTCTAGTTGCTGCGGCACGGCCCTTATCTCTAAAAGAGATGAGCCTAGCGCTGGCCCTTAGAGAAAATCACAAGTCTTATAGTGATCTTAACCTTGGGTCAGAAGAGAGGTTTCGCGGATATATCCGAGATCTCTGTGGATTCTTTGTTATAATCAAAGACTCGAAGATACACCTGCTTCACCAAACCTCAAAGGAATTTTTGATTCAGAATACATCAAGTCCCACCAAAGGGGATCTTAAATGGAAATACTCAGTCCGGCTGCAAGATTCCCATAGAATACTTGCCAAGATTTGTATCCAGCACCTACTCTTTAGAGAATTCGAAGATCTTCCACCTGGAGAAGATGTTATGTTGTCCAAATTCGTCGGGAATAACGTCTTTCTTGACTACTCCGCTAAAAATTGGACGACTCATCTCCACAAATCACAGGTCGAGTTTAATGAAACAGAGATACAATCTATCCTGAGCTTATGCAATATAAACTCAAATCGTTGCTTACTTTGGTTCAGGATCTATTGGACGGGCACAAACTCAGACTTCCCGGAGAATTTTACCACCCTTATGATCGCATCTTATTTCGGACTTACAGCAGGGGTAATACGTTTGCTTGAAATGGATGTCAACTATGACATTGACCTAGATTCTAAAGATGGCACATACGGGCGGTCGGCAATATCTTGGGCTGCAGGAAACGGGTTTGACTGCGTTATTGAGCTATTAGTTGGGGGCATTGGTGGTCGCTGGAAGGGTATCTCGCTACCATTTAGAAAGGGGGCCCAAGTCGATTCTATAGATAAATATCGTCGAACATCACTTGTATACGCAGTTTGGAATGAACACGTGGCTGTTGTCGATCTGCTCCTTAAGGCAGGAGCCCACATCGACTTAGAGGATGAAGTTGGGGGGACGCCACTAATTTATGCCATCTCCAGTGGACATCATGATATCATGGAGCTGGTTTCCAAGAAAGGAACCAAGATTAAGTCAGGGGATGATAAAACTAAAGCATTATTTTTGTCTGCCACGGAAAAGGGCCACGAGCCCGTCATTAAGCTACTGCTCGAGAAAAGCAAAGTCGATCCCGATATGAAAGACTCGTCTGGCCGGACACCGCTATGGCAGGCAGCAGGGAATGGTCATGAGGCTATCGTCAAGCTGCTGCTTGAGACAGGCAAAGTCGATCCCGATAATAAAGACTCGTCTGGCCAGACACCGCTATGGCAGGCAGCACGGGGTGGTCATGAGGCTATCGTTAAGCTGCTGCTTGAGACAGGCAAAGTCGATCCCGATATAAAAGACTCGTATGGCCAGACACCGCTATCGCAGGCAGCACAGGGTGGTCATGAGGCTATCGTCAAGCTGCTGCTTGAGACAGGCAAAATCGATCCCGATATAAAAGACTCGTATGGCCAAACACCGCTATGGGAGGCAGCACGGGGTGGTTATGAGGCTATCGTCAAGTTGCTGCTTGATACAGGCAAAGTCAACCCCGATATACAAGACTTATCTAGCCGGACACCGCTATGGCAGGCAGCAGGGGGTGGTTATCAGGCTATCATCAAGCTGCTGCTTGAGACAGGCAAAGTCGATCCCGATATAAAAGACTCGTCTGGCCAGACACCGCTATCGCGGGCAGCAGGGGGCGGCCATGAGGCCATCGTCAAGCTGCTGCTTGAGACAGGCAAAGTCGATTCTGATATAAAAGACTCGTTTGGCCGGACACCGCTATCGCGGGCAGCAGGGAATGGTCATGAGGCTATCGTCAAGCTGCTGCTTAAGACAGGCAAAGTCGATCCCGATATAAAAGACTCGTCTGGCCGGACACCGCTATGGCAGGCAATAGAGGGCGGTCATGAGGCTATCGTCAAGCTGCTGCTTGAGACAGGCAAAGTCGATCCCGATATAAAAGACTTGTATGGCCGGACACCGCTATGGCAGGCAGCACAGGGTGGTCATGAGGCTATCGTCAAGCTGCTGCTTGAGACAGGCAAAGTCGATCCCGATATAAAAGACTCGTATGGCCAGACACCGCTATCGCGGGCAGCACAGGTTGGTACATAAGGCTATCGTCAAGCTGCTGCTTGAGACAGGCAAAGTCGATCCCAATATAAAAGACTCGTATGGCCGGACACCGCTATCGCAGGCAATAGAGGGTGGCCATGAGGCTATCGTCAAGCTGCTGCTTGAGATAAGTAAAGTCGATCCCGATATGAAAAACTCGTATGGCCAGACACCGCTATCGCAGGCAATAGAGGGTGGCCATGAGGCTATCGTCAAGCTACTGCTTGAGATAAGTAAAGTCGATCCCGATATAAAAGACACACTGCTATCGCAGGCAATAGAGGGTAGTCATGAGGCCATCTTCAAGCTACTGCTTGAGAAAAGCAAAGTCTACCCCGATATAAAGACTCGTATAGCCTGACACTACTATCGTAGGGCAGAGAGAGAAGGGGAGTAGCCATTGTACAGGCCTTGCTTAATAAAGGACCGAAAAAAGATTACAAGTGTAGTATTGTAAGTCAATCCAGTAGTATTTATATGGCTCTCGGTTGAAAACTAGTTGATATTGTCGTTTTTGATCATTGTAGGAATTAAGTAAATCTAACAGCATATATAGAGGTTGTTAGTAGGATAATGGTTGATACTGTCGTTAGTTAGACTTCATTATCGCGAGCCGCGAAATTTGGTGATAAGAGAATTGTCGAACTATTTCTTAATACAGCGCCTAGCTGGACTTTGAAGATCAGAACGGCTGGAAACCATTGTCGCAAGCTATAGAGGTAAAGAGCGTCGTAGTTATGCAGCTCTTGCTTGATAAAGGGGCGGAAGTAAATTACAAATATACTATTTGGAGGTATTCGACCTGGAGAGAACTATGAAGACAAAAACAGTAAATCGACCCCAGGAGGTCCACCAATGGGTCACTTGGCGTGCTATTCATGTAAGCCATGTTTAGGCAGTTTATCTAATTGAAGGCTCACTGGTTTTAGATAAGCTCCAGGATGTTCATTGTGAGATTACAGGTGTCATTTGATCGCGAGCGAGAGCGAGAAGACAACTTCGAAACCGTTCAGGGACCAAGCAAAAAGGCTTAAATTATAATTAGATCTTAATTGGCAAGCCGGACGGATAATTCCGTAGCACACTATGGTCTTAGCCCAGAACATAATTCTTCTGATTGATATTGAAGTAATCAAGTACTCCGGCTCACATGCGTTGGTGAGCAAAATGCAACAACAACGACAAATGGACCTGACATTGCGGTTCCAAGCTTCAAAAAAAGTATGGTTAGATATAGCATGCTATGCAATATACACACTTAAACGGCATGCAGATGGCCGCTACATCACTCCAGAAATGGCAAGCCGCAGGTATGCATTCGCGATATGACATAATATATGCACACTTGAGAGTGAGGCACCTCAAATCGGGCAAAAGATGCTATCCTTACCTATTAGACCGTAGTTATCGCATATCCAGCTAAAAATAGAGACGCAGTCGACGATGTAGTCTAGATGCCAATTGGGTAGTCTCTAGCTCGATGATTCTTCTGTGGGGCGTCTCAAATATGACTATAAGAGATACAATCCAAGCGACGCTGGTGGAGTGAAAAGTGGGATGCGATTGGATGGCACTGGCATCTCCAGTTGATGAGCGGCTGGAGTGGTAAAAATTCTGAGCACATTTAAAATCTCTTCAAATTAGGTTTAAATCAATTGTCTATAATTTTTAATCTTTGTCCATTTTCTCTATAGAACTAGCGTACTTTCTGAGCAAAACCAAACAAAAGAAGATGTTCGTAAAGGGAAAGAGAAAAGCGGTACATCATGTCATACAAATGTAGATTTAACTAGCATTTTACCTAGTTTCCTAAATGTCCAGATGAAACTGCACATCGAGGTGACATGATATCCTCCAATCAACCGGGATGCAAAACAAGATTGGTCTTTCAATATATATATGTAGCTAACCTTGCTTGTCCTCGGCTTAGTGTCCTGGAGGGGCATGCTTGGGGACCTTGAATTTAGGCTTTCGGTTCCTGGTTCTCGTCCTCCTAAACTTATGCTCCTTTGATCTTTGTTTAGTTCTTGGTGGCAAGGTACCAGCCGCCACCTCTTTTGCCACCTCCTCCCTGAGGCTTGCTAGCTCCTCTGGTTTCATGGTTTCACCTTCGGTCAGCGTTGCCACAATATCATCCACATTCACGGGAGTAGAGGCAACGGTGGAGTTGGAACCAACAGGAGCTGCTTCAGTCACTACAATCACCGGATTGCTGTTAACGCCTGGGGGAAGCAACTTTTTCGCCATCTCTGCGATTTTATCTGCGCTAGGGGGCTTAGCCATCTCTGGGCCAGGTCCATCAGTCGGCGGCAGATCACCGACTTTTGGTGGTGATGGGTCGTCATCACGCTTCATGAATCGCATTTGTGGGGGTGCTTGACGCTTGAAATTACTTCTCAGCGTAGGCACAACCACAAAAGGAATGCAACCACCGAATGGTCCGTTGGTGGCATTATTCTGGCAGCGCATCATGCAAACGTTCTTCTTTACAACGCCCTCAGTTGTTTTAAAGCTACCTGTGCATTTCAAACCCTTTGGCAGGTTAACAACCAAGGGGAATTGGGTTGTAACGACCGTATTGGCGACAGGATTGTTGCCGGGAATTTGCGTATATACGTCTAACTCTTTTGTGAAAGAACCTTTTTTAGCGGTAGCTGTAAGGTCGAGGCCACACCTGAATGGCCCGTTGCCATCGCCATTGATTTGGTGAAGCAGCATCATTAATTGGCCACCGGCCATCGCCTGTGCAACTTGACCATTGTCGAATAGTCGTGTGGTCAACTTGACAGCATCATGATGTCCGCCTTGGATGGAAGATCCGCAGGTCGTCCATAATTTCATAGAAACTCTTTCGTTAAAGATGGTGGTATCAGCTTGATTTGGGTCGAGAGCTACTCCGTTACGGGGAACGCTAGGATTGACAGCTAACGCCTGTCCGACAGGTCCGCCCTGCTCTCCTTTTGCCGTAAGGCCTTGCACGGAGAGGAAGACACAATGGCCGGAGACAGAGGGAGCCAAAGCCACAAGTATGGAGCAAGCGGCGAGGGTAGAAAACTGAACCATTCTGAATAGATTTCGCTAATCAGCGTGATGCAGCTTTACAAGGCCTGTACAGCTGTAGAAGCTAGAAGTTGAATATGTATTTAAGCAGCTAAAAGAGCGGAGATTTCAGAAAGAGTGACAGATCTAAAAGAGTGAAGATCTAGAGGAGCTGGAAGGAGCGAAGAATATGCTTAGCGATGAGGAGAGAGAGAGAGTGCTTCGACTGAGCTTGAGCATGGCGGTACACATTTATATAGTTATTTCCCCTCACGTATGTGTATGTTTGCAACCACCGCCATCGCGGTGTGCGCGGACAGGTGCACACAAATCGATATCTCGATATAAAATGCTTGGTGTAGGCCCCTGGTCTCGCATACACAAACTTTGCAGCAATTCGATGATTACGACGGTATGGGGTCACGATGTATTCATTCTTGCTAGTAAGGGATATTCTACCCTTAGCGCATAGGACTGGTAAGCTGATGCAAGTTTTTTCTGCAACAATTTTTGTATTATAATTGCCGGACCATGGCAAATGGAGGCGGCTAGGTCAATTGGATCCGAATTCAGGTCCGCCCAGAGTGTCAACCGCGCCAAGAGACGTGGCCCAGACAAGCTTTTTCCGTGCCCCACCCACCTACATATTTACATTGAGAAGGAACCCACACCGCATAATTATGATATAAACCCCGCTGAAGCCGCGAGGAATGTCAAAATGCTTACAACTACCAACGGGGTTGGAAAACGCCAATGTAGATACATTGTAGTTTCTGATTATCAATATAATGGTTTTGGAGATTGCTCTCTCGGCAGAGGCCATCTCAAGGTTCGATTGAATCCTGAAGTATAAAGAAAAGTAACGTTGGTTGGGATGACTTTCGCTAGCTGCATGATCGTTGGCCAGTTTCATGGTGAGAGAGCCGACCGAGGAAAGCCGATCAAGGTAAGAATTAGGCTAACTCATTTAACGACGGTTACACTAAATAAAAATGTCGGAATAAAATGCCGACCGTTGTCTACCGGCCTGCAGAAGAGCAGAAAGAAAAGTAATTGGAGGAGAATGATGTATGCATGCAAGTCGGTCGGTATTCAAGTTTCCGCGCTTTTTGGACGTATTAGGCAACGATAGCCAGCCTGCGCAGACGAGCCACTGTCATGCGACCTGCTGTTGGCTTGTCCTTGCATTGCAAACTTCGTCTCAACCGCTGCCACCGCCTTTTAAAATCCCAAAATAAACAAAACAAAAAAAAAAAATTCTGTTTAGAGGCACCATACAAATTTAGTAGTGTCCTTCCATACCAATAAAATAAAGGCTATATATCAAAGGACATCCAGAGGAGCGTCACAATAGATTTGTAGACGAATGCCGAAGAAATACATTTGTGTTGTTCCTTGGCCTTGCAAACATGACTTACTTGCGGAATCGATATTTAATAGTTATGAAGAATCCATACCATACGATCTTTGACCGTGTAGATATTCCACTCTGATCAATCCTTGTTTATTAAATTTTTGGTCTGGTTATGACGCGATCCACAACATTGGCATTGTCCGTACTTCGGATGGCCATTGTCATCCAGCTGCCAGGGGATTGGCCAGTCCACCAATTGGTTGGTTTCTACAAAACACGGATTGCACGCACAAGGATAGGCTTGCCGCTCGATTAAATTCACCAGTTGAGGCGTGCAAACTTCAGAATACTCAGCTAATTCGTTCATAACATCACTTTTTTTGGTGCCTGAGGGTTTCAATTAGTAATAAATAGTATACATATTACAATTCAGGTTAAACTTGAAGATAACGCGAGGTCAAGTAGGAAATAGGAAATAATGTCGAGAGTTGCTTAACCAACGAAAAAAAAATAGCTGGCAAATAAGATAGGTACGTAGAAACATCCGGCCTATACCACACAATATGCTTTTTAAGATAAAAACAAACAATCTATTGAAGAAATTTAAATGCAATTATCCGCTGCACTGAGTATCCCTTACTACGAATTGAGAACCACAGTCCTCAATATCACATACGGGGCAGGGATTACCTGAGACAACTTTAAGATCGAAGAAACACGGGGGGAGGGAACCATCGGTTGGCAACCCTTGAATTGGAGCCTGCCCATTCCCAAGTAACTTGGCAGTTGGGCAGACGAAGGCGTTTTGATAGAATTCTAGCACGTCGATGCTATAAGGACTGCGATCGAGTTTCACAGCCGTATCGGGGTTGATGTCGGTAAAAACGTTTTCCCTTACTTCTCGGACGAGCCTAAAGCATTGCCCATTGAAGAAACGAGAACCTGTTGGCCTGCAGTCCCCGAAGCTAGTTACACTTGTCTATAATCCGTCTTGGTAAGCCGCGGAATGGTAATATTGGAATACTATATAAACTTACATCAACGAAAACCGCGTGACCTTGAGCGCGGAGAGCAGCAATAACAAGTGATTGCCTCTATCATTTTTTGTTAGCTGATTTTCATTTACAAACAGATGCAAGGGCCTTTCGGTATCGGCCCTTCGTACTGCCTTTTGGAGAAGAAGCAACCAAACTTACAACCCGGTTTATCCCTCTTTGGACAAGCTGTTGAATCATCGGCTGAGGTTCTATGGTGGCGGGGATGAGATACTTTCCACCAGAAAAGAACTTCCCAATATCAGTGGTCTCTCCGTTGTCAACCGTATTTGGAACCATTGAGAGTATTGAGGTGTCGTCCTGTCCTCCAAATATCGTTGATGCCAATAAATCAACGCGATCCCTCGAAGCTCTGAATGCCTCTGCTAGCCGTTCCTGGACAGGGGTTTGGATATCGGGCATCGCAGGAGGAGGGGGACTGGCTCCTAATATGCCGAAAACACCACTTAAAACCCCTAATGGTCCGCCAAGTTCAGGTACTGCTGCGGCAAGACCAGCAGCGACACTGAAGGCGCCGCTGAGTGCACCAAAGATGCTGTAATCCTCCGCTGGTTCTCCACCAAAGTCGCTCACAAGACGACTCAAACCAAGAGCCTCAAGCGTTACTGCGTCTCGGAGTTCATTCTTATTGATATGTTAGCAGCTTCTACGGAAACAAGACATGATATCTTCGAAGCGAGGAAGCAAATATGGAGGCAAAACACACCTTGTAAATTTGGAGTTGGGTAAAACACGTATTTACAGCCATTCTGACGAAGTAATACGACGGTGGAGTAAAGCCGAGACAGTTAATGCCTGGGGGAGGGCAGGCATCGCCATCGAGAGATGTGCAACGCAAAGGTGAATTTGCTATTATGCCACCAGCCGTTGTCGATTGATCCAGGCTATTCAACCAATTTCTCGGCCCGTTCCTTCGTACAAAATCTTCAACTAAGAAGGAGGCTCCGCTGAGAGTCCATGTCGTACTTATTTCATTACTCAGAGCACAAATCTGCTGAGGAGAACCCTGAACGCCCATGAGCCGTTGGGGTAATGGTGTTGCATGAGAAGGTATTATGAGAAGGAAAGAGAGTGTCAAAACACATTTATTCAAAAACGAATTCATTTTGAAAGAAAAGAAAAGACAAAGATTAACTGAAATAATAGAGATGCTGTTTTCTATACGCTTTCTAGAACTTTATTTACGTATTTTAGTATTGAGAGATATGGTGCCGGTGCTTCAGGTTTTATAAAAATTAGATGTGTTGTAATTTGTTGTATATTTGCCAAGAGTCTCACCGCTAAGCCTCATTGGAAATGCTTATGATAGCTTATTAAACAATTTTATAACGTTTCGCCTGAACGGCTGAAAACTCGCTTTTACAAAAACGTTTTTGTGTCATCCTGGTTAGTAATCTTGACTCGTAAGTTCGTACGATCGTACATGCGCACATACCCATCGGTTAACTTTAGTTGGCAAGGCGTATTCGGTTCAAGGCATATATAATATCAAAGAAGAGTTCTTAAAGCTTGTATATTATAAATCTCCAGCTCTCCCTACTAATATTCGCGTTGAAAGATTCTAAGGAGGCAATTTAACACCGATCAAAAATTTAAAAAAAGACCCAGATTGCAGTAGGCGACTTCGAGCTTCAGCTATAGTCTCCGACAAGGATAGTAATGTTCTTGTAGCATCTATCGTATTGTTTCGAACATAGGAGACATCCAGCTAATCATCTTCTACGCTCGTTATTTTCTTTTCTGTAATTCGCTACATAATATGACCAATGCTGATAGAAGCTTGAAGAAACACCTCCGTTTTGCTCCCTAGAATAAGCTTAAATTATACGAGCCGATCCGCCTTGTGCTCTAAGACATTGATCGGAATCAGTAAATAAGCTTGGATAGGCCACGAAATGCAAGAGGATTGGATGATCGTACCAATATTGTTCGTGGCGCCGTTCAAGACGCTAGGTATTCCGAATGCTCTGGGTGACACCCTAGAATGTGCATTTTGGGTATTTGAAATACGGATTATTGTGAGACAAAACTTTTGAATATATATTTAAGCCCCACCCAGGCCCACGGCAAGCATTGTAAGCCCAATTCGGTGTCTGACGAAGTTTGCAACATGGGAAAAGAGCTCGCGTTACCAGGTTTGGACGACTTCTGCAACTGATTAAGGAATCCGGCTAGACTCTACATATAAATTTCCTTTTCAGAATAAAATAGGTGTCGGGCAGCGGCCATCGATACCAAAGCCTAGACTCCAATTCCGGCCAATGGCTAGGATATTCATTTGGAATGAAGATATGGGTGGTGAGTGTTGAGTGTTGCGTGTTGCGGCACGGCTATGAGCTCGGTTGCTGTGGAAACATCGAAACGTCGCGATACCAACACAAATGCCATTCCGCAGCCAAGCGCGAAAGGAGCGAATGAACCAAGGAGCCAGATTTCCAGGCTTCATGACTCTGTTAGCCTGAGCAGGGCGCAAACGAATTTACTTGGCGGGGTAACTTGATGATATTTTCACGACTCAGACCACCTTTATTTAGAATTCCGACACCTTTACCAACAACATCCGACTCGCGAAAGACTCGAAAACACAAGAACGCAGTAAAACAAGCTCCAGGGATTATCTCAAGTCTCTGCCATCGCGGTCATGAAGGGCCGAATAGGACTCCGTATAACCTCCAGCATCTGTAAGTCCTAAATATACTCCTCTAGCTAAGCCGGCTGTTAAATATAATAGAACATACTAATCGGTGCGCCTTCATTAGTGTTCATATTCTCCTTCATTCTCTTCCTATCAGGATGTCTGCTTCAACGGCGGTCCGTACATACACTTGAACGGTATTACGACAAAATGCCTCTTCCCGAAACACACCCATTGTCGATAGAAAAGAAGCGCCGGAAGAAATGGGAGACCGAGAGCAAAGCGGCGAGAATCACCCCCGACCAGCAGCGGATTCTTTCATCTCCAACATGGCAGGCAGAATGGGGGAGACAGCAGGAATTGGAGAAGGAGAGACTCGCATCTGTGGGATACGTGCAGATGATTACGGAGATTGACGATGTTTGTGGCGCGGTCTTAGCATTTAGCGATCTGGAGAACTTGGGGAGCAAAGCTGCGAGGTTGCTGGTTTATCCCGCTGGATGGGATATGCAGCTCGATATTTCTGTATCGCAACAAAAAGAGGCACAGAAGCAGCTGAAGATGCAGATGGAAGAAAAGAAGCGGAGAAAGAATAACAAGAACAAATCTTCCAAATCGACAGCTGCCGAAGGGGCACCTACCACAAATCCCCTGGAACCACCACCACTTGTCCGTCGTCCGGACTCTACCCATCCACATTACGACACTGCCAGGAGACTGTTGCATCTAGCCAGAATAAGATACTCTGCTACGCTGATACCGCTACCGGAAACAGTTATATCGCCGTTGCTACTGTTCAACATGACAGATTATAGGCGGCTATTGTATCTGTCACAACCGGCGCAAGTATTGAGGAATATGGACAATTTGTTGCTTTCGGCGCCACCTGCAGTCATTGCCGCACCGCGGGAGACTAGCCACTCTTCTGTTGCAGCGAGGGAGGGAGGGGATGTCTCCGCCGAACAAGAGAGAACAGGAGGTAACGAAATGTCAACAAACTTTTTACTCATCACCCCTTCGGCGGCCGAGTTTAAATATCTAAGAACTCACAAAGGGTGGAATAGTATGGAATCAGAAATATTGAGAGGGCTTCTCGAAGAACTGTACTCCGGAACGGCAATGATCCTACCCAGGTGGCCATATGAAATCCATACCTCGGAGTTCTTTAGGTCATCTGCAGAGAGTGATCTTGATGGCCGTCAAAAACGACGACTATCCGCGTTTTCTTTACCAGTAAAAAGGATTCTTGGCGAAGCTTACTACCTGCTCTTCGATGGCGGCAAAATCAACCAGGAGAGGAAATGGGAGCCTGTTCCTCAGCCGTGGAAAACGCGAAGTTTGCAAGATGACACCGCGCCGCAGTGTAGTAATCTGAAAAGCGAAGATGGCGAGGGGCGGTTGGATTGCACCAGCAGAAATGTCTGGAGGACCGCATATGATGGGTACAGGCAAAGAAGAATGGAGGTTTGCGGGCTAGATCTGGAAACATGAGTTCCCAATCCCAAGGTCCTGCTTGATGACGACTTGTTTCATGAACCAGCTAGTCGACTTGAGGATAATGACTGCATTTGATTGGGAGAAGATATAAGCATGAGGAATTTGCATATTGGGAACGGTGTATATTATATCGTGGTACGAAAGGCATCATTTTGGAGTTCTGTTTCTCTTTTGGGTGGTATTGGCGTTATTTATTGGGTATTATTCAAATTGTATTGATTCAACTGTTGTATTTATGTCCTTCTTGCCTACAGATATAATTGGTTAGGATGTAATGACTAAATATACGTTGAAATTTATCAATATATATTGAGAACGTATTCAGATTTTACCATGAGCCTTACTTTTCTTAGAGGTTGTTTCAGTGACTCAGGGAGCGAAGTATAGTTCAATACTGCATTTTGGGTACCACAGTGCCCGCTTAGGATAAAGTTTAGCCAAGTGGTATTTTCTTTTTTACCTTACTTTCGTTAATTTTGGGAGGGACAATCCATGTTCTGAGAATCAAGATGTCCCCAGGCTCTTAAATCTTGAGAGAAGGTGTGTCTTGGCTTCTAATATTTATGGATACTTAAGATTTTTTTTGGTGTCTAGGCTTGAAAACTTCCCATATATTGAGTGATATTACATTTGCCTAAATTGCCTAAATTGCTAATACGTGAAAACAAAGTGATATCCCAAATCTTCCAGACCGATTTTCTCCTTAAGTAATGCTAGTATAAGAATGAAAACAAACAGAACAAAGCACAAAACGAGCAAAAGCCAAGGAAAAAGAGTAAATTACATGATAAACAAATGAAAGACCCTGTTCTTCGCGCTTATTCACTTTCTTCGCCTACTACTTCTAGCCATCGACCCCATACAGGATGAACAGTCACTAAGAAATCTAGTTGCTGCTTTGGTTGTTCAAGATCCTAAGGATGTTGATGAAGAGGTTGATGATATCTATGAATTTGTTAGTGAGACCGAAATGAGTGGTTTGAAGCATTTTCTTAGAAAAAAACTTACCAAGGTACAGGCTAATCGCCGCAGCAACCTCCTCATCAGGAGTAAAATGTCTCATAATCAACTGGGTATCAACCAATACGTATCCAGAGAAGATAACAACGGCGCCGACGCTATAAACCATCTCAAACCCGCTGCCGTGGCTGAAAAACATGCTGATAAAGCCTGCTCCGACCAAGATCCAGAGCGAGGTGAAGAGAATACCCTGCCATTGCGTAAAGTCATATTTGGTTTGCAAGGCGAACAGTGTAAGACCAGCGAAGACTACGGCAGTAATGACCACGGCTTCGAGGACAATCTTGGAATCGTAAAAGGATGTTATGAGGGCGACCGCGTAGGCTTCGAAACCTGTGAATAGGGCAAGGAGGTAGTAATTCGTAGGGTAGGTCTTGCGGTAACAGTAAACGGCAATCTAAATATAGAAATAGAGTTAGCAGCGGTTGGTATGCGGCATTTTGAAACCGGGTGTGATCTCCGATGGGTGGTTTCCTATTTGTGTAACGAGGCTGCGAGGCTGGCTCTAAAGGCCATGAAAAAGATAGGAGAAGGCTTACCAAGGATCCAATGCTGCCCAACAAGCTAATCCACATCATCCAGCCATTTGCTTGAATCCATGTTTTGAAGCCAACAGAGTAAAAGGTGGCGGCGGAGACTGCGCCAGTGGCGAGAAGCTGGAAGAAAAGGATACTGTAGACTTTGGAGATGAAGCGTTGTCGGATCACAAGAGAGGTCTCTGCGACAACGGTCTTATAATCTGGAGGGAATGCATCGTCTGGCTCGTCGAAACGAGGGCTGCCGAGGAGAGGTTCACTGGATTCGACTCTGCTGCTGCTTCCAGCGGCGTCGTAAGAGGGAGGAGCCTCCTCATCATAGACGTGAGGCTGTTGCGGGGAGGCTTTGGATTGCGTTGAAGTCATCTTGTCTGATAGGAAATAGAAGCCGGAGAAAACTATAGGAGGAAAGATTAGGGATTTGGTTTGGAAATCTTGTGAGGAGGGGGGGACTTCTAGGTGGTTGTTGCTTACGTTATGGCTCGCGATGAGGTTGATGACGACTTGTTGGGTGGCGGGGAATTGGGGAATGAGACTAGTCCTGGGAGAGGCGTGATGCGATGCCGCCATTTAACAGGACGGATATTATCACGTGAGTCACGAAATAAATGCAACAGTCAACGCACAATCCACAACGCACATGTGACAAGCATAAAAATCTCATAATATGGTCTCGTAAACTAGACGGCACAAAGTATTTAGTTAAGGGAGGTCGTGGTTTTCGAGACCACAGCATCTCATTACGGCAGACAAGCGAATATTATTTGTCAAAGAACGCGACTTTTATTTGTAATTAATACATTGTAATTTTCGCCTGCATGTTTATTGTAAAGGGAATAGCCTATCGCCCGAATCCATGATTTGCAATTGTACGCGCTCTAAATCATATATATATATATATATATATATATATATATATATACATCAATTTTAAGTAGGAGAATCTTTAAGCTTTCGAATCCTTCTAAAGAGTTAAATAAACGATAGATAATAAACAGCTCTACAAGCAACGGTACCAAGGCTTTGGCTTTTCGACTTCGCTCTTGCCCTGTTTCCAGATCTTCCAAACGGCCTATGTTAGGAGAAGATGGGTTAGCAACGCTATAGAGGAGATGCAACATCATGAGCATCTTAGAAGATATGCACGCGAAAGAGAACTCACCATGCATCCACTAACCAAGAACAAAACTGCAGATACAAATGTGAAAGTTTCAACTGCAGCCCATCGGCTGCATTGATCCTTTGCCTATAACAACACCAGAGGTTAGTTTGCGCACTTCAATCTTTTGTTTGAATTAAATGGTAGTAGCTCACCCGTCCACTCAGCCAAGTATTAAACCTAACCTCCACATCCCATGCCTTCTCACAACCCATCCCCAAAACCCAATTCACCACAGTCCCAAATGCCGCCAAATTCATTACGAATAATCCAAGATCGGCGGGGAATACGGTGTATCTCCAGAATATTAACCCAAAGAAGGAATAAACTAGAGAAGCGCAAGATATGACGCATGTATACACAAACCGACCGTTCGCTTGTGGGATGTGGTATGTGGACAGGGTGTTAAGGTAGTGCCCAGTTATACCAGTTACGATAATAGAGGATATGAGTTGCATCAAGCGAAAGGAAATGGCGAGGATGCGAGGGAGGTAGACATTTGCTGCTTTTGAAGACATTCTTATTTTTACTTTGTTGTGTTTAAATGTTATATGTCGAGAGGGGTTATAAAATGCGTTATAGGATATTCTCCTACTCGGGGATCTCTGGTCTTTCGTGATAATTTAATCCAAAGGGAGACAAGGGACGAGGCGAAAGAATAATGTCAACAATTTAGAAAGAATGGAAAGACAGTGTGAGCTCTCAGAGCTGCGATATGAGACACGCTGAATTTGTATATAGAGAGTTGTGAGATCAGAGCTAGCTGAAAAGTCGTAGATGGATGGCTCAACCAAAATTAAAATGCGCTTTGCATAAGATATTATCGAGAATATATTAAAACGACGGTTGCAGGTTCGTCTTTGGCGAAACTGTAACAGAGTATTAGATGGTAGATGTAGTAAGTGAATGTATAGAAGATGAAAGAAGAGAAATGAAATGATGAAATGAACTTTGAAAGAGAAAATTGGAATGGTTTGAAACTGAAGCATTTCATCAATGTTGCCCTTCCCATTTATATACCGGAGGGAGGCTTTTCTTATCGGCATAGTATCGTATGCACATCACATATCCGCTCCGACAGTATGCGTTAATAGGGCTATGTGCTCCTAAAAAAGAATTTTCACGAAATTTGCTCACAGATCCCTACATGGATTGAAGGAACCCAGATGCATTGAATCAGCTTCTATTCTTATCATATGTCCAACCAGAGTGCATCCCACCACTGACCCAAAATTTCAGAGTGGAGCTCCCAATCGCTTAATCCTGTCAAGCGGAAGCAGTCTTAAGTGTAAAAATAAATGAAAAAAGAAAAGATCCAGGAAAATAGTTTCCAAGAAGCCTAGAGATCCAAGATCTAGATCGTTGGGAAGAGTTTCGGTAGGGCGCCTTCTCTTTCAATACCCTTGCGGCTCTCAAGCATTAAATAGGATCACCACTAGAGTGGTTTAACTAATTGTGATTCATTCGATAATAACCATTTCAACGAAAACATATGCAGCCCTACAGACCAAGACCCATTCGCCGAACGCGGCTAACTAGTTAGGAGAACAGCCCTTGTCCGGCTGAAACCATTGAGTGACTGGGAGGAAATGTGTTGAGCACTGAACCATTGGCTCCGCGTTGCTGACTTAGAAATCGTGAGACACGTCTGACAGATTTAAGCGCTCATGGTTTGCTCGGGCATCTCGATCTCGCTCAGAAGCGGAAACGAAATCAAAAGAGATAATGCTAGCCTCTTTTGAAGTTATTTTTGGCGTTCAAGTGTATTGTCCCGCGAATCGTTGTTTGCATCGCGATGCAAGCGGTGCCGGATGGGTTTACGCGATCTGCTAAATAATGTCATTCAGTGAGAATTGAGGAGTATACGAGTTGCAATCAGTCGCTACTAGTATCTGTTCGAGAATTTTCGTTATCATTGATACCCTTGATGAGTGTCCCACGCGGTATAACTGGATTCTATTTTCTACAATATCTAAATTTCAGACAGTGAGTGGAGTGTCTTCCTTTGCCGCTTTAAAAGTTCATCCTAGATATCACGAATTACTTTCAGACGGCTGTTGTGAACGAGATTAGAGCTCACAGCTATGATGGCGAAATTGATTAGATGTCGCGCACCATAAGGGCGGAACACCAGTTTCAGTAGCTCTAGCGGAAGGAAATAACGAAAACCATTTAGATGGGACTTGTCAAAAATTGAAGCACTTGGCTATATATCCATTATGTATTATTTCTATGAGGCTGTGAGCATTATTTACATGCTGAGGGGCGATACAATATAATCTATCTATCTATTCATCCATCCATCCATCCATCCATGCTCAATTTTCTAAAATCCAAACCACTGATCTAAAGCATTCTTTGCCGCAGCCAAATCCGCCTCCGACCCATCTTCCACCAACCAAGCCACAATCCCATCAGATCGAACTAATAGCCCGCGAATTCCCCGCCTATCCTTCGAACTCCCCACAACATATTTAACTCTCCCTCCATACTTCTCATCGGTAGCCAATTCTTTAAGTGCAGCATTATCTCCAAAATCAACCAGCAACCCTTTACCTTCGACTAATTGAGGTCCTAATCTCGATCCATCGTCCAGCTCGAAATCCGGCATACTAGACCCAACGAGCGGGTGCGTGTGCGCTTCACTGTCGCTGAGCTTGTATCTCTGCGATAAACCCCAGACACGATCGATGAATAAGTTGGTTCCATCTGTAGTGTCGATGAGATCACGGATGAGCGCTTGTACGGCCTTACCGTACGGGTCTGGTTGCAGCGTTGTAATTTGCGCGCGGGTCCACTCGAGAACCCAAGCCGCGATGGGGTGGCGTTCGCTCTCGTAGGTGTCTAGGAGCGATAGGTCTACTGGAGCTCCTTTAGAGCTAGATTCCTTTCGCAGTGTTGCGGCTAGCTTCCAGCCTAGGTTGATGGCGTCGCCGAGACCAAGGTTCAAGCCCTGGGCTCCTAGTGGTGAGTGGATATGCGCGGCGTCACCGGCAAGGAGGATGCGACCTTTCCGGTAGGTTGTCGTCTGCTTGGAGCGATCCGTGGTAGTTGAAACAAGGTGGACTTTTGTTATCTTCACGTCTGTGATGCCTGTTACGCGCTCCATTACCTCTTGAAGGTGATCCTGTTTGACCTCTTGAGTGCGATCGAACGGCGCAAAATCCATCAGGTATATAACATTCGGGCCCGTGATGATGTACAATCCCGTTTTCGTAACATGGAAACCACGCTGAAAAACGTCGGGTTTGTCGAAATCACAGTTGACGATGTAGCAGGTCATGTTGGCTTCTGTTCCAGCCCATTCGAATCCTGCGGCCTTGCGAATCACGCTCTTGCCACCATCGCATCCTACGAGCCATCTACCACGGAAAAGCTGGTGGTTCTCTCCAGCTTCTACGGTGACCGTTTTGTCATCTTGCTCGACGATTTTGGTAACGCCGTGGCCTCTGAGGATAGTAACACCCAAGCTCTCAGCATGTTCGCTCAACATTTTTTCGAGAGCCTCAATGTTGGTGGGGTTAGGAACCAATGCAGGTCCGTTGAGACGATACTTGTACCGGCTCAAGTCGAGCTTGTTCACATCGAGCATAAGACCGGCGAAGTGGCCACCGAATTGGAAACCGGGCTTCTTTTCAAAAGTTGCCGCTCGTTGGGCGGGATCAATGAGCTTGTAAAGCAATCCGCGGCGGTAAAATGCTTCGACTGATTGGGAGTTCAGGCCTCGGAAGCCTAGGAGACGCCCTTTCCATGGTGATTCGGGTACGAGATCGCGCTCTAGGACTAACACAGAGGCACCTGCTAAGGCTAATTCGCCAGCGAGGAAGAGTCCAATAGGCCCTGCGCCAGCGATGATAACATCGTAAAGTTTATTTTCCGTGCTCATAGCTTCCAGAAAATGAACAAGTTGTGAGTTGTAGTGTATATTTGTATTGAGAAAAGTTCAAATGTATGATAATTGCTCAAGGTTATTTATAATCGTTTTGGTGTTGGTTTTGATAATGAGAATAGTATTAATGATAAGGATAAGAGGTCTCTTGGCTTAGTATTTATACCTTGAAGTCGAAAGGCGTCTCGGGCTTTTGTAATATCCAGACGGTGAGGTTTCTAGACGCACTCCGCGGCGACCGCCAAGCTCGGGTTTTACTAATTCCCGAATCGTATTTAGTCGGAGAGAGCCTGTTCTTTCGGGTAACTTTTTGGGCATATTGCCCGATTGGGAACACAACAGCGGATGGTCGCACTGCGAGACTACCGATCGGGCTTTACAACACTTCCTTTTTTTAAATGCCCATTGACGTATTGTTGGCAGAAGCCGGACACCAACAGAAGCTTGACAAACAACACCAACACACCTAATTTACTAGGGAGAAATCTACGATTCCGGACAAAAACTCAAATGACGGCCAACAGTTGAAATATCATTATTTCTATATAATTGCCGTATTGTTAGGTAGCTATGTCCGTATAGAATGTATCCTCGCTATTATGAACTCTATATCACCACCTATCGTCTTGTAATGCTATTTTATCGATTCGCCTATATCACCCAAAATTGGTCCTGAGTCGCGTGATTAACATTGAGATGTAATGGCCTTCGAAGTGGTAATATATTATTATTATTATAGCATATAAACAGGTATTGCCATAACAGGTCGTGTTCCGATGGTTTTGGCTGGTTTAATAGTATAGTTGGTTGGTGGTGACTGGCGATTGTGATGTTGATGAAATCAGGAGGAACTGTCGCGATAACATGGGAACATTGGTGGTGTTTTGGTTTCGGTTGTTGTTTGTCCGGCTTCTGCCGGTGTCCGACTTCTGCCAACAATACGTTATAAAGTAATAATATCGGGTTCTCCGCTATGATTCTGGCGTCTGTATGATATCTTGAAATTTCAATCTCGATGTTTTCCCGCTAGTGTTTATACCTTAGATAGTTAGTAGCGAACAACGCATCACAGCCCAGTTTTCGGCGGCAGTGAAAACTAGATCTCGGAATAACCTCTCCATCTTTGTTTTTTAGATCCTGTTGTTGTAGTGAAAAGCACTCCGCAACAGAGGCAGCTATTGCCGGACCTATAACATTCGCAGTTTTCTCAAAATACTTGTGAGGACTTTATTTCTGTTACGAGTCAAACATTTATTCATTACACTACTCTCTTCTATTCTTTTGGAGATCGCTTCCCAAGTCGTTCACTCTATAAGAAGGTACTCTAGGACTAAACACAGAAAAATTCAATAGTGAACTCGGCGTCTGGGGTAGAGCAGCACTAGGACCCGGCCGTATCATCGAATTCCTGGGGACATCAGGATACCCGACCAGTATGAACGGTACGTGGCTTGGTTGAACAAGGGATATTGGGGATATTAACGAACCGCGATTCGACTTTGTATCGAACTGAACGGTATTCTCCGGTTTCCAGTTTCAAAATTTCCGGAGCTTTGTTTGACCTCTTTCGGTCAAAAATTATGTGTTACTTT
The DNA here is from genome assembly GCA_036971295.1 of Dactylellina cionopaga. Taxonomy (NCBI): domain Eukaryota; kingdom Fungi; phylum Ascomycota; class Orbiliomycetes; order Orbiliales; family Orbiliaceae; genus Dactylellina; species Dactylellina cionopaga. Next base: position 1,409,297 of record JAJTTY010000011.1, read on the forward strand.
GCGGTGTTGTATAGAATTCATTTTTCCTTTTCGGATAAAGGGTGCGATGAATGTATTACTATAAACGGGATAATATCGAGTGTGTGAGAATAAAGTATAAAATTACAAAGAAATGACCGGCTCTCGGGTCGAAAATGTGTCGCTCATAACACTAAAATGTTGAATCGGATATATATTACGACTATCTCTGGGGGCGATCGGTCTCTTCAGAAACCAGAGGTGATAAAAAATACAAGTTGTGAATAGGCAATATGTGGGACAGGTGCGTTATATATCGGAATAATTTGAACCAGTATTCTTCCCGTCTAAAACAAAAATCCTTTGAATACCAGTACGAGTCAATCCGTTCGATACTATTGTGAAAGGAACCGGGTTCGCAGCCCAAGCCTAAAAACTACGAAAGTCTAGTCTTATGGAAGGATTACCGTGCTTCGGACGATGCTTGTTCTAAGATTACATGAGGCGCGAGATCTTTATTATATAGTGGGCTGCACGTGGCGACGGCGGCTCTCTCATATAACAGCCATAAACATGATATCTGCGCTTGCAGCGCAGAGGGACCGCCAGCCCTACCACACTATGAACCTCGATGGTCTACTGTATTAAGAAAGTATAATCCTTCAAAGACCCATATAACCTATAAGCATAGCGGGAAGCATCACCAATTCCCGAAGCCCCAGTTTACATGCAGCGTTTGATGATGGAGACGTCGGATTACTCGTCGCAGTACTCGTACCCGCGTTCTCAGACGTGGAAGTAGATGTAGACGTAACTGAGGCTCTACCTTCAAGCAAAGATGTCGAGGCCCCCCCAATGGTTGGTGCAGTTGTAGTTTGAGCCGAAGTTACACCGCTCCTAGCACTGGAAGTTCGCGTCCGCGGTGGCAGGTTACTTGTCCCCTCCCCCTCTGGATCTCGAGTGGTTGGCTCTGGAGCTTGTGGAGACCCCGCCTCTAGACATCTGATGCTGTCCACCCGATACTCTCCCTCAGCCAAGGTGACTGGATATACTATCACCAAAGACATGCCCTCTGGACAACACGAGCCTGTTTCTATCGTAGACCCTGGACCCAGGTTTAACATCCCAGGCGGGCACTGTTCAGCGATAGGAATTTCGGTCGCTGGGATTCCGTCTGTCGCGGGATTGAAGTTTTGAAGAGCTGCGCTAAATTCCGAACAATTGAGTAAAGTCTTTCCACCGCTACTATACGTTACTAGTTCTGCCGAACAACAGTTGGCTCTGGCGGCGAGGAAGAATCCGCATTCTTGATCTGGAGAGCTGCATTTCGTCTCGCTTCCACACTGTGGGCCTGTTGCTTGGTTGGAATCGGTCGGGGAAGACAATTGGAAGAAATATTCGTTTTGGGCTGCAGCGGTGGCCGCCGCTAAGAACAAGAGGGAAAGCGTTAAAGTACGCATCGGGGGAGGTAAGTGGCAGACCTTTGAAGAGCTTTTTGGTTGAGATGGCCGTATATTGAAAATATTGTACTCTCAGATCAATGACTGGACTCTGAGCATCTGGGAGAGATTACCTATTGATTTGGAAATAACGAGCGAGGATGTCCTCAGGGTTCTATATATACTGTTCATCTCGTATATTTCATGTCACATTCTAAAAGCCCGTTGACAATATTTGCAGCCTCGCCTTGGGCCCTGGATTAGATCTTTTCGGGAGTTTGATCGAGCGTTTCGGTGTGAGAATTTCAGCCCTCGTGTATATTGTATTTTATTGTCTCCGTACCAAGCCAGCCAAGTGGTTGGCATACAGAGACACAATACAATATTGGACCAAAAAACAGTCTCTAACGCCACCACAAAATACATCTCTTCGTCGCCACTTAGAGCCAATGTTCCTAACCACTAGACCAATTTTCGGAGAAAAACACCCGAAAAACTGACCTATATGTTTGTATTGTCCTACTCCGTTAATCACTCGTCCCCCACATTTTCGGCAATTAGAGTCTGCATATGCGGAGAAATTCTCGATTTTTGGCGGACTTGCACGTTGGATTCTATCAACCCTACGGTGTACCGCGATTCGTCGATCTCAGTATTATCTCTCGATCGTCGGTGATTCGGTCGGTGATAAAGATAGAGGGGAAAAAATATGATCGTAAGTAAGAACTTGCCAAAATAGATAATTCTAGCCGCTATTCTGAAGGCAGAGCCTCACAGCTCGATATCTTAGCTAGCTGAGGTAGTTATCGAGGCTGCGAGGCAACGGTGCATCCCTCCATGCCACCTTTTGATTTAATGACACCACCTGTGTAACTGCGCTAGCCGTTCGGCTCATAACTAGGTTCCGCCAAGCGACCGCTCTGGCTTACAGCTGAGGGGCTGCGTCTCTCAAGCTAACCTGCTTTGTTACAAATTATATCAGTCTCCATCTCGCGTATAGTGGAGTACAAATGCGACACCAGCAAAGTACCTTCGAATTTGATATTCTAAGCTAATCTACTTAAAAATGCTACACGTAGGATCTCATTGAAAAGACGACATGTCTTTCATTTCAAGTAGGGGTTAAATAATATTAACTAAATTTAATAATATCAGTTTCAATTATTGAGGGGGGGATAGCTTTGGTGGGGTCGCAACAGATCGATTGAAGTGGTAAATGCTTGAGCAAAGAAAGGCACATATCATTCCTATCTGTCTGTCTGACTCTTTGTTCTGTATATCCCAACACAACGGCCTCGGCTTTATATTTCGCTCAACTTTCACCTTCATCACTTCATCACTTCATCAACTCCTAAATCAATTTGGTGAAACATGAGAGTGCTATCACCAACCTTCGTGTCAGTACAAGATTGGCTATCTGGACTCTCCTCAAGTTCTACACATTTCCCGAAGGTTTGTTTTAACTGCTCGCAACCCCCACCACAAGGGTAACCGAGTCTAACCATTTCTACCGATACTATTGCGTTCAGTCCTTTGCAGGGCACCTCCACCAAAACCATGTCGTCCATCCCCACTCTTAGTACGCTATCCGAGGCTACCCTTCAGCCAATTCGCAACGAGCTGAAGGGCAATGTCTTCCGCGGCGTCGATGGCTTCTTCGCCAAGTATTTCGAGGGTAAGTAAGCCCTGGTCCGCTACTGTCCAGGAAAAGATGCAAGAAACAGAGTTGGCTGAGATCGTCAGCAAGCTGTCTGCGAATATCGTCAGCCTTACTCACTTCGACGCGCTTGTGGAATGGCTTACCAGATTTCAGTCCCTGATCTCCACTGTCGACAAGGCTAGCTCTACTCCGCAGCTAATCGATCAGCAAACTGTATTCTCCCCTTAACGCCGGCATCTATCTCGAAAAGTCTGGTCCACAGGCCGTTGCGGGCAGCAAGCATTGGATCTCGACAACGTTCGTGCTGTTGAGCTAATAGTTGGATTGGATGGATTCATGGCCATCGGCATCCTCTCCGGGAAGCCGCACACGTATCGACACGATCTGGAGTCTCTGTTTTACGTCTTTCTCTTGTTCGCTATTGCGAATGATCGTAAGCACGAATTTGCTTTGGACATCTTAGAGGGTTTGCCAAAGACGTCTCAGCTCTGGGATGATGCACGATGAATTCCCGTGCTATTGGGCTGGCGAAAATTGCTGATATGAGCCCTGAAGGCTTCTTGGCGATCTTAGACAAGTTTTCGGAATTTACCCGTTGGCAAAGGAGCTATACGGGCTGGTTTTCCCTGTACATGATGGGGTGATTTTCACAGGGACTGATATTGAACAAGAAGCTATCGAGCAGCTTTATGATGGGATGGCGAATGCTTTCAGCCGTAGTGCCCTTACATTCGAGAAGTAAGAGAATGCAGATTTTAAATATTTTTCCTTCTTTTTGCTTGCCAGAAGCCATAGATACGAGCTACAAGCCAAATTGTAACGGGCAGGTAGCCAATACTATAACTAGTCGTATTGAAAATAATAATTATTTTGCATAGTGATTGTCCTAGTTGTCCTGATTATTTTATCTCACTCAACGTCGCATAATATCGCATTTGTGCCAGACTCAATCTGCAAGCCGAAATTTTATTTTCTTTCAATCAACAATAGAAGCTTATGAATAGGCCGTTAAGGTCACAGCGCCACCATGATAACTTGGTACCTTAATTACACCACTATATATGAGCACTCAGAAGTTATCGCTTTGGGCTAAGAGCCTTTTTGGGCTCCCTCCGGCAGTCTATATGGGCTGTTACGTTAGGTATTCTTATTACCGTAAAGACTCATACAGTATTGTACAATAACTCACGAAATGCGCCAGCAGGGCGCAAATATTTTTATATGAGGATTTTGAAGTTTTGAAAAAATGTTGAAAATATTGCCTATTTAGGCAAAACTTTAACGCTATTAGGAAGTCTTGGCGCCCCTAAAGAGGTTAGACATCTCATGACTATACAATAACTCATGATGTCCAATAACTCTAAGTAGAGGACCAATAACATATGAGTCTTTACGGTACCTTTGTTTGAGATCGCAGTTGTTTTATCCGAAAGACAAGGCGCCAAGAAATCTTTGAATCCAAGAACTGTTTTTCATTGTTGTATTTCTCCTCTCCCAAGTTATTTTTCGGAGGTGAGGAATCGAAAATATTGATGCGCTCCTGGTAGGTGCAAGAATGTCGCGGTCTGTTGGATAACTTATCACCATATTTTTTTTGCGTTGGGTTTTGGGCTTACACTTATTGCAAATCGCGAGGAGTCGATTAGGGAGAAGATAATATTTTTGATAATATTTTTGAATTATATTATTCCTGCGAGCCCACGAGAGTCGAAAAATGGCAGCGAGGATTTAGATTCTTCTGGAACTTAAAATTGGCTGAGAATTGATCTGATTGTATTGAGATGGAGAGTAAGAGGATAGCCGCATCCGTCCAGAACGTTGGTAGGAAAAACTTCACTTTTTCGGTCAAATCTTGCAACCAAATTATTGGGTTGTATGGGTCGCTCTTTGTGCTTGAAACCAAATGTACCCAGTGATTGGACGCCACTGAGCTGCATGATGACGTTGTAACCTCCAAAGAATGAGCAAGCTATCGAAGTCGCTTGTTGTTAGCGAACAAAAGTTAAAGAATGGGGAAACGTTGGGCCCTTACCTCGATCGTCGCTACCCTTCCGAATGACATGTTTGGCTTATCCGGCCAAACTAGTGGGGCATTTATTGTACAACAGCGCTGGTGACCGCATTCTTTCGCACCCAACCTGGTGATTTCCAAGATTCCTGTTGAAGTTTTGCGCAACCTAGAAAATACATATATACTGCCCCCAAGCGTCCTCTCTTCCTCATAATCTTCATTCCCTAGAGGTATTGCAAATTATCATCGTACTGCCAACTACGAATCTACTTTTCCGACTGGAATTCACTGTCGCTCTCAATATCTCTCTCAATAACGAGCCTGATCACCTGGTCTAAACAACACACACGAGAGCCATGTCGCTGAAAGCGGTACAGACCCTAACAGGGAGGATAATCCTAGTATGTTCCAGTTTCCAGCGGAAAAATGTGATTCATATCAGCTTTCATAGATATCGATGGAAGCTATGAGACTAACAACGATCGGGTGTAGGGTGTCCTTCGTCTCCTCCAACTAGTACTAGCCTGCGCTATCATCGGCCTGTACGGGAAATACCTCAGTCGCGCCTCGGATGTGGGCGAACATGCGGATGCAAGATGGGTTTGGGCTGTCGTTGTCGGCGGGCTCTCTGCGCTGACCGCTGTGAGTAGCCAATCCAAACTCAAAACTCAAGTTTGGCGACATGACGTCACAGGACAAAATCTGCCAAGCCTTGCCTATTTTACAACACCTTAAAGAAATAAGACTAACGATTATATACACAGATCCTATATTCTCTTCCTTTCTGGCCTCTCAGCTTCTTCTTCATCTGGGATATAGTCCTCTTCATTTGCTGGCTCACCGTTTTCGGCATCTTCGCCAAACTCTACGTACATGAGGATCCAGAGGGAAATCATGATATCGAGCAGATGAGGGACGCCATGTGGTTGGATTTGGTGAATTGGATATTGTGGCTAATCAGCGCTGTCGTCGGGTTCTGGTACTTCTGGACTTATAGAAACCAGAGGACAACGTTGACTGGTAGGGCCAGGGAGCATACTAAGGTTCCTGTTTAAAAAAGTGAATCCGGGTATCAAGATGAAAAGCTTGGCGGTCATGAGCCTTTCATTTCGTAAGGTCACACAAAGCACAAGACAGCTGGATTCCAAGATGTTGATTATGGCGGATATCCAGTTTCCCATCGCAAATTAATTTCTTCATTTCTTTCCTGTCAGCAGTTAACTTGAGCTGGTCTCGAGCCTATCCTTTTTTTGAATTTTGAATTTCAGCGAATGAATTCATGCCTTTTATTATCATCACGACATTGAACACTTTCTTCCCCCGTATTGTCAGAGAGCGAAAATACCATAAATCTAGTTCATAGAAGAAATGGATCTTCTGTGAAGGTCAAATTATTGAATATATTCTGTTTTAATCTGTAGCCACTGGTTCTTTGTTCCCATCGATCGATAGGTACACTGACTTTGCTTATAAACACGTAATCTACTCCGTTGCCCTAGATTATTGTGCAAGTAGATACTGAATCATCGCACTGAAATTTTGAATTGAAAAAATTTCATGGCAAATGCTAAAAGAATACTTCTGCCCGTTGTGTATTTCTCTCCTCGTAAACATTACGATGGGCGTGGTCGCCAGTACCGTATCAATTACTGTCGCCATATTTACTAGCCTTTAGATTACAGTAGGCTAACTATAATATGGAGCCATGCCTCTTTGTGGTCTAGATTTTCATTACAACGGACCCCCGGTCGCTACAGCCTTCATTCGCCTGATCCATAAAATTATTGCCACTAACGATGTTGCGATCCGCGTCGGTGTCGGCCAGCAGATCACCGTCGCTATTTATTTTAGAATATTCGTAATAACCCCGGGTTAAGGTGCTTAATGGGAACGCTAGTTATAAATTTCTGGAACGAATAAATCATATAGTGGGAAAGTCCTTATCAATCTATCATAATTTCTCGCCAGTCTTCAACTCAATCCTCGATGTGAGCCAAATTTTCTCCTTCCGCGCCCGCTCTTTATAAAAAAAATTTAAACGAAATTATTATTAATTATAGCGCCTTTAAATTGAGGCTTATTGGCCTGGTCTAAGCTTTTGGTCCTTTGGCTTCGAAAAGAAGCATCGTACCATATACTTGCCACTCAACGGACTCAAAAACTTCCTTGAGCGGACCGATAAAACTGTCCACATCATCATCATAGTTCCCAAAAGCACCTATTAAATTGTGCCAGAACATGATAAATTTGCCGAGAAGACTGTGGTTCACTCCGCGACCGAGAATCGTCGCGCCGAATAAAACACCTGTAGGTCGGAGAAGTTGTCGCAGTGGTACCAGAGCCTGTGCTTTTCGCGCTGGAGGACCAGGCAGGCAGTGGAGCAGCAGCATCATAGATATGGCATCGAACTTCTCGCTTTTGAGCAGTCTAGCCACAAGGCTTCCTTGACCGGGCTCAAGGAAATCGGCGATAATAGTTTCGCAGACGGCTCCTGGATGCGTTTTTTGTGCTCGGGTTTTCGCTGCCTCAAGACAGGACGGGTTGAGATCAGCGAGTGTGACCACCGCTTCGTCGGTGATAGGGGCATGCTCCAGGAAGTAACCGGTCCCGACGCCAATGTCGAGAAGACGAAGGACCCTCTGTTGTGAGGATTTGGTTGAAGAGTTTGCTGTTGCGTGCGAGATGTGGCCGCTGAAGAATGAACGTAACTTTGCCGCAGAACATCGCCAAACGTAGGAACAGTAAAGACTAAGGACGAGGCGATCGTATATGTAAGCGAGGAAAAAGGGCGAATACACCGCTGCACCAGCAGCAGTATCCTTCATATCGCTACTTTCGTTTGTCTTTTGGTTGAACTATCGAGGATGAATATTGTATTTTTTCGTAGGTCGAAGTCACCGATAGAGGCATAAATCTGAAGAGAACGCGAAAATTCCGCGATTTTTGTGGAAGCTTCCTCTCCTTGTTTTTTTAGCTCTCGTGGAATCGCACGCCCTTCTATGCTTGGCCAATGTCAATTGTTCATATATGAGATCTATATTCCGAGCTAAACCTTTATTCACCACCGTAAGGAATCGAAAACTGTTCAAAGCAGTAAGAAAGGCTCCATAAGCTGTATATATATACTGGAGAGCTAGGCCATTGTGACACATCTCCATTGTATGTTGCTGTAAGCTGAGAAGTCTCCTGTGGGGTCTTGTCTAACCGCTTGTGGATGCATTGAGCTGAGGTGGCACAAAAACTGCCGAAAACCGCCAAGTTTTGAGAACTGAAGTTTAAAACGCTTTATAATTTATCTGATCCTAATTACCTGGGCACAACATCAATAATATAGCATCAGAGGGGCCAGAAGAGCCTGTTGATAGTATAGGAGATCTATGGATTTACGTGTATATACGCCAATACGTACCTGCAAAATCTTATATTGCATTATCCGACTCGAATATAGCAAGATAGGGATCAATTCCAAGTAAGAATCAAATCTTGCGCCTTATTACGCAGGATCAAACTTATAACACTATCTCCGGCTCCCAATATAATTGTTCGAAACGCGTAGCAGAACGCGTCATTACCATAGCAGATAGTACACAGGTACTGTTACGATTCACTCTGGAGGGCTTGGTCAAGTGGATGACCGGGCCCGCTTTTCGCTAATGTCGCATGCATGGGATGTACAGAGTTGGCGGGGAAGGCAGGAATTCGGAGACGGTGAATTTCAACTACCTTGTATTTGTCAGGGTTCCGACGCGTCCCGGGGAGGCCAGTAGTAGAATGGTGCAAGGCTTCATGCAGGAGCCATCCAAAACGCTATCAGTACTGCTGGAGAATCCCGATGTTTTCATCAGCGTGGACATAGCTGTCGTCCTTTGAAAAAAACAGCTGTACGGGTTCTGAATATTGTCTCGGATCCACAGGCAAGTCCGCTGTGACGTCCTAGTTTCTGTATGCTGTAATTAAAGTTCTCGGTTATCGGCTAGGGCTAAAAGCCTTCCACTACACTTTCAATAGACTTTTCTGATGTACAGAATGTTTTTGAGCCTTCTACATTCTGCACCCTTATTATTTCGTCGAGAGAGGCCGATACTAGCTTGCCGGTTGTAGAGAATACCATAGCTATAACTAAGCGATAACTACGCCCCACCGGCTTGTGCAACAGCTTACTTGTACATATACACCATATTTTAGCCTCATTCAGAACCCCGATGCTAGCTTACTATCGGGAGGGAATGCTACAGCCTTTACTCCGTGGGTTTTCGATGGCAATCAAAAATAAATGTGTCAATGGTAATGTTTTGGAATTAAAGACGGCTTTTTATTTCATAAATTGTATATTTTACAATTAGATAATCAATACCAAGGCGACGCTTTGGAATTGTGAATCTCTTCGGGTTTTATGTGTAAATGTAGTTGTATCGGAGAATCTTTAAATCGTAGGTGTAAAATAATATAATAATTCATGGGAACAAAAAGAAAACACCAAAACGCTCTATTCGACCATGCTCTTTTGAACCAAAAAAAGAATAAGCGAGAAAAGTACGAAAATAAAACGCCCTTTAACCACAGAGCTTTAAAATAGGGGTCGTGACGAGTCAATGCCAGAATGAAGAGGATAATATGATTTTTGTGTGTGTGTGGTGTTGGGTATCATCCAAGGAGGCAAAAAGGTGTTGGTTTTGTGGTAGGATTTCGTAATCATTAGCAAAGAGTTGTTTCGTTAGGGGAACAAAAAAGCCAGAATTTTTTATTCCCAGATTTTTGGGTCTTGGGAAGGAAAGGGCTGAAAGGAGAAAGTCCACACCCTTTTCGTCGGAAATGCATCACGTGGGTGGTGTGGAATTCCGCTTGGCGAGGCTCGAGATCGTCATCGTCGGGTTGAAAGAAGGGAACGAGCGTATCCACTTCCGGACTGTGAGTGGTTCACAGCGAGAAAGCTGAGCGAGAGAATAGCGTCCTCACTTGGGAGTAGGGGCATCGACGACAAGGCTGGCCTTCTCCAGCTCTGATGCGCTTGTAAGAGCATTCCTTAAGGGAGATGGACCTGGTCCGCCACTCAGAGCGGGAGCTTGAAGAGCTGTATCCTTCCGGATAACTCGTAGCTTTCCTAAAATGCCACCAGTGTGAACAATGACCACTTTCTTCTCATCGTCCTCATGGATGACCTCAACTTCCTCATCCGGCTGAGGACCGGTGTTCGGATTCGGAATGGGTGTGCGAGACCGTCTCGATCGACTTCCGGTGGATCCCGAGCGGTCGTTGCTCTGCGACCGGGACGTTTGGCCGCTCTTCTTGTCAAGAGCGTTTTGGGATGGCTGTTGGGAAGAGAGCTGAACATCCGTTCGCTTTTTACGTAGACCACCGTCGAGACCGTCATCAGTGTCGTCGGTGATAGGAGTGTCGGCTCCAGTCTGGGCGGCGATTGCCGCAGCGTCCTTTGCCGACACAGGGACGGGGCCGTGGTGGAACTGCTGCTGCTGGGGGGCATCTTCATCCATGGCTGATATCAAGGGGGATTGAGGAGCGGAAGAAGCGGTTGATTTGAGTCTGGAGGAAGGCTTGGTGTCGTAAAAGTCGTCGTGGTCAAACTCGAACAGAATCCAGTCGTCCTCCCAATCAAAGAGTTGGAGATCGCGTGAGGTTGGGTTTTCGTCAAAGACTGACCAGTTGATATCCGGAACGGCGGCTTCAGCAAGGTCGTTTGCGAGAGTGACCTGGAAGGATATAGATATTCACTTATAAGTAGAAGCGGAAGAAGGATGGTGGATGGGGAGGAGGAAGAAGAAGATGGATGATCGTGTGATGGGTTGTAGGCAAAACGAGGCTGATGGTAGCAACAGGTTGGAAGAAGCTGCGCCGTGTCGGCGGCTAGAAGCACAACCCGGCTAACCAGTTCGATATTGTTTATGCAGCCACTCGACCCAGCAGACGGATAATGCCTACACTTCCATGTCGCATGTACGTATGGTATGCATATGGTATAATATAATGTTACAGAATCCAGAATATGGATAATAAGGGGAAATGAAGAACCCACCAAGTTCATATCATCCTCGCCGCCATAGTACTCGTCCCAGAACTCCTCATCAAACTCGTACCATTCGTCCATCTTGTCGCCACCCGATGGCACTCGTTTATAACTTGAAGGTCGAAGGGGATATCGATATCCCTGCCCTCTGAGGAACTGATGTCGCGAAGGAGGATATTATAGATGTAGTCTTTAAATATAGCTATAATTACTTACTTATATATATTCAAAAGAGAGGAGAGAAAGAAAAGAGGAGAAAGAAAAGGAGAACGATGCGACAGGGAATGATTTTATTTCTATTTTGCGCCCGACGCTATTTAACTAATACGGCAGCATTCGACGCTGCGCTGTTCTCAGCCACCAACAGCGACCTTTCTCGTTCATTAGCCACTCCGCGATGGTATAAAAGCTGGTTCTATCAAAAATGATCCAGCTGACGCGCACCGGATGACCAGCAGCGGGAACAGTCGAGCGAGGGTCTGCAGCATATATGTACACGCAACCGAGGGTACTTTGCCCAAGTCACCACAGGTACCTAAAGGCAAGGTTATTATATCGCTCCGCCGCTTGTCGGATCTGATGTCTCGATGCTCTTTCCTACCAGCCTATTAGCGTTTTCGCCATCTTTAAGCTTTTCGGCTTCTAGTTTGTCGGAGTTCCCCACTGCTACTTGCAACCGACTGGAATTTTTAGCTGGGACCTGAGTTGAGGCTGTGGGGTAAAGCCGCTGCCAACCGAACAGCTTTTGATATCTCCATTCTCTGCCATGCCAATTCCAACCTCTCTCTCTCTCTCCCTTCCCCTTCAATCAATTTTGATCTCATGCTGTACTTTTAGATCCTATTGCTTTCGACAGCGAATCCCGTTCTGTACATTATAATTAGCTTCTGTATAATATCATATCCTATCGCCATGTCGCGCCCAGCTTCAATGCACCTCCTCCGCTCTCTGCGCCCAGCCGCGCGACACCTAACCACTGCTTCTACTGCATCGCAAACAGCGGCAGCGACAGCAGCTGGCTCAAGGAGGATACGAAACCTTCTCGTCGCAAATCGTGGTGAAATCGCACTCCGAGTGCACAGGACGGCTTCCAAACTCGGCACAACCACCACAACTCTCTACACTGACCCGGACGCCCACGCAGAGCACGCCCTTGTCTCGCCTCATTCCGTCAACATCGGCCCCCCGTCAGCCTACCTCGATATCGAAAAGATTGTAAGAGTAGCGAAGGAGAGAGGGTGTGATGCCATCCATCCCGGATATGGATTTGTACGTTTCTGTATTCATAAAATAAAGTTGAAAGCACATCGCTAATGACATGGATACAGCTCAGCGAAAATGCCCACTTCGCCCGTCGCTGCACTGAAGAAGGCATTGTTTTCGTCGGCCCGCCTCCTTCGGCAATCGATTCCATGGGTAACAAGTCTCTCTCAAAAGATATCATGATCGCTGCTGGGGTCCCCTGCATCCCTGGCTACCACGGCACGAATCAAGAGCCCGCCTACCTCCTCTCCGAAGCTCAAAACATCGGATTTCCAGTCCTTATCAAAGCCGTGAAAGGTGGCGGTGGGAAGGGTATGCGTATCGCAAGATCGAAAGAGGAATTCCCGGATATGCTCGAATCCGCAAAGACAGAAGCGAGAAACTCATTTGGCGACGATGTTGTCCTCGTTGAAAAATATATCACTACGCCAAGACACATTGAAGTCCAAGTCTTCGCCGACAGCCACGGAAACTGCGTCGCTCTCGGCGAGAGAGACTGTTCGATCCAACGTCGTCATCAAAAAGTCCTCGAGGAATCGCCAGCGCCCCATCTCGACGACGTGATCCGAAAGGATTTGTGGAAAAAGGCACGAGATGCGGCCCTCGCTGTCGGGTACCGTGGTGCTGGAACTGTGGAATTCATCTTTGACAACGATACTGGCGAGTTTTTCTTCATGGAGATGAACACGCGGTTGCAAGTCGAGCATCCGGTGACCGAAATGGTGACCGAGACTGATCTGGTCCACTGGCAGCTCATCGTTGCCGAAGGCGGGAAACTACCGTTGACGCAGGAACAAGTGGAGGAGCAAATGAACGGACATGCCATCGAGGCGAGAATATACGCTGAGAACCCGGATATGTAAGATGTCATTCTAATTTTCTCCATATATCACTACTAGCGATATAAATGCTAATATGCTTCTTTCCAGGAACTTCATTCCAGACTCTGGCCCCCTCATCCACCTCCGCACTCCAACACCCACTCCAACAGTTCGTATAGATGCCGGCTTCAAGCAAGGTTCCATAATATCCTCCCACTACGACCCCATGATCGCCAAACTCATCGTAAAAGCCACAACCCGCGAGCTCGCGCTTCAAAAATTAGTAGCCGCTCTAGAGGAGTACGAAGTAGTGGGCATGTCCACAAACATCGAATTTCTAAAACGCTGCGCAGCACACCCGGCATTCGTAGCAGGTGAAGTTGAGACTGGGTTTATCGAGAAACATAGAGAAGTGTTATTCCAGAGAAGGCCGACTCCCTCCGAAGTATACGCACAGGCAGCGTTAGGATTGGTTCTCAACGAAAGCTTATCACAGAGCTCCACAGACCCGTTCGCATTCTTCGCAGCTGGCCAAGGTGGGATACAATCACGTAAAGTATCATTAACAGAGAAACACAAAGACGAAGAACAGCACGTCGACGTGGAAATCTCTCGAACGGGGAACATGGTGTACGACATCACCGTCACCACACCGGAGAAGACAGAAACCTACGCTTCTGTAACCGCAGAATACTCCCCGTCAATTTCACCAAAACAGATAACAGCGTACTTCCCGCACACCCGTCTCGAAACCACATTTGTACGAAACGAAGATCAAAACAAGATATCGGTGTTTCAACGTGGGGTGCAGTATAACTTGCAATTACAGCAGCCAAAATGGATGGAAAAGGCGTTGGGCGTCAAAAGTATGGAGAATAGTGTTTGCGCGCCTATGCCGTGTAAGGTTTTGAAGGTGATGGTGAAAGAAGGGCAGGAGGTTGGCGTTGATGATGCGTTGGTGGTTATTGAGAGTATGAAGATGGAGACAACGATTAGGAGCCCGAAAGTGGGGAGGATTAAGAGGGTTGTGCATGGGGAGGGGGTAAGTAATATCATATCTTTGATCGTTGGGGCGAAGAGAAATTTGCTAACTATTGGTGAAACTTTGTAGGATATATGTAAGGCAGGCACGGAGCTGGTAGAGTTTGAAGGAGAGGGAGATGAAAAATGATATTTTGTATATTATTGTGTTATAGAGGCATCTGATCAAGATAGGGTTTATACTCTATTCTATTAGTCCCTAGCTGACCTAAATTCGCGGAGTTGTTCCTCTGTTAGGGGCTCCCTTGCTTCATATGTATACACATCGATTCTCCTCCCCCATCTTTGTAACGCATCCTCTCGCATCCTACGTGCGGCCCAGCTGGATCCGTGACCAAAGGCTGCAACCATACACTCATCAATCTCGTTGGAGCAGCCATCGAAAAAATCCCGAACAGTATTGTCTAGTTCGCGTTCCTCCCCGAGCGAATACAGATCTTCCAGGGGGTTGTCGTCTTCATCTCCGGGTCTTCTTTGAATTACCATCCCATTTCCAGACTGGATAATTTTCACGTGTAAGAAAGTGCCCTCCAAAGCGGCGCTCGGCATGTCTTGCAAAATGTATCTGTAATCTTCATAAAGACCGTCTGTAAGCCAAATAACCTGTATGTAATTTATCTCCCGCTGGATAGACTCTGAAAGCAGCGTGAGAACATGCGAGATTGCAATGCCACCGATGTAAACCAACAGGCTATTTTTCTTCTTTCTTGGCTGGTGCGCTTGACGCATGGCCCGTCCGCGGGCTATGAACTGCCATCTTTCTTTTTCTTTCTCCTTCTTTGTTCTTTCGGAATATTCTCTTTCCATCTTCTCTCTTTCCTGACGCTTCATCGCGTTCTTGTTTATTTTCTTCAGCTCGTCATCTTTTCGTAAATTAAGCCTCTCGAAAGCCGCCTTGACATGCTCTTCTTTCCGATGCCCGCGGTATTGTTTCTCAAGAAACACCATAACGTTCTTCCTTTTCTCTTCATATCTAGCATCTAGATCATCCATTTCTGTTTTCAGCGAATCATCAAGCTCTGGGGCCTTTGTGGATACTAAAGGTTCAAATGGCGTATCTTCATCAGCTAGTACGAGTCCTCTCTGGCTGCTGCTAGAAGCATCGGACGAGCGTTTTGTGGTTAATCCGCTGGAACTGGCGCCAAAGTGGGAAGGTTCGAAGCCGAGGTTGCGTTTAATGACATCAGAGTTAGATCTGTCTTCAGGCTTAAGACTAGAGAAGCCTTCTTCAACTGCTCCATATTCACTATCAATGCCATATATGGTTCCAACTCGCCCCTCTTGCAGACCTGGCTTTTCAAGTTTATCGAACGATTTAAAAATATCATTGGAGGAGGCCGGTGTATCGTAGTTGGACTGGTTGAGCGTTAGGAGTTCGATAGGATTTACAGAAGAGCTGATGGATGAGTTAACTGGGGCTCTTCGCAATGGAGTCCACTTGCGCTTATAATAAGGGTGGAGAAGTTCGTATAGTCTTTGAGCCTCACGTCGTTCGTGCTCCTCGTTTGCCGCGGGTCCTGATAGTTGTAGTACTTTGGGTACCGCCGATTCATACAACGCGTTGAGCCCATCATCCCCAGCAATAATAGCAAATTCATTTGTTGTTTGAATCATCGGTTGAATTACTTCTTGCCATTCTTTCGAAAAGCCATTCAGGTCAATTAAATAGGCCAACATGTCAGGTGGGACTTTGACCCGTGCTTCCAATGACTGTGCCTCCTTATTCTGTCTGAAAAGCTCAACGGTTGCATCCCACGTCAAGCCATGGGCATTACCCATATGAGAAGGCGCTTCATTCCCATCAACTTCGCCACCAGGCATGTCGGAAGGGCGAAACTGGCGGTGGCAATCAATACATTGCCGATTCTCAACTTCCCCGTTGCAGTCTGGGCACCTCAGCACATGGTCTTCAAAATCGTATCTGACGCTCGATTTCTTGCTAAATATGTCGCTGCGTCCTCGAAGGATTCTTTTGCAGCCTGTTACTGGGCAGGGCTGCCATAGGTGTGGGTCTCGCCTTTCTATAGAGCAGGTATTGCAAGGTCGGTGCGAGTTGCATCTAACGTTGTTGCAAACCGGAAACACGTCCAAGTAGTAGCCATTGCGACATTTGTGGCATATCCACATTGGCCCCTCACTAGGACGAAAAGAGTATCTTATGCTTGTGAGAAACACCGGAGGGGCCATGTCTATACCGTGGACTTTCTTCAGGTGGTGCCCAAACTCGCCTTCAGGGACATTATCAAACGTTGGGCAGCCTGGAATTGGACACGTCTGTTTCGCTTCGGAGCTGAAGTTTTGGCTTGCACTTGGTGTAACTTCTGTTGGCAGCGGTCCCAGAGTGAATGGCGCAGGTTCTGCCGCTGCGTCATGGCCATAGATCCCCCCTGACCTGACTGAAGCTAAATGTTCGTTGTCAACATTTGACTTATCTCCAGCTTGTCCCATCTCGAGGTATCCGACTGCGGTTTGGGTCTGTTCTCGATTCGGCTTCTTCCATAAGTTCCTATTCTTAGAAGCCCTCCGGAGCATTACTTTCTCCTGCTCTGCTGCTGGGTCTAAAGTGTCTGTTTTCTTCAAGAATTCGATATTTAATTCTGAGAGTCTTGGAGCGGGGGTAGAATCTTGGAGGGCCTCCTTTTCCTTGCCTTTATAGATATTTCGCCTTCGGCTTCTAGTGGTTGGCGCCATTGGCATCACGCTCGCGCTATCACCGAGAATTTGAATAGCCGTCAGTGAAGCCTCTGACGCAAATGAATGCTGCTTCGAATCCAATTCAACCTCGGATTCGAGATCATCATCAAAAGCAAGATCAGGCTCTTCATCGGTAGTCTCAAGGTCAAAGGCAAGGTCGGAATCTTCCTCGCTGTCTCCAAGGTTTGATTCAGCTTGTTTTCCAGTTCGATTAGTTATAGTTTGGCTTCGCCTTAGCCTTGCTTCTATTGGTGCTAGCTTATCAGAGTACGGCTTTTCAGGTTCAGGAACATATTTATTAGATACTGTCGGAGAATACGGCCCCGTATCTCTAGGCCCAGGATAAGGCGAGTCGGCGCTGGGTGAACCGTTTATAAGGGAGCGCGTCAATTCCAAAAGTCTCGCGGCCTCCTGCGTATGCCGTCCAGGAGCATAGTTCCCCGCGGGTCTATCCAAGAGACGCAATTGATCTACTATAGTGCTTTCAATAAGGCGATTGTCGAGGCAAAGACGTAGAAGATATTTCCCGGATACATCAAGGTTTCGGAACACGCGTATCCAGTCTTCTGAGAAATTATTTTCATCAAGAAAAGAAATAACTCGTTCTGTTGTCCATGATTCTATCTCGTTACGGTTATTCTGGGCCCGAGAAGCGGGCTCTGAATATGTGAAACCGTCGTCGTGAGTGTCGAGCCGATACCGATTGCTCCAATTGTCCAGTTTGGGAAATCTGTCAAGAGGCTGGACGTCCGTGTAAATGAAGTCTATCATTTTCTCGGTGCCTAGTTCATTTCCATTTCCATCTCTGGTCGAAAAATATACTGGAATATTTGCCCCACGCCCCGCGTAAGGTGGAACTTGTGTGGTAAAGTTGAAAGTTGTGAGATTATTGATAGAAACAGCATCTTGCATAGTACCAGAGCATATCTCAGTGCCAAAAATCACGAAATAATCAATTTTTTGTAGTAAACTCAAGCTGGCTGAGGACTTTAGAGTCACCGTAACCTTGGTACCAGACGGCCCCTTGCTTGGAGAACATGCTATCACTTGGGGGACGATAGGTGTTTGTAGTGAAAACTCCCCTTGCCCTGTAGATAAATTATTATCAGACTCTCTAGCGTTAAACAGCCGGGTCTCCTGCGACATAAAATGTTCTTGCGATTCTTTGTTCTGCGCATCGGCTTCATAAAACGTGCCGCTCAACTCCGATTGGCGTATTTGAGTATGGAGTTGTAACAGGGACCCAAGCCGCTTAAGAATTGAGGCTGGCCGAGCGCTCATAGATCTTATACTTCTATCCGCAGTTCTATACAACTTCACGACTCGATCAAGCCGCTCTTGCTCCATTGTGATCTCATTTATATCCGCCAAAATTTGCCACCGATCCACACGATATTGGATCTCAGTAGACCGTCGCTTGATCCATGCATGGCTCCTAAGATCAGGTTCTGGGGAAGCTGGTACAAGCCAAACAACCCGGCTGGAAGCTTCTTTTGGGTCAAACAGATCATCGCCATGAAAAATCGTATCGATTTTGATAAGTTTCTGAAATGGCTTTTCGCCAACTTCGCTGTTTGAGTCCGATTGGATCTCAGAATTTGGCTTTGCATCAAGTGGGCTCCATGGAAGTATTGGCTCGAGATGTTCTTCAGAGTGTGCTAAATACTCTTCGAGACTACCAAATTTCGCTCCGCAACCATCCTTGCTGCAAGAGACGGAAGATAATTGGTACACCCCCGGTTGGGGGATGATGTGTTTAAGCTTCTGATCTGTCGACGGCTGCTTGAGTTCTTCCATGTTTTGAGATGGTGCAAAGTAGCTGATAACGTGCAGTTTCTGGTTTGTAGAGGTAGTGATGCTAAACGACTGCTTCACCAGACCGTCTGGCTTGTATCGAAATCCATCGATCAGACTTTCGCTGTTGTCCATGTCGTTGTCGCTGAGGTGATCCGGCGACTTTTCGTTCTCGGCGGGCAGAATCGAGGGGAACGTCGAGCCAACGCCCCTCGTTCCCTCCATTTCGCGGTAGCGCAGGAAGCTACCTGCCACTCTGCTCGCACTCCAAGATTTGCCATCGGTCCACCGTCTCATACCGGCTTCTCGCTCGTCCCAAACAAATATGCTACCAGACATTATGCTCTGTCGCTCTTTCTCCGATAATCGACGTTGGACGCGAGGAAGGAGGCCTTGTCTACATGCTTCGAACAAGATTATAGCGTCCATAGGCGAGTGAATCAGCCCATGGTATGTCTCAGGATATCCATGGCTTGCATTAGCGTATTCCGGTATTTCAGCACTTATTCTTACTGGCTCCGGACTGTACGTATCGGGTTTGGAATTGGAAGAAATGGTTGATATTGAGTCGTCAGAGGAAAGGTAAGGAATCCGACTATTGTAATCTTCGGAAAAGGAATTCAAGAAACCCTCGAAATCATGATCTCTCGACCCTTCGACATTGACATTCGCTTCCTCAGAACCCGTTCCGTTACCGTTGTCATCACAGACTTCTCTTGGTAAAGAAAACACCGAAAATCTCTCCAAATGTAACGCAATGTGCTTCTGCAGAGCATCCATTGTCTCAACTGACTGCAAGCAGATAGGACAACATCTATCGGGGACCGTTAACGTCGATTCGCTGGCTTGTAAGATTAGAGCCGGAGATATTTCGGCGCTGGTACCCAGGTGTCCATCTTTAATATGGTCTTGAAAGTCTTGGGCGCTGTAAAAGGTTTCAGCTGGATGCTCTGAGCAATGAAAAACCCGGCGGTGAACGGAGTTCTCGTGCTGTAGCCAATCTTGACGGGTGTCGTAAAGTTGGTCGGGATTTTTGCAATCCTCATATGTACATATATAGGGGCGGAGATCGTGAATGAGATGAGCTCTGAGGAGGCCAAGTGTTAGTATCCTATAACCAAATTTAATGTATTGTCTTTGACGGCTTTTTCTTACCTCCATGCTTCTTCATCTAGAAGCGCTTTTGAACATAATGTATAACAGTAAGGGCACTCAAAGAATTTTTGGTTTGCTAGATTTTTAGGTGGCGGGGGAAAGTCTATCTGCTCGTTTCCTGGCCGCCAATTTGAAGGTGCATACTTGGATACAGAAACTGTAGACAAGTTATCCTTGATGACTAGATTCTGAGGGATGTTGAGACGAGTGGCTGTCGTGATAGAATGACCTATTGTGGAAGGCTTGATATTTTCTATCTGTTGTTTTAAGATGCCTTGAGTAGGAGCTAACTTATCGATAGTGCGGGGTTCTGTGTGATGAGTATCGATATTTGTTGTGTGTAGAGTAAGCTTCTCTCGGTGTTTTCTCCAATATGAAAACTGACGTCTACGGTGAACATTGGCACGAGCCAGACGATGGATTAGAAAGGTTTCGGGGGCAGCCAAAGTCGCTCTCTTGTCCTCCGGGGATTCTAATTCTTCCGCGTCAACTTCATAGGCTTCCCCATCCTGTGCCTGTTCTGATTCCTCCTCTTGGGTTTTCGAAGTTCTGTATTGAAGAAACACTGAGCGCACAAAGTCTATCTCGTATATCTCGATAACTTCTAAAAGGTCAGTGCCCGTTTCAGCATCGATTTGTTTGTGAGAGTGCGCCTTTGAAGAAGCAAAACGAGAAGATGGATTCCGAATCAGTATCGACAGCTTGTACAGACGGTCTATCGGATCTCTGACGCTCTCTAAGAGCAATTCCATATCTGACTCAATTTCTCCATCGGAATCATCTTTCCACCCGTCGTCCGATGGCTCACTTCCCGCATCACTACCTTTAAAACCATCAATTCCATCACCTGAAAGTTCACCATCCGATTCGCAATACTCAAGCACTACAGTCTTGTTAACATTACTAATTCGAAGAAAATTCGAGTTTTCACGGCTTTCAAGTGTAACTACCTTCGGTTAAGGACTTGTTTAGGGTATGCATAAGGGTCCTGAGCATATTACTTATATTCCCCGCCTCCCTTACTCGATAATCAAGAGATCCATGACCGGATACGAAGAGACCCATATTCACAGCCCACAGTCCAAAACGGCCAGCCTCAGCGGCGAACTGGGCTTTTGGCTTCCCTTCTTGTTCAGGATCTTCATCGAGTATGCTGTCGACTTTTCGGAAAAGTTCTTTTGTTTCAATCCCGATCGTGCTGAGAGGCACAAAGCTGTTAGTTTCCGGCATCGCCGTGGATTTCCTGAAGTTTGAGATATATATCGAGATGATGCCAGCATGACTCGAATTTGGCCGAAGAAAAGTTCAAAGGACAGACGAGTCAATAGCGCAAATGATAAGGCATCAGACAGGATCCAGCCGACTTCTTACTAACCGACCAATCAATCAGCCTATCGGGATAAAAGTGTTACCCCGCAGCATACTTTATTTGAATGAGGCTGAAAATTCCCAACTAGAGACACTTTGGAACGTGAGCCATCTACAACTTGCGATGGAATTAAATCGCTGATACCTGATCTAACGCTTTTCTAAATATTAAACTTCGTATCCGCAATCGCTTTCAATCCTTACTCGGCCATTTCGATATCCATGGAAGTCGCAGGTGTTGTGCTGGGCGCCCTCCCAATTCTATACGGCGCGGTGCAAACCTACAAGGATACTATACAACTGAGCAAGCGGTTCTTCGGGAAGCGGAAATATGTCGAGAAACTGGCAAATTCGCTCTTTTTTCACAAAGGAATACTCGCGGAGGTTATTCGCCATCTTCTTATAAATGGCGGTTGCGATTGCGTCTCAGATTTCGAGGAGGATCCTGTGGACTACCTCAACGACGACGACGTTCAAAGGCGACTTCATGACTATCTGGGCGCGGACACAGAGCTCGCTCTTATTACAAGGCTCGGAGAAGCGTTTACTGCGATCAAGAAGATAGCGAAGAGCATTGCGGGCCTTGTTCCCGACTTAGCGGTGTGTTACGTTTACAAGCTGGAGCTGTAATGATATGTCTAAATTTGATAATTTACTGATACGTTGTTAAAGGCCCCGACCGACGACCTTCTCGAAATTATTAGAGCAAACAAAAACCAGAGAGCGAGACAACTAGACTTCGTCCCCAGAGTAAAACTCATGTTTGGTGCGAGTGATATGAAAAGCGCGACACAGGATCTAGAGAGTACGATGAATACCCTATGCAGCTTTATTCGACTAGTCTGCGAAAACCGTCGGTCCGTCGCTGAAAAGCCCTCTCGAAACGCCAATAAGCTAGCACAAGGCTTTCGACGGGTACAGAAGCTTGCAAATAACCTACACGTTGCAATTGGTCGAAGTTGGAGGAGCGGTTGTCATACAAAACACGGTGCTAAATTGTTCCTTGATGACAGGCTGGATGCAGCGTCCATGAGCTTTAGAAGAGGGCCCTCAACACCTCAGTTAGCTTTCGGGCTTATATTCGAGGCTAAGGCTCACCAGAATCATACTATTTGGCATGAGGCTACGATAGAAGTTATGGAAGATCCCGAGCCTTCTTCAAGTGCTGCATCCTCCTCGGCAACTTCTGGACCATGCAGGGTTACCCTTGTAGTTCCAGAGATGATCTCAGTCAGGCAGACGATAACTATAATAGATGACATATGCATGACAATCGAAGCAGCAAAATGCACCAAGAAACCTATATCTTTTGTCTTAGCGGTAAACCAGCAGATGGGCTCGATGCCTTCGGACCAGGCTGTGGTGCCTCGGTATTTTCACGGCAATGAAATGCCGCTATGCGCCCTACTTTCACCCGACCCTCAGTCCGCTCATCGCTCCTGTCCGATTCCGTTGGATTTAAGAATGCTGCTTGCGCTCCGGCTCGCATCAAATCTTCTTCAGTTATTTAGAACAAGGTGGCTGCAGAGGGCTTGGTCGAAAGATGAAATATTTTTTCCCATCTCAACGACCAGGAAAACGCCTGATTTCAGTCGGCCATTTGTATCAGTCCCGTTTGAGGATTGTGATTGTAACAAACCCGCCGACCAGACACAGGATAACGTCGAACTCCGCGCGGCCGTTTTGGAACTTGGAATATTACTCCTCGAGATCTGGCACGGGACGGCCTTCGAAACAGTATACTCTCTCACAGACACATCGGCGCTTCGTCTCCAGCGTCGGGCACTTGCGTTGGACTGGATGGAAGAAACAAGCTATCCACCTCCTATATTATATTATGATGCGATTTCTTATTGTATAACGGGCATGAATCACGGCGAGTGTCGAAATTGGGAATCAAATGATCTGAGATTATGGAAAGCTTTGTGTCATAATGTTATTGCGCCTCTTGCTAAAAACTGCGAGGCATGGGGGAGTCGGAGTGTATTTTAGCTTGTGGCCGCTTCGTTTAAGGTTATAGATTTGTATAATAATACCCAGAGAATTATAATCTAAGAGTAAATAATACACCTCGGTTGAATGGCCGTAGCATGTATATGTTTAAATTCACACTTTGGAACATAGGCTTGTAAGATTCCTTCAACGCACAATTTGGTCAAATACAACAAAAACCGCATCGTTTTACTTAAGTCATTTTCATTGATATAATATTAAGATAACTAACTGATTTGGCAAAGTTGCCTTGATTCGGGCTCAGAATTTAAATTATATTTTGTTTAGGGCGTTTGTATTAGAAAAATCGTGCTGGAGTGGAGGTACCCACAATTGTCCAAAGGTGAAAATTAAATAAAGATAACGAGTAGAAATTCAAACTAATATAATTGAACTTCAACCAAAAGCGTAAAATTAGCTACTATTTTAAATCTTGTTCTTTATTCCTTTGGGATCCTTCCCAAACACGCTTCCCACTGCCGTCTGCAGGAGTCGGCAGCATAGTTTTGGCCTGAGCTTCGACGTCTGAACCTGAAACGGGCTTGGCGCTGGCCTGCAACTAGACATTTGGTTTGTGCAACGTCGCACCCCTCACGACCTGCAGGAACACTCCGAGCCCGGAAATTTTGGAATTGACTGTTATTAGGATCGTTGAGAGGTGCTCCGTTACCAGAGTCCAAAGGTGCCCCGCTACCGGTGTTGAAACCCTGAGCGCTATTTTCTGTAGGCGCGGATTCGCCAGCAGTCCCATCTGAAGAAGCAGCGCTACCAGCGCTGGGGCTACCAGTGCCAGTGTTACCAGCGTTGCCAGTGCTAGCGCTAGGACCTTGGCTCGCGTAGGGGTCTTGATCTTCACTAGGATAGACGTGAGTTCTTTTTCCTGTACCAGTGTTAAGTTGTGAGCTTAATGTGACTCCAAGTTCGGAGCTAATTGCTGGCCCAGGGACAGTATAGCTCGAGGGGTTGCCGCTCTTAGTGTCGATATTAAGACCTGGTGCTTCCCTAGTATATACGTCCTGAATTCTGACACCCTCCGGGTTAGTCTGCCCGGTACCACCTGTGATATCGAGATGTACGCAGGTCGGATAAAACTGAGGACCGTCGTTTGGATCGTGGAGAGCAATTATCTCGTGGCGCATGATATACTGACCGCTCTTGATGTTTTGAGGCAGCTGAATAGTCCAGAATTCTCCTTGGTTTCTGAAGATATCGGTAGCCCACTGCCCATTCTCAAATCCCATTTCGTCAATCTTGAACCAGTTTAGTTCGACACTATTGGCGTTGGTGCAGTCACCGTTACAGTCGGAGAGATAAGTGATGAGTGGGCCTTGATGATCTTCAGGCCATTGGTTCCATTGAAAGGTTATTTGGCTGCCAGCTGAAGCCTGGGCAACTTGTTGAGCTGATTTTGCATTAAGTTGACAGACCATAGAAACGCCGTTCCGGACTAACTGCGGACCATCTAGCCCGGTAGCACCAGCTGGAGGGTCCCAAGGCTCCACGACACCGTTTGCGTAGTTTGAGTTCCGTGGATTAAAACCGGGATACGATTGGCCATTGATCATCATTTCCACGATGAAGCCGTGTCCTAGCACACTTGTAGCGCCATAAATAAGAGCGACGAAAGATGACTTCATTTTGAGTTTTGTATAATATATAGTATCCTAATGTTTATAATGTATTCGGTGTAGTATGGAAAATATTGCCGCCAGCAAGCTATATATCCTTCGCGAATCGAAATTATCTGAAATAAATTAAAAGATAGAATCAAAAGAACAGAGATGGCGAATCTAGCCAGCAGATTCCATGAAAAGGGACAAAAAAGATAGGGTATGGAAAAACGCCAGGTGTGTGCTTGATATGGCAGGAATCATGATAATTCGCAGCAGAGCAAGCTCAATATATAAAATCAATGATGGATCGGATAAGTATAATGGACGGATGCACAAATTCGAAAGCTCCAAATGTTAAATTTAGAATTTGGCCTGCATCGATTCCAGGTCGCAAGATCACTCCTCAAATAATCGCTGAGAAAAATACGTATACTGGCAGCCAACTTGATCTTCACTGTTCGTTGTAACAAGTTACAGTTTTCTTGGTTTCGCTAGACCGTTCCCTTACATCAGCAGCATGACCTTCGAGCCCCTCATCGCGTTTCGTCGCACAGATTCGACGTATGCGATTGATCGCGATCAAAGAAAAATATACTTTAGCGTCGTGTTGCACTTATGACCCCGTTCCCAGCTAAGTGGTTATCCCGTATTTATGCTCGTTTAACCATATCGCAGGGCCGCGAAAATTTTATGTCTTGAAGCTTAGCAAGTGGTGTTGCTTAGGAGTTTCGCAACGCAAGGAAGCCTCCTGTACAGTCTCGGCACTAACACCAAGGTGGTCTCGTTAATCAGACGACACAAAGTACTCTGTACGAGGTACTTCGTAGAGGGCGTCCGATTCCAATTGCCGGACGTCTGATTCCAATATCCATGATTTTAGTTACTTGTGGTTTTCTTGCTTAAATACACATAATTTAACCAACTTAACTAGAATCCAACATCTTCTCAACACACATTTGTGTCCGCCGTATCCTGCACGGTCCGAATACCATGCATCAATGCCCTAGAAACATGCTATTTTTTATATTTTATTTTTTCATCTACTTAATGCATAGGACTGCTAGCAGCTGAGTTGACGCTTTTCTTAGCCCTTCACCTATATACTTAATTATCGCAGGTATTGGTGGTCTGGTCTCGAAAAACCGCGATCTTCCTTAACTACATGGTCTCGCGCCCAGGCATGCTTTTCCATCATACATCCGGAATGCCCGCAACGCAAAGCCGTCGGACTTTGGTTAATTTCCAAGCTCAGCGCGGTTGTCTCGCTAGGTAGGCACCAGCCAACCGCAACGCCGCTTGATTGGAATCACACGAATCTATATCTGATTCTAATTGTTCTAGGTAAATTACTTAATGAGCAGGTTCATACTTAGATATTGCGTTAATCTTACCAATCGGTATAGCTATACCGATCCCCCCTTGCCTATTCATTTCATTTCATTACAAGATACAATGCAGCCTCCGTCGATCGATAATGAATAAAAGATGCGTGCAAGTCACCAGCTACAGCGTTCAAATCCGAGAGCCTTGCCTTTCTCAGGTCATTATAAAGTTCCATTGTTTCCCAACAAAACCTGGGATCTTTGAAGACGGATGACATCCACCGCTCAAACCTTCGGTGGAACTCTGCAAAATCTTCAAAATTGAGCTTATGATGGCCCTGGAGTTCTTCAGAAGTAGGAATAGACGGGTTTCTTGAGATGAGGAGAGTGTATTTTTTGGTGTTGGATGCCGTGGTGTTGTTATTGATCTCTGTGTACGTTGAATCGCTTCCCTGACGATTTACAAGCATTGGGAGCAGATTTGTTTCCGATCGTGAGGAATTAGCACTCAATGAAGAATTTACACTTGACAAAGAATGCGTGTCGCGTTCTAAATTTAGTTCCGGTACCTGTCCCGCACTTTCGTGACTCAGGCTAGAAGGTTGGAAACTATGTTCCTCAATATCGAGATGCCTTGGTTGCAGAAAAGGTACACCACTTTCTGTACCTAAGTCGAAGATTTCACCCAGTGGGTCGAGGGAAGATAACAACGTAGAATATAGCTCCGCTGGACGCATTGTCATATCAATCCCAAATTCGGACTGAATATAGTTCGCGGACTGGTTGAATTGTTCTCTTATATTAGTGGACGAATGTAAATCGAGTTGAGGGGCAGCCATTGCTCCAATCCTGCCATTTAAATTGTCGGATATACCAACGCCTGCCGTCCACTCGCTTGCGCTGATCCACTCGGTTATACCAGGTGAAAGAGGAACAGAGCGATCATTCCTAAGCGTGTTATTAACTGCCGCCTGTTGGTCCAGTTGCTGGTTTAAAGCAATTGCTCTATTCGGCACCTCGCCGTCAGGATTATCCCGTGCTTGTAGCATAGCCTCAGTTGTTGGCCCTGGGGCACCGAAACCAGCGGCAAATAAGCTGTTGGAGGCTCTATTGAGACTATGGTAAGATATCGACGTAGACGGGACTATGTTTGCAGTCTCATCCCATCTAATTAAGTTGACCGAGAGTTCCAAAATGTCGATGTCTATGACCATTTTTAGTTAGTTTAGATACAAATTCAAATTTTCAAGTTGTTTATGGATCAACTAGAGCCTTACAAGGAGTAGGGCGAACCCTAGGATGCCACTCAGGATAGCAGCAATCAAAGACCCCATCCCATGTCTTGGCAAGGCGAATATTAGAGGGCAATTGGTTGTTGAAATGATTCCGTCTCAAGTGCTCCCTGGATTCACTGTCAGCTCTTGCCTCTTAAGAAATGTGTAGAGTGTAGAGCTTAGTTGGATTACACTGCGGGCGTTTACTTACTTAATTCCTGATAAGTTTTGCCTATGAATAAGTAGACAGGATTCATGGATAGTAGGTTCCCCTTTTGCAAACGGGCATGCTAGCTGTCCGCCAAATGATCTCAGGGGGCCTTTTTTAACCCGTTTGAAAGGTGGATGTTGGCCTTGGTCTTGGTCCTCATCATTCTCTCCCCTCTGTTTACGCTTGCCACTGTCATTCTTCTTTGCTGAGCCTATGGTTGCTGAACTTAGATACGAATCGCTTCTGCCAATTGCCGGAGCATTCTGATTAACGGCATCTCCAGCACCAGCTCGCTCGTTCTGATATTTTTCACTTTCATCCGGGGATCTTCCAGAACTTGCAGTAGAACTAGAGAATGGCGACTCGGATCCGAACCGACGGGCTATTTTGCGAAGGAGAATAACTTGAAGCAAAAGATAGAGTGCTCTTGCTTTTGATTGCGTATCTTTGGTTTTGGTAAGGGTTTCGAGGGCAGATATATCCTCCTCTGTTGGCAAGGGACGAGAAAGCTCCTTCGGAGCAGCAGGCGTTTGCAAAAGGTCATATTGCATGATGATCTTTGGTACGAAATCGGTTGGTGTTAGGGGGCCGCGTGGCGGACCCGGCATACCCGGAATATGGTTCAATTGCTGTGCGTTATCTTTTCCTTTTCCTTTGGGGCTGCTGGTGTCTGTTTCCTGGAGTGTGTTCCTATAATATCCGCCTTGGGCGTCGACATCGGCACTTTTGCGAAGCAGTAGCTCGACGACCTTCTCGTGACCTCCAGCTGATGCCGCCTGGAGCGCATTGCCATAAATTCCACCTGGAGCGTTGATATTAGCACCTTTGCTGAGAAGCAGCTCGACGACTTTATCGTGGCCTCTAGATGATGCCGCTTGGAGCGCATTGCCATAATCTCCACCTGGAGCGTTAACATCGGATAGATGATGCCGCTTGGAGCGCATTGCCATAATCTCCACCTTGAGCGTTAACATCGGCACCTTTGCTGAGAAGCAGCTCGACGATTTTATCGTGACCTCCAGATGATGCCGCTTGGAGCGCATTGCCATAACGTCTAACTTGAGCGTTAGCATCGGCACCTTTGCTGAGAAGCAGCTCGACGACTTTATCGTGACCTTCAGCTGATGCCGCCTGGAGCGCATTGCCATAAATTCCACCTGGAGCGTTGATATTAGCACCTTTGCTGAGAAGCAGCTCGACGATTTTATCGTGACCTCCAGATGATGCTAACTGGAGCGCATTGCCATAATCTCCACCTTGAGCGTTAACATCGGCACCTTTGCTAAGAAGCAGCTCAACGATCTTATCGTGACCTTCAGCTGATGCCGCTTGGAGCGCATTGCCATAATCTCCACCTTGAGCGTTGACATCAGCACCTTTGCGAAGCAGTAGCTCGACGATCTTGTAGTTGCCGTTTTCTGATGCCCTCGATAAAGCTTCATTGCCAGGAGCTTCATTCGATAGGATAGAATTGATTATTTCGGTAGCCGGCTTCTTGGCTGGCATTCCAATATAGGCCTCCGAATCAAACCCAATATCCATATAATTGTACGTATCAGCCCAGCTTGTTTTAGCGGCCGAAACATCTCTAGAAAAGGCATAGCTGGAATATGTAGAATCATGTGAAGGGGATTTCGCGTTAGTCTCGGCATCTTTGGGGAAAGGGTTGCCATCATCCGAATCGAAACTGATTGCATTCTCCTTTGGCTGCGTGCTAAAAAGCTGCCGCAATCGACCAAATTTAGCTCTAGAAGACATTTTGCATGAAGGTTTAAAATACGAGTGCTATGACTTTGCGGAGATTAGGGAGCTTAGTATCCTAAATTTCCGTGGGTTCGGATACTGGATTCATCCAAGTATAAATACGCAACGGCCCTTCAGCCTTGTAGCAAACCTATGGGGTATGCGCAATGGAAAGATCTTCGTAGTAGCTGCTACAGCTTGGCATGATGCTGGCTGTCTGCTAGCCTGGCTGCATGGGATTGGACTGGTCTCGCGAGCCAGACAACACAGGGTCAAACACTGTGTGATTTTCATGTTGTCTGGTTTACGAGACCAGACAAACATTACTACGGCGCGTTTTTCAGACCCCCCGGTGCACAAAATAAAATTTCCAAAATTTCACAGTTTCCAACACTTCACAACACAAAAGATCTCAAAAACCATGGCCCTTCTTCATCTCGCAGCGCGATGCTCTGCTGTTTTGGCCCTTCTCAATCATATAAAAAATACTCCAATTATCCAATTGTTTAATACTGATGGATTAATGAATAGCTGGCAAGCTGGATAACTGACAGGCAATTAATAACTGATTTATTGACAGGTTACTTATAACTGGTTAGATTGGTTGGGAATTTGTAATAACTACTGGTTCAGCCGACCGACGGCGTAACAAATCCGGCTGCACAACACATTTTATTAATTTGCAATACAAAATCAGATTTCTTAGTCTTGCTGTTGTCTCGCAACCCCCCGCTCTTGTGTCAGATATCTAAATTTTAATCAACCAACTTGCCTGTCTACCTATTAGTATTATTAACCTGCCAGTTGCCACCAGTCAGTTACTAATTATTAGTTAATTACCAATTACTAACCAGTAAGTTACTAGTTATAGTCATGGTCAATTATCAGCCTAACTACTTGCGAAACCACTATCCTAAGATCTGAAGTCTCTTTGTTTTTTGTGTTGTGAAGTGTTGGAAACTGTGAAATTTTGGAAATTTTATTTTGTGCACCGGGGGGTCTGAAAAAAGCGCCGTAATTACTGTATATGGGAGCGGTTGGACGGGATTTCAACGCTTTTCTTCAACGCTTTTCTGCTTACGCCTTTAAGACGCTAGTTATAACTGCATGATATGCAGTCGTAATACTCTGATGGTAGATAGATGACTTGCTTTCTAGAATAAATTTGACGAGCAATAACGACAGTATGTAGAAATATGCAATGTAAACTATAGCTACTCTACAGGTCAAAACTTCTGTTTCACATCATCCTATCAAGATGATTGATTAATCATTTCTTGAATTCTTCCTGCGCTTTTATGTAAAAATAAACTCCTGGAACTCTTTATCTCAATCTAATCGAAAGCATACCGAAGACAATTCAAACAACAGGCTTCCTGGTCTCGTAAACCAGAAAACACGAAAATCAAGCCTTCCCCTCGCTCTCGCTATTCATCCTTACGATCAATTTTGAGTGCTCCCTCTTCCTTCCTTCATAGTTGCACGCACCACTTCCCAAAGGGTTTTTTTTATGATTATTATGCAGCGACACCTCATCGTACACTAACCTTCCCCAGACACCCCCATGGGCATAAGACAAGCGCCCAACCTTGCAATCATCTTCTCTGCTTTTATGAATTGCAGCCAACATATTATATAATATTTACAGAGAATACATCTGTAACAAAGCTCCAACAGTGTAATGAACTCAAAGTAGAAATCGAGACAGGGTGGGGGACTTGAGAACTGCTACGGCACGTTGCTATTGTTAGAAAAGCCACAAGGGCAACACAATACCAATACACCGAATAATGTGTCAAAAACATTTTCCAAACCAAGGCCGATTAATAAATAGCATACCCAACCTTATAAAGCGCATATCTATATAGATATTAATCATTCCAATCTCCTATCCAATTCCACACTTATATCCACCACATCAATTTCAAGTTTTATCTTTTTGTTTAATTCAAAAATCTTTACCCATCTCACTCGATGGTACTGAATTTTCTTTGAGGCAATTCTGCGATAGCAGCTGGTAATCTTTGGCATTAGGAGGTCTCGAAACCGTCTGGGAGAACCCTTTTATAACTACAAAGGCTATGAGTGGACTCCGGGTAGTACCGTGGGGATTTCATCTAGCGGCCCACTTTGGCCTTCAAGAATCCATACTAATTCTACTTTCGGAAGGGGCCGACCCGGGGGGGCGATGACTAGGTTTGGTCTAACTCCACTGGGGTTGGCTGCCGAGAACTGGCATGAGGTAAGCCAACTACTGTTGGATAGAAATGTATCTATATAAAGCGGATCGTATGACTATAATGATCAAAGGGCTGACCGATCACCGTTGTAGTGGGCAATGGCAAACTGGCATGAGTTAGCGGCGAAATATCCGCTGGATAAAGGCATAGATCCTGATTTCGATACTGGAGGTATAAAGATAACTCTAGTAGCATTCCCCCTCTACTTCTAGCAATAGCGGGTTATCATGTGGCTTTTACCAAATTGCTTATAGAGAGAGGTGCAGATGTAAATGTAAACCTCAAGTGTGACGTCGGGTTGCTTTAGTCTGCGCTGTCAGGAAGGGAAACGAAGTGATAGTGCAGCTACTGATGGCCAATGGTACGAATCTGAGCCTCAAAGGCAGGTTAGAAATTTTATTAAATCTAGCGGTGAGGTGACAGTTAGAGGGAATAGTAAAGCTGCCGATAGACCCGGGGGGCCGCAAATCTGGAGGCGAAAGTTCAGTATCACGAAGTCCACCCCCATCAATAACAAACAACGATACCATCCCATCTGCCAACAAGCCCCACCCCACCAAGTAATACAATATATAGAGTTTGATATATTGTACCTCATAGCTGTATACCTGCCTACTATAAATCACTATTTTCTAACAACCACGCCTCGACCCTGTTCTACTTTTCCACATGCATCTTTATTTATTTTAGAATAAATATAAGTCATGGATGCAAACAGCCCATGCAACTGTTTCATCTGGGCCTATGTAGGTACAGGAACGATAAAGACCCATCCCAAGTCTATCACTCTTCTACAGATTCTGCTCGATCTTTGAAAATCGCATCATATGTGTACTCTTCTCGCGACCATCACATAACTTCCTTTGAATAATAAACCATTTTATCCATCCCATACTTCATCTCGGCGGCGGTCATGTAATCTCTAGTCGATGTTACCTCGGGAAGCCACATGATCTTTACAACATTTCCCTTAGGTTCGTGAAAGTAATAAATCCATCTAATTTCACTGTCCGGTACTTCGGGAAGAGATTTTGCTTCCGCTGTGGTATCGCCGATTTGGTCAAGGAGAAGGTCAAAGCGGCCGTCATCTCAAAACTTGAGTAAAGCTGGCTTGACAACTACATATCTGGGGCCATCTCTCCGACCGAGTTTGTCAAATGGGCCGGTGGCATCCGGGCTAATGTTAACATGCGAAGGTACCGGCATTGTTGGATGACTGAGGCTCCTGTTGGAAAGAGAGCAAATTTAGACTTTTCAAGGGAACAAGTACTAATTAGAATGGAATGAAGGAACCTACGCAATCGAGTCTAGTATTTTCCAGAGCAGATTCAAATGTTATAGCGTGTGAATCAGGGAATCCGAGAGTATTATGAGGATTGGGAAAACGGTGAAGTTGGGTTTTTCTGGTGGGTTCTGAAATTGCTGCTTGGCTCTGGAAAAAAGATGATAAAAGCGTATTTTACAGGACATGACGAGGGGTAATCAGTGCTTATCTGTGCTGTTTTATCGATGGATTCTTAGAAACTTCTTGCACCAAACATGGAATTGAAAGGCTCGGTTCGTCGCAATTGATCGATCGATCGATCGCCCGGGATGATCAAGGTTCAAGAGATGAAATCAGCCTCTGACATTCCTTTGGCAACGATGATCAATTATTTAATCAATATCTTACATATGAGAATAACGCAGTTTGAATGACTCCCGCATGTAATAACTAACTTAAAATAAATTCCTGGCCTGGGATGCAAGTCACGCCCAACCTCACTCACCTTGCGTTGTTTCATCGATATTGCAACATTTTAGGCCGACAGGGGCGGTATCCACCAGATAAGGAAGCTAGGTAACTCAGCTACTTAAGTACCTAGTTATCTATAAGGTAGCCTCGGAGCCGTTATCCCGAGATCACTTGAGCTTGCCCGCAGAAGCTAATTTTATCTAGCTGGGATTGTCGCTCCCCGCGTGTGACCTCGCTCGAGTATAAAATGTGGCCTTTCTCCCATCTTTCCCAGCTTTTCTCCTTTCCTTTTAAAAAATTGATTGAGAAAGTCTTTCATCATCGTTGCTACCTAAAAAGTAGAGCTACTTAGAAAGAATACGTACAATTTGTACACACATCTCACAGTGAACCCTGCAAGATATCCCCCAATATCTTGCTTTACTTGATCAATCCTCCTGGTGCCCATCAATTATTAGAACCGTAAGTCCATTAGTTTAGATAGCCAAAGAAAAAGAGTGCTGTATACGCGTATGCTATGCCCGACCTCAGCAACCACACGACCAATTTCGTCCCCTCATGCCCGGCCGCTGCCGACGCCTCGTTCGGTCCAGTCATCAAAGGTTGCCGCGATGACTTTGACTTTACGTTCGCGTTCGAGCAGTACATCTTCGTCATCGCACCATCGGCCGTCGGGTTGGTCCTAGGAGCGATTAGAATTGGCGTTCTGAAAGGGAGGAAGAATGTCGTTCGCGGCGGCACGTTACGTCTGATCAAGCTGGTAAGTGTTGCGGCGCGGAGTGCATCCTGTTGGTTTTTCCGACCGGCCGTTGCGTTGTCGATGAGGCTCCGGAATGGGATCGCAAGATGGACTGACACGAGCACTGGATACCTTTTTTGTTATAGGTCTCGATCGGAATTCTTGCCTTGCTTCAGCTCTCGCTGCTTATTCTTTGGTCGACTTCTGGAATTCTTCTGGCCATCAAAGGAAAGGCCGTCGCAGCAACCGCCTTATCTTTTCTCTCCGCAGTCTTGTTCTGCTGGCTATCAAGCGCTGAACATCATAAATCACTTCGGTACGTATACCCTATTCACATTCCTACCTCTCATTCCTGGAATTGTATCAATTCGAAAACTAATGCATGAAAATATATTCTTCGAATACTAGTTCGTCATGGCTCTTAACCGCCTACTTATCTTTAACCCTTCTCTTCGATGCCGCGGTTTTACGAACGCTATTTCTCTCGCCTACGACATTTCCATTTTCTATTCGAATAGTATCCTCGATAGCCATCGGTGCGAAATGTACGGTTATAGCCTTGGAAGCTATCGGGAAACGAAAACATCAAGGCAATGGTGGGAAACGCTATAGAACTCCCGAGGAATACGCCGGTCCCTACGGGCAAATGTTATACTTTTGGCTCACCGGGCTCATCACCAAGGGATATAACAACATCCTGAAGATCGAGGACTTGTTCGGTGTTGACGAAGAGATGGAAGCACAGCGCTTGGATAAACTATTTTGGAGAAAATGGCAAAACGGTAAATTCAAAGTTTTAATCAATCCGATCCTTTAACCAGATTCACTAATGATCTTTCCCTTACTATCTAGAATCAAAAGATGGAAAATACAAGCTTGTAACAGTTCTCGTAAAGCTATTGAAGTTTCCATTGCTTCTAGCGATTATTCCGAGAATAGTGTTGATCGGATTTATCTTCTGTCAACCGCTCATGCTCGGAACATTTCTGGCGTACTTGAAAGATCCAGTGGAGAGAAAGAATGCAAATATTGGTAAGGCTATGGTAGGAGCCTACGCTTTGGTATACGTAGGAATGGCGGTAAGTTATAGCATTCTGATTCCCCATTGCTATCAAGACACTGAACACTAAGAGTTCCATCAGATGGCGTCAGCGTTGTATTGGTACCGCAATATCCGCTGTATCACAATGATGCGAGGGATATTGATATCATCAATATACAGCCAAACTACACGGATCGCAATAACTACATCGACCGACGCGGAGGCAGTAACTTTGATGAGTGGCGATGTGGAGAACCTGATCAGAGGCCTCAGGGAAGTCCACGAGCTCTGGGCTGCCATTATACAAATTGCAATCGCAACTTGGTTGCTTGCACGTCAATTAGGGATTGCATGTATAGGCCCAATGGTAGTGTGCCTTGGTAAGTATTTCTACTTGTACTAACGATTGTTAATGCACGGATATATTAATTCTAGGATGGTGAAAATTAGTTTGCTCAGTGATTATGGGGTCGACCTCCGGATTAGCGAAGAAGTACCAACTTGAGTGGATGGCAGCGCTTCAAAAGCGAACCGGTGAGATACCAGTGTAACCAACTGACAACCTTACTTTACTAGTGGCTAATGTATTGTCTGAAACGATCTCCAGGAATCACTGCCTCCACGATGGGATCTCTCAAAGGAATCAAAATGCTAGGTCTGACCCAGAAAATAAGAGGTCTTCTACAACAGTTACGTGTGGACGAAGTAACCGCCTCAAAGAAATTCCGAGTTCTCGCCGTATACACCTCAACCCTAGGTACGTTCAGCCAGGGTTCCAAATCATCAGATCTAGAGATGCGAATCCCTTAAACTAACGAGATTGTTAAAAATGATTAGCATATGTACCATTGATGCTTTCTCCCGTCGTCACTTTCGCGATATACTTAGGAGTCGCGCTCCGTAACAACACCACACTCGATACCACCCGCATGTTCACCTCCCTTTCGCTACTGATCTTGATTACCCAGCCACTATTCGGCATCTTTAGAGATATCTTCCAATTTCGATCCTCCATGGGTTGTATGGAGAGGATCCAAACCTTTTTGAACAGAGAAACCAGGGGCGACGATAGATTGATATGCGCTCCCCGAACCTCAACCCCTTCCGTTATTGAAAGTTCGGTTGAGGGTATTGAGCTTGGACTGCTCAGCTCCCAAAAAGCTGAACATCTGGATGGCACCAATGCCATCTTGGATGTACAGGACGGATCATTTGGATGGCGCCCAGATGACACCCCTGTCCTTTCAGACATCAACTTCACGGTAGATACTGGCAGTTTGGTTATACTCGTTGGGCCAGTAGCTGCAGGGAAATCTACACTGCTCAAAACCCTCCTGGGTGAGACGCAAAGCTTCAAGGGGTTTGTCCGCTTGGCTACAGATTCGATTGCATATTGCGACCAAAGTCCCTGGATGATGGTGAGTACAGTGTCTTCCAGCATAAGCATTGCCTAAGTATCCCTACTCATACCATTGTTACTATAGGGAACCACAATTAAGAAGAACATTGCCGGATTTTCGAATTTCAATCAAACTCTCTATGACGAAATCATACACGCGTGCGACTTGACCCAAGATCTTGCAACACTCTCAGATGGTGACAACAGTCTCGTTGGGAGTAGAGGCATAACCCTAAGCGGTGGGCAGAAACAGCGTGTGGTAAGAAACCCTCTATAAACTACGAACTGTGGTCAGTATTGACAGATAAACGAACAGTCACTAGCTCGAGCTCTCTATGCACAGAAGAAACTCATCATCCTCGACGACGTGTTCAGTGGGCTTGATTTGCGTACCCAAGCGAGGGTATTCGATCGCGTACTTGGACACAATGGGCTTGCCAAAAAATTGAAAGCTACAGTGATACTAGCTACTCACGCAGTAAATCTGTTTCAGTACGCCGATAAGATTTTAGTCCTCGGGAAAGGTAAAATTACCGAGCAGGGCCGCTTTCGAGAATTGATGTTGAACGAAGACGGATATGTTGGAATGAATTTCAAGGAGTTTCAGGAAAAACCAAAAGATCCTTTATCCGAAGAACAACCTAAAAATGCTTCTTCATCTACTTCAAAGCCGGATAAGTCTCCTCAAAACGAGATTGATAAGAACGTGGCACAAGATTCAAAGCGGCAATCTGGAGACTGGTCACTTTATAGTTACTTCTTCTCAAAGATAGGCCCTCGCCTGACAATCTCTTTCCTCGTCCTCGAAGTACTGTGGGCCTTCTTCTCAGCGTTCCCTAGTAAGTTAATTCCTCCAGTCTCCTCCTCCTCAGTGTGAATTTAGCCAGCTAACTGTTTACAATAGCCTTGTGGCTCAAGTGGTGGTCCGATGCCAATGAACGGGCACCAAACGATCGCGCTGGCATGTATATCGGCGTCTATATATCCCTGCAAGTCGCAGGGCTTCTATCATCTGCCTTATTAACACTGTAAAGAGTCTTTCCTAATTTTTCTTTTGCTCGAGAGCTTTCTGACCCGAGTTTAGGTGTTGTTTCGACATAATGGCAAGAAAAACTGGAATCGAGCTCCACCATATTCTCTTGAAGACTGTGATGCATGCGCCGATGACATTTATTAGCAAAACCGAAGTTGGGTCTCTGGTCAATCGGTTTACACAGGACTTGGGAATTGTCGATCGAATGTTAGCCTTGGCATTGATGTGCTCTGTATCAAGTGGGTCCTCTCCTTATTAATCTCCTTTTTATATCGGTCCTATTGATCTAATAAATTTCGTTGCATAGATCTTTTTATAGCAATCGCACAGGCAATCTTGATATCCACGGCTTCTGCGTACATTGCAGTCACCTTCCCAGTACTCATTTTCGTCTTCTATCTCATACAAAAGTACTATCTGCGAACTTCCCGACAACTTAGGTTGTTGGATTTAGAAGCGAAGGCACCAGTCTAGTATGTTTTCGGTCCAACGCTCCGTATTTATCTGACAATGCTAGCTGACACTCGCATAGCACCCTCTTTCTCGAGTCGCTAGAAGGTCTCTCCACTATCCGTGCCTTCTCTTGGCAGGCATCATGCATCGAGAAAAACCACGAACTTGTGGATACCGCCCAAAAGCCCTTTTACCTTCTCGCCACTATTCAAAAATGGCTTACGCTTGTTCTTGATCTCATGACCGCGGCTTTGGCCGTCATAGTAGTCTCGATAGCCGTGGCCACTCGTGAAACGGTGTCTGTGGGCTTTACAGGCGTGGCGCTGACACAAATTATGAGTTTCACCGAGTATCTCAAGATGTTTATGTTATTTTGGACACAATTAGAGACTAGTCTGGGCGCCATTGCGAGAATCAGAGGGTTCAATGACGAGACACCGGATGAGTATTTAGATGAAGATAGCGGGGAGTTACCAGCGGGGTGGCCGGGAGTCGGTGAGATTGAGATTAAAGGGTTGACAGCAGGCTATGATGAAAGAATGGTGCTCAAGGAAGTAAATATATCCATTAGCGGCGGGGAGAAAGTGGGTATTTGTGGGAGGACCGGCAGGTAAGCATTATCCCAAAAGTTTCGATTGAGTGGTGGGGTTAGCGCTAACGGAACGGTGAATACAGCGGGAAAAGCTCTCTGGTCTTAGCGCTGTTGCGAATGATAGACATCAGCTCGGGTAGCATATTCATCGATGGTATCGATATCTTGACAATTTCTCAAGAGAGAATCCGCACTGAGCTGAACGTCATATCTCAAGAACCAATCTTCTTTGCGGGTACCCTCAAGCATAATCTAGATCCCAGTGGGAAAAATGAGGAAGCAGAGATGATACAAGTACTTGGAGATTGTCAGCTTGGACATCTTTTTACTGACGGGAAGAGCCTAGATGATGAGTTCAAACCCGAAGCCCTGAGCCATGGCCAAAAGCAACTATTCTGCTTCGCGAGAGCTTTACTGAAGAAAGGAAGGATTGTGGTGCTAGACGAGCCCACGAGCAACATTGACACGGAAACCGACGATATTGTGCAGAGGATCATTAGGGAGAACATGAAAGATAAAACCGTGATAGTAGTGGCGCACAGAGTGCAGACCATTACGGATTTTGATAAGGTTGTGGTGATGGACGAAGGCAAGGTTGTGGAGGTTGGCAAACCGGAAACATTGCTTGCCATGGAATCGAAATTCAAGCAACTAGTAGAAGCGGCATAATTGGTCTATTGAAGGGGCGAGGTCTAGGAGTTATAAAATCAAGGAAATGAATAGGAGGTATTGGGCTTGTCTCGTTAGAGCGGACCCACAAGAGGAGAAATATTTGTGTTGTACCACTTCGAATGAATATAAATTGACATGTTCGTCTTTCCACTTTTGACGAGAACCGGCTCCACTTGCCAACTCCATCCGCCATTGCGGGGCGAGCTATAGGGATGAAACTAATAGTATTTATCAGCCAGGTGGGTATCAAGCTATTCTCATATTCTCGTCCTATAATATTAATCGAGTCGGGAATGTCAGATTTCGGCTGGCTGGATAACTATAGCATTATACTTTACGATTCGAGTAGCATAGAATCTATATATAGATTCTACGCGTATTAAGTACGCCATATAAATCTTTTTCAAAAGCTTACCAAAGAGTTTTCTACCCCGTCAACGTCATGTATACATGTACGTTATTAATTTCACTCATGTGCACATACACAGGTTTTCTGAGCTGCAGTTACCTGTCAAAAGTCGTTGACCCAGGATTCGAGGTTACGTTTAACCGCGGAATCATGCAAACAGCTGCATTATGGTCGGACTCGGGGCTAAACTTCCTTGCCCCACTATAATTTGCGCGAATTGGTTAAAGCTGATCAAAATATTCAAACATATGAATTCTCCGCGGTCGCTAGCGACAGAAAGCAGCACCCTAGCACTTGTCAAAAAGTTTGTTACTACTATATTCTGCTCTAATTCCAAGTTCTCGTTTAGGGACCATGCCCGTTGGCGAACGCAGCTATAAGATGCGCCAATGTCAGCAGGTTTCGTCAAAGAGTGGGCCTTTGCAAAATATCCACAGGAACTGATCGGCTAGGGACTTCGTATAGGCATGCATGGAATCTTGTGGAGCTTTACATGGTCTGAAGAGCTCGAAAATGCATCTCCTTTGTTATCATACTCGTAAACGGTTGTAGCCCGGATGACCCTAATGAGACTATAAAAGGATACGAATCCGCCCGACAGCTAGATAGAAGCGGAAAGAAGTAACAAAGTTCATCAAGGGCCGATCTAGTTAGCACAATGCCATCTCTTCGTGCAGTCCTCCTCATCACAGCCCTTGCGGCCGGGCAAGTCTATGCTGGTGCCATCCAGCCAACAGCATGCGATGCTAAACGCGATAGCTGTATTATAGGTAATCGCTTCCAGTTGAAGAATCTGATTCTGATTAGATTTCTTCACCCAAGCCGGCATCTATCAAATCTACTAGTACTTTAACTAACTATCTATTTCAAAGCCTTATATGGTCGTGACTGTGGAGGCAAGAGCCGAAAGCAGGTGTCAACTGATTGCTCCAAATTTGTTTGGACAACCATCACCCCGTCTCCCATGTAAGAGTTTTATTTCTTCTCTAGCAGCTAAGTCTGTACTATCAATTATTTTTTTTTACTAATATTTTGTAATTTCTAGCACCACCACCCAGACTATAACGAAGATTCATACTTCTACATCCACTGTTCCCTACAGTGTGGCCGAGAGCACGAGCGGCGGCACTATTTCCGAAACTATAACCAGCGTGATCACGATCGCTCCGTCGATAATTGTCAACGTAACCTCGCCAGCAAATACACCGGCGGCTACTGCTAAGCGTCTTGCTCGACGTGGTCCTATATTGAATTTACTGGATATAGGTCTTGATTCTCTGTTTGCTAGGGGACAATCCTGCGACTCGGGCATTCCCTCATATGCCAAAGACTGCAAAGTTGCATCTCGCTACGCGAGCGCTTGCTCGTGTTATGGCGTTACAGCTAAGGCATCTACTCTCCCTAGGAAAACGATAACTTGCACAAAAACTACCACCTCTGTCTCTATCTCTGTTTTCTCTACAGTTGTTGCGACAAGTTATATAACCGTCCCTGCTACTACGCAAACGGCTACTTTGACAAGCACTTTCTCAAATACCGCGAATCCTACCGTCTTGTCTTTGTTCGATCTTCAGGTCTACAACGCACCAGGTCAGACTCAAGGCCTCTTCGTGCGAAAAGGCCTTGGATTCCAAGTTTCTTCAATCGATGACTTTTTGGGTTTCATTTTAGAGCCCAACGGAAGATTATATACGCCTTTTGGTGGGAGATCCTACTTTTCCTGCGTAATACAGGATGCAACGAAACCTCCATCCATCTTGACCGGGGTTAACGGTTCGCCGTTCCCTGGCCAAGAATTGTTCTGCGGTCTTGATGCCAATCAGGTTCTCAGTTGCCATTGTACGGTTGCTGGAACCTCCTATACGGAATTGATTTTTAACAATTATTACGAAGGCGTGGACAACGGTATTGTTTATATTGCAACATCCGGTTATCCTCTAGCGGCTACGCAAGCCGCTCTGACCGCTCAGGCCGTCCCCTTCCATTGGGATGACAAGTGTGGGTATCATGAAGATCCGAGTGGTTTTGGTAATGACTTCGATCAAGATTGTGAGCCTTATACGGACGCTTATTATGCAGAAACTTGATCAGTGTTGAGTACAAATTGAGGATGATATTGTACCCTCAAATCATTAAATTATAATCTTAAACAGTCATATGTACTGTTATAGCCTAGGGGACTTTGATGTATTAAACGAAGAATAAAGGCGAAGACTCAGACTAACACACGTGGACGCTGGGACTGCCCACCATGCGGATAGGGTGTAGTTAAAAATATACAATTGTGTTCATCTTGTTAGCTAATAGATCTCTAAATTTTCTCAGGAGTATTAGGTACAATAATGCTATTCACCTAAAAATGTATTCTTAGATGATAAGAGCATCTGTAGTTTCACGGTGGGGTCTGTGTGTGTGTTGTTGGTAGTTAAGTTACTGTATGACTGGTAGAGCCGCGATTTTTCCTCTCCTGGCTTGCTGCTTTATTCGCTTGTGTTGACCCTGCGAGTTGTGGCAGCTAAGCATTTGCAGGAGGGATCTTGCTGTGAATCGAACATTGAGCATTCATTTAGAAATCACTACGAAATCGAGTACCAAAAGTCAGATTCCTAGTCGGCGAGAATACATAAATTTTGAAAAAGTATCACGTAACATTTTAAGAGCAGAGAGCAACAACCGAAATCACATAAAAACTTCTCAACCGAGGGGTAAACTCAACTGGATTATTATTATACAATAGGAGCTTGGGAGTAATATAACCAACTCTTGACCATCATATAACCCTCCACTGGGAAGGAGTTATCTTAATATTAACAAAAGTTTTACACATAAGCACACAATATAACTTTAGACGCTTATTTTCAGAGTTGTACGTAGTAGACGCTCATGTCAACTTGAAGGGTCGTATGTAGTAGACACCCATGTCATACATAAATTTGTCAGAGCGTTGATATAGTGTTTTTGGAAATATGATGTATATTAGTGTCAACGGGCGCCGGCCTGCGCCGCCCCGTTGCCGCCACTATAAAAGGCTCCTCTGCCCGATTGCAAGTTAGAAAACCATTCGCAGTCATCCTCTTTGTCCATAGCCAATATTATCCATTTTACCCTCTGAGAGGCTGTCTTCCAGTGACAGACATATCACAATCCGTTTACATTAGTCATTGGAAAGACAGAGAGAGCTTAGAGAAAACAATCAAACTCGATTCATCAAGTTCAGATCTAGAAGTGCATTGATAAAGTTGATATTTTACTTTATTTGGTGTTGTTAACAAAATTCTTACCTCGATTTTCGTTTAGACTACTGTGAATGAGATTTTTGAACTGGTTAAGAACGTTGCTGGATTGGATGCTGCGGCAAAGAGATTGCTTGGGCGTTATCCAGATCTAGATACGTGCAGAACACTCGAAATTTTCATACAAAGGGCGAAAGTAATATGCACTAACTAGCAATATAACTGAGTCCAAAACCCTCAAAAGATACCCACTTGGACAAAGTTAATGAATTCGATAGGATAACGTCCATCACGCTAAACTTAAAACCATAAGCTGAATACTTGGCAGAGATTGTGGCTTTTGCCTCAACAAGCATCAAGAGCTCGGTCGGAGCTCATGCATGAAACTTCTGATGCGAGAGCTTAAGGTTAATACATAGATCCGCATTCTGTATACCTACTTCGCCCTGCAAGCCCGTGCACGTACTTCGTACAGAAATAAGTTATACGAATCGTGCTGGACAAAAGAGCCTTGTACTGAATAGGTACCAGAATGCTCAATTTTTTGGTCAGCGAAACAACTCGTCAAATCTTTAGACTATATTTAATTATCGCGGTTTCGACTTTAAAGGGCAATGGCTCCCAACAGATTGGCGCAGTTCGGGTATGCAATAAATTACTCGATTTTTCTATTTCAGAGAGGGGATTTTGATAGCAGAGTTTTGATGCGGTATTGTTAATTAAGCTGCGCACACGTACATGTGCAAACGCCATGTACTTGTACTCGCCCCACCATCTGACAGTTTTGCTCGAGCTCCGTTTGTGTTCCGTCCCTTTAAGTTAAATGTAGTTAGATTGGATCTATCTGCATCAATATCATTGGATCAAAACTTTAGGTCTGATACTCAAAACTTTAATTTTTGCCACGAATGGTTTACTGCACCATGATTGCGGCCCGTAGACGACACAAGCACCCGACTATTCAACGCGCTCCGCACAAGGACTTCGTCGCCCTCTCCGATCGCCTAACTACTCTGGCTTCAGCCTGGAAGGACGGCCTTAACTAATTAACTAGTTGCATTGAATGTACTCGCAAATGATTTCTCGCCGATAATATCTTTCAAGCAATTTAAATTTATTGAGATTTAAGGAATAGTTAAAAGGCGTATTTACATTGGCGTTATCGATTTAAGATGATAACGAGCGGGCTACACAACAAAAACCCCGCCAAAATTCGTGTTTTTTGCTTGTGTGGCCCGCTCGCATTCCATTCGCGTTATAACTACGAAGTACTTCGTACACTTTTCCTTTAAGCCGTTTTTCTGCAAAAGGTGTTGGCTTTAACCCTTATGCGGTTAGACATAGGTTTCTCTTTCAGTCAAGCGTACGAAAATCCGGCGCGAGGATATCTGAATGCTTGATTTTCCAATAATTCACACATGTAAGGGTGTGCATGAGTCGAGGCTATGAGTGCATATGTGCATCTGTTGTAAGTCGATATCTAAATATGCACTTGGTACTTAGTATGTAGGTCCGCATCGTCCCAGTCCCAGACCTTGGTATACACCGATCAATTAAGGTTCAACTTCTGGAGCCTGAGTTTTACATGCGCATGTGCATGTACATGAGCTTTTTGATAGCGATCAGTAACAAATGGCCTTGCAGCATGTAAATGGGCTGCATACATCCCCACATGGACAAAGATATTTCGGTCCTTTCGCGATGGATGCGCGGGAAGCGAAGAGAAAGGAAAATTGAGAAACTACAAGCAACCATGAACGAAAATACCATCTCACCCCCGGCATACGACAAAATTTCTGCAAGCTGAATCTTTAAGAGATTGAGAGGGGGTTAAGAGACCTTGGTAGTATATATTCTCCACAGGCTCCTTCTATTAACATTAATCAATCACCCTACATCAAGCGCGTTCTACTATATAAATTCATAATTCTTTACCTACCAACTCTATTGAATACGCAATGCGCCTGAATTATCTTGTG
Organism: Dactylellina cionopaga; assembly: GCA_036971295.1. Lineage (NCBI taxonomy): Eukaryota > Fungi > Ascomycota > Orbiliomycetes > Orbiliales > Orbiliaceae > Dactylellina > Dactylellina cionopaga. The sequence goes on from JAJTTY010000011.1 coordinate 1,454,204, forward strand.
GTTCTGGCCTCTGGCCTCTCTGTTGGCGATGCATTCACGCCAGCATCTACCGTAGGTACTGACCTGCTAGCGGCCAAAGGACTTTTGAACCTGGCGGTTCATTCTTTCTTGCACCCATCTTATACGGGCTGCAATTTGAGTAATGCGAAAGTTCGTAAAGAATGGTAAGCCAAGTTCTCTTGATTAGAAAAGTCTCCAGGAATTAGCTAGCCTCTGCCCCTTGATTGACTGTTAGGATACATAATTGATACTTTTTTGGCGACCAGGAGCTCGTTATCATCTCCGGAGAAGAAAGAATTCATTCGTGCCGTGAACTGCCTTCGGTCCAAGCCTTCCATAATTGGTGCTCTGGCTCCTGGGGCGCGAACACGTTACGACGATTTCACCGCGACTCACATCATTAATACACCGGCGATACATAGTTATGGTATATTCTTACCATGGCACAGATATTTCCTTTGGCTCTACGAGAAGGCTCTCCGTGAGGAATGTGGATATAAAGGATATCATCCTTACGCCAACTTCGGAAAATATGCTAAAGATCTCGAGCACGCGCCGATATTTGACGGTAGCGATACGAGTTTAGGAGGGAACGGAGCGTATATACCGCAGCCTACAGGGCCTCAAGTTCCGCATATCTCTCTAGGTCCAGGGAAAGGGAGTGGGTGTGTTACGGGAGGGCCGTTTAACTTTACTCAGAACCTGGGGCCAGGAATAATTGGAAAGCAATATGCCGACATCCCCCCAAACCCACAGCCTGATTTTCTGGGCTACAATCCGAGATGTATAAGAAGAGACCTTGGCTTCGAAGCGGCAAGGAGATTTAGCACAGATTCTAACTCGACCAATTTAATCCACAATAACGAGTCATATATAAAGTTCCGGAACGCTACCCAGGGAAACTGGCAAACCGGCGGAACTGATCTCGGTGTGCATGTTGCGGGGCATTATTGGACCGGTGGCGATCCCTGCGCCGATGTCGCTGCAAGCCCTGGGGTAAGTATTCTCAGACTTTACTATAACTTAGCTCAAACTAGCTAAGCTAACAGAGAATCTTTAGGATCCGTGGTTTTATTTTGTTCATTCTTCGCTTGACAGGACTTGGTGGATCTGGCAGAACCAAAATCCAGCTGCTCGAAACTATGATATTTCGGGACCTATCTATCTCCAACCCGGCAGAAATACGACGCTTGATGACACTTTGAATATGGTGGTTAATGGTCCCACCCTCCCGGTTAAAGATGTAATGAGCACGCTCGATGGCCCTTTATGCTATATATACTTATAAGTCGCACTCGAGCTTGGTGCTGTAAGATTATATTCATACGCATATATGTACTTGTAAATGCACGGATAGGTGCTTAATGAGTCTAATATGACTAATTTATTACCATTGAGGTTTTATAACTAATATGAATTCATATTAATAATATGTCAAGGAATACACTTCCGAGAGGTAGCAGACATGACTTCTTAGTGGTAGCTACGAGAAGCCTGAACAGATAGACTAAAATAACGGCACTTCAAATTCATGAAAGTAGAAGTTCCTAGAGATGGTGTTAGTAGCAGCTGCCACTAGCCACCATCGCCGTTTCATAACGATGCTTTATAGTAGGAGCAAACATTTCAAAGCAGCTCTCCGGTAAACTACCACATATTCCCCGCGATCACTTCACGCAGCCGCCTGATAGCTTCATCTTTTGGGTTATATGCTCAACTTGGGGTAAGGACCACGTAGTTTGCATTTGAAGTGTTGTTAGACATGCTTGATAGTCCAGGCTGTATGACAGTTACCCTGTCACGACAAATTCGTGGCCCTACAGTCGATTTTTGATTGTTCTGATGCATAGGGGAAATACTATATATGAATATTAGTTCGTATAGTGGTGTTTCGTTGACTTTCGTCCAAAACCAGGAGATATCCAGTCGCCATATCACACGTATAGATATACAGTAGCCAGTTGTTAAACTGCGTGAATTAATGGTCTCTTAGCGTCTACACAGATGGTCCTGGTGCCCTTTTCGCCCAGAATCACGGATACCCAGACAATATTGTATTGGGATTATTGCTACGCTCCACCCAGCGTTTCTTGATTAAGTTCAATTGAGTCGGTGTCCAGTCTTTCTGATAGCGCGCCCATGCAGGGCTGCATGCAATTTCTATAGCTTGCGAAAACGGCTTATCCCGCAGCATCCTCTTGACATTATAACTCAAGCCAATCAATATACGCTCGTTGGAATCTGGAACAACACTCCTTTACATGACGAGCTAATCTCTTCGTTGTATGTGAAATAAATACCTGGAAATTTAAAATCGCTTCTTGAGGATGTCGCAAATTCATCGAAATAAGAATTGTCGGAATTTTCGCGCAAGTATATTCCAGTTCGCTATAGTTAATTGTGTTGCGAATTTGATTGTGAAAAACGCAACAATAATAGGTAGTACTATAGTAAGTGTAAGAGGGCGTCTATTTACGAAGTAGCTAGTAGGTAAAGCTAGCAGCGGAGGGGTGACCGTGACCGCAACTTAAATTTGTAGCAACTGGCTAAGAAAAGCATCTTGAACAATTTATTAAGAATATTAAATTGAGGTTAGACGAAGATCGATACGCATGCCTGTCTAACCCTAAGACGAAAATAAGGTATCGATGTTTAACAGGGTATCCTTGCCTCCAATCTTCAAAGGAGTGGTCAATGCTTCTACAGCACCTCTCTGAGACATCTATCTCAATTCAAAGACCAACCGAATCAGACAAGCATCCAGTCTTCGGGTTTGGCCGCTGGATTATAAGACATTTATGTATCGGATCGATTGAAAAGCTAAAATTATCTATTGTGGAGTCGATTCAATAATTTTTTGGAGACTTACTCTTCCCATCCAAACGTAAGCGACGTTGAAACAACGTCCGGATATGGCCAGGGCCCAGCCGACAGTAAATTTTAACTGTTGTTTGAGCAATTGAAGCTTCCAGTGCACCAGATATCTCATTTCCTACGAAGGTTTGACTTAAGAGGATTGATTGTGTATAAACCAGCCTTTCTATAGGGTTGATTGTGTATAAATCAGCCTTTCTATAGGGTTGATTGTGTATAAATCAGCCTTTCTATAGGGTTGATTTTTGCTGGTAGCTAGTATCTTTGCATAAACTAGACCAATAAAGCCTGAGCTAGGTCTCGGAAAGTAGCCCTTCCGAAGGCTGGTCAGAACTGCATATCTACGGAACAACATCTACCGCGGCCGAAATCTCCTTCTTGTAACGAAATATAGAGCTGCATGAAAAGTTCTCTGAATTATGGAGTTAGTGAAGCACAGACCAGCCCAGCCTCATGTGGGTTACGGTCGAATGGAAGCAAGCATCTGAAACCAAAGCTGCATTTTAAAAAATTTCTAAGCAACGATGGCCCACTCTCAGCAGAAAGAATCAGGAACCGGGCGTTTTAAGGTTTTCTCCGATCTTTGCTTCCAAGTCGGTAAGTAAGGCGATCCAGGTTACCATGGGTCTAGCGGTTGACCTCGGACCCTGTTGTTCCGACTACTGGAGTTGCTGGGATTTGCTTGCTAACATTTGGCAAATTTTAGTGTTGCAGTTTAGGCACGCCGGAATTCAAGGTTATGCGGTGCCGGAGAATGGCCTCAACAGCTTCACGAAGCTTGTAGATACGAGTCTTGGCTAATCGATCTGGAAATTTGTTGACATATGGAGGACTGTCGATAACGAGGAAAATTACGATAATGGAACGCCGATTGTATGAAATGAAGTCAGGAAGCTATATATAAGAGTCCAGCCGGCCGTGTCTTCTAGCTTGGAACAGTTTAGTTGAATTCGAAGGAACTTGAGCGACAAAGCTAAAGAAACAGTCCCTAACATCAAAATGCGCGTTTCGACTTTTCTCTCTTTCGCGGCTGCGATCGGCGGCGCTTTTTCTCAATTGTCAAGCACTTTGCAATTGGTCACCGAGAACTTTGGTGAAAATCCCACGAACACCCCGTTCTACATCTACGTCCCGACGACTGTTTCTAGCCATCCCGCCGTCATTGTTGGTGTTCATTGGTGCACCGGTATGCTCCATATGGTTTATTCCCGATGCCCATTATAACATCTCACTAACTACGATTTAGGAAGCGGTCCTGATTTTTTCTCTGGTACTCAATACGCTCGATACGCCGACCAATTCGGTTACATTGTTATATACCCATCGGCAAACCGCGACACAAAATGCTGGGATGTAAGATACAACCCACAAGCCGCAAATTTTTGAGCATATTTATCGTAACATCAATTGCCTTGTTATATAGGTGGCGAGCACTGCATCTTTGACCCATAACGGCGGAAGCGACTCGCTCGCCATTGTCAACATGGTCAAATGGACGCTGAACAAATACAACGGCGACGCCAACCGCGTTTTCATCACTGGGCAATCCTCGGGCGGCATGATGACTCAACTTATGATGGGTGCCTACCCAGATGTCTTTAAAGCGGGCAGCGCATGGGCTGATGTTCCATACGGTAGACTCACCAACTTCTAAGGATTGCACGGTTCTGGCAAACGCTAATTTGGTCGCTTAGGTTGCTTCGCTGGACCAACCGAATGGAACTCTCAGTGCTCTGAAGGTCTTTTGATCAAGACCCCTCAACAATGGTAGGTTGAAACTCCGGACTCAGAGCTCCAAATCGCCAAGCCTAATAAATGCGATGTAGGGGAGACGACGTTCGCAATGCCTACCCAGGTTACACCGGCCCACGGCCCAAGCTCCAAGTATGGCACGGCACTCTCGATACCGCCCTCAAGTACCAAAACTTGATTGAGTCCAATAAGCAGTGGTCCAACGTATTCGGCATCTCTTGGACTAAGAACAACACCGATACCCCGATTCCCAACTACACACAAATGATATACGGTGACGGAACCAAGTACGTTGCTTACTCTGCGTTCGGTGTCGAACACAACATTCCAATTCGCGATTTGGACGCATTGCAATGGTTTGGCATTTACAATCCTTCGGCAAGGTAAACAAGCTTTCCTCATCGTATAATACTCTACCACAGATATTTTAGCTAAAATATGAGAATAGCTCTACCACTACGACTGCTAGCAGAACTACAACCTCAAGCTCGAAGACGACAACTTCGGCGACAAGAACCACAACCACATCTTCAAAGACTACAACTCGTTCTACTACAACTTCAACTCGCTCTCCAATAACTACGACTCGTTCAACTACTGCTTCTTCACGCACTACTACTACAGCTGTGATTACCACCTCTGCACCTGGTGGCGTCCAGATGGTAAGATATTGCTAAGCTCCGTGAAATAAAATAAGAAATAAATGCTGATTGTGTTGTTAGTGGGGACAATGCGGCGGCGTTACATATACGGTACGTACAGCTATCTTCTTACATTAATACAATTGCAAGGCAATCTGCTGACGAATAAACTTTAGGGACCAACTAACTGCATCAGCGGCGCCGTATGCACGAAGCTCAACGACTACTACTGGCAGGTGAGTTACTTCCTGTCAAGTTGCACCCAAAAGAAGCCGAAACATACTAATATTTGCTTCCTTTAGTGTTTACCTCCTAGCTAAACGTCGCAGAGACCAACGCCAGCTTTGTGAAAGTCCGTTCGTTTGGAAAGACGAGATGTATATACAAATTCTATAACCGTATATATTTTAAAGGAAAACTTGCCAATGCGGGTATTCCATGGGTTCATATAAAATAAACTTAGATTATCAGCTCTCTTCAGTGCTTCCAACTAAGAGAACCGTGAAGCTTGTCTCGTAAACTGGTGCAGGTGATCTCAACGCGAGAATGCTGTAAATTTGTGTTGCGTGTTGGATTTTGCAGCCCCGCCAGCTTTTGGTGTAACATCGATAAGGGTGGTGAAATAGCTTGAGAGCTTGGAGCTTTGTTGCTCACACGCGTTCGATAAGAGCAGCCAACTTTCTGCACTTCTGCACTTCTGTCCAGCCTCCAACCTTACTTCCATCGCCTAGCACATCATCACCACTAGATCCTATCGCTACCAGAAACCGAACTTCAGCTACGTCAGCATCTCGTCTCCTCGATTTAGTAGTATGGCCGTATTCTAAGAAAACAGATTGTTTTAACGCTAACATCTGTGATATCGCCAGGACTTCGAAACAAGCCAGCAGCGGGTGGTATAGCTGGTCACTTCGCATTCATGGCGTCCCCACAAGTCAAATCCACTCTCTCCGAGATCGTCACCTCATCGGCCTCCCAGTCCGACAAGATCGCTCCTCTCCAGTCACTCCTCTCCGAGATCTTGTCGTCTTCCACCCCCGACCAGCTCATCCCGAACCTCAAAGTATTTAGTGACACCGTTCTCAGCGACTCCATCACTCTCATAACCTCCCGACCAGTTGTGACAGATCTTGTAAACTCTCTTTCTAAACTACCGAACGACCAAGAAGCCAAAAAGGAGATCCTAAATTACCTTGTCGAAGCCCTTCGACCCCGCGTTGTCTCCTACGAAGAACCGGACACGGTCTGCCGCGAGCAGCTCGCCGATATCTACGAAGCCGAGAATGAGAACACACTTGCAGCCAATGTGCTTATGGCCATCCAGTTAGAATCTTCCCAGCGGCTTATTCCGGACGAATACCGCCTCAAAACTTACATTCGAATCATGCGTAATCTTCTCGAAGATGGCGAATCGGTCCCCGCCGAACGATATCTTAACCGCGCGGTCTCACTTATTCATAAGTCTACAGACGAGATTCAGAATCTCCACTTTTTGATGTGTCAAGCCAGAATTTACGATAACAAACGTGATTTCCTGAACGCGTGTCAAAAGTATTTGCAGCTAAGTTTCTCGCAGGTGGTTGAAGAAACGGAACGGTTGGGTTGCTTGAACGCTGCGATCATCTGTGCGGTTTTAGCACCTGCTGGTCCAGCAAGAAGCAGATCCCTAGGAACACTGTACAAGGATGATAGGGCGCCGCAAGTGGAGCATTACGCAATTTTGGAAAAAATGTATTTTGACAGGCTGTTGAGCTCTGAGGATGTCGACGCCTTCGAGAAGAGTCTGGCACCACACCAAACAGCGCGAAATGCCGACGGAACGACGGTGTTGACCAGAGCTATCGTTCAGCATAATCTTCTAGCTGCGTCGAGATTGTACAATAACATCGGAGTGGAAGAACTTGGGGTGCTGTTGCAACTACCAGCAGAACAGGCAGAGAGATACGCGGCGAGGATGATTGAGCAAAAGCGTTTGGCAGGACAGATCGATCAGATTGACAAATTGATTTATTTCGATGGACCGGCCGGGACTGGTGGACATAGTGACGGAGTCATTATTGGGAGGCAGACGAGGAAATGGGATGCGAATATTTTAGCATTGGCGGAGGAGGTTGAGAGAGTGACGAGTTTATTACAAGGAGAACACCCGGTAAGTTCCCCTTTTGTTCGTTTTATATTCAACGGTTCACGTGTACTAATGCTGTTAATAGGAGTTTGTGGCAGCACATATGGTCCACTAGAAGAGTGGATATCTCAGGCGAGTTTTACGGTTAGGGAGAAAGTTTTAGGAGCATGAAAGGCGTTTTGTAGTCTGGCTATATATACAATATGACGTAGATCAATTTATAACCCTTAGTCCAGCTCCGTGATCGCATCCATTCGGCCCTCACGACATATATTTTGTTTGGTGGATTCCCATGGGTAAGTCTAGAAATAATGGAATCCCAATAAATTAAAATAATTAAGCTTCTAAACGATTTCCTGGTGCCAAGGCGGTACTTCATTTAATATCCGTAGGCGATAAAGACTCAGATGCTATAAGAGACTTGTAGTCCCCCTCCCACCACTCGCACCTTGCATTTTCCCTTTCTCCTCGTTCATCCGCGTCGATTTGCTAAGCCTCGTAGATTGGTGAACGGGGAGATGTGAGCGACTTAAGCCACGGCGTCAGTATGCAATCATCTTTCAGAGATAAGTTTGGCTCTCCGAAGAACTTTCGCAGAAAGAGTTCACAGGCACCGACAATCTCCCCATGTCCTATCTTTCTAATTTTCATATATTGTTGTAGAATTTTTAACAAGGGAAACACCATATTATCTCTCGTTGTCTCCTCCATTGATGTTGTGGGCTTCTCTACATTATCAAAAGACTTTAATAAGTGCTTTCCAAGCCCCGGTGGGTCTAGGTGTTGATGTAAGTGCTGATAGTTTTTATTGTAGGTTCTCATTATAACCTTCACAAGGTACAGTCTTGGTTCTTCTAAACCCTGCTGAGGGCATTTGGGATTGTTGAGGAATTCGTATGTATTGCTTTGCAGGTGTTCCTTAATTTCTTCCGCGATGAGCGATCGTTGGGCGTAAAGTATCGGTAAGGGATCTCCAGCTTGGCATTCTATAATCTCTGTAAGGAAGATCGGTGGTATTTCCAAGAATGGTGTTTCTTTTAGAATTGTTTTAACAGCTGTTTGAGATCAGTTAGTCTTCTGAAATTCTTTCCCTGGAGTGCTATCGCTCCGTTCGGGGTTTCAAATTTCCAAGATGTGGTTTTGCTTACATTCGAACTCATCCGCGACACAGTCATGGCACCAGGTTCCATAATAGACCTTGGCCACATATATATCCACGATAGATCCATGTTTGTCCGGTTCACCGCTTGGGCCCGGTTCATCCATTCCACATGCTGTTCGGACGAAACATCTTTGGCATGTATATATATCTCTTCGATGCATTATATCTATACATCTCTGATAATAGTTTTCTTTCGGTGTGAACCATCGCATTTCTCTTTGACGCGTCGAATCCACACAACTCCTATAATTTTTTTGATGCGGTGAAAACCCTGGCGTGGGCTTGGGGTGATTTTTACATTCGTAAAAATTCCGAGAAAATAATTTATACCAGAGCTGACTGTTAGAAGGACCGATACAAGCGCGAATTGCGCGACAGGTCTGGGATAAGTGTGCCATATGCGAAGGTACAGTGATATATTTGGCAATCAAAAAGTAGATTTCTCCAGGAAGTTTTTGGAAGAGAGCGGGTTTCTAGGTTTCTCTGTTAGTACGAAATTTTAAAATATTTTGTATCTCATGGGTAAGTTAGCCCCCTACCAGCTTTGCATCTTCATGATCCACGGTCTCTTCAGGAACCGATATTTGACTGGCCTCATCACTGATATCGAGTCTTCCGAACTCGAATGAAAACTCTCCGCTTATCGTAGTAGTTGGTGTATTTACCTCGGAATCTACTGGTCTGAATAATGATGACTGGCTTTTTGAGTTTGAGTTGGTTGGCTTCTTCGTCTTACTGACGCTGGGGAATCCAAATGAGAACGTCTCGGTGTTTGACGAGTCAAATTTAAAAGGTGCATTCTTCGGCTCCATCTTCGGTCGGAGGTATTTGGTTGTCTCTGAAGTCTACGGTGACTGCGAGATGTTTCTTTGTAAAGACACTGCTAGAAATGATTAATACGGGATGCCAGAATCATTCAAGTCGCGACGCGAGAGGCCTTAAATAACAATACCGGGTGAGCACGTGCGAGGATAAGGTAATGGCATGGGTATGACAATCAGCCAACCAATAATATCAAGCAATTTTAATTTGGCTTGGCACCCCTTTCGGACCTTCTGCGATTCAGACCTTCTGCAAATGAACAGTGAGTCAGGTTTCAGTCATCTTTAAATTTGAACAGGGCTCAACGGATTCACTCAAATTACGAGCAAGAATGAGAATGACTAACTGTAGAACGTGTTCTAAAATATATTACGCTCAAGATCAGGCCCGAATTAGCAGTCCGATAACGAGCGTTGGCAGGATGGTTCTGGTTATCTTTGTCTACCGGAATGCAGAAAACCTGGATATTTTGGGGCATGCTTTGCTTTTTGCCTAACTTCCGATTTCTCCATCCAGCAATTCAAGCCGTTAGTCATAAGACCTAGGGTACTCTTGAAGTATAATATCTTTCCTTCGTGATATTTATTGGAGTGCTGCCATTAATTGTTTTGTAGCGGAGAGAGAGTCTGTCCCATTTCTATTTGACAGGTAACATTATAATTCTTACTACGAGAAACAGATTAAAAGAATAACAGAGGACGGCAAGATACTAGATGTGAATTGACTAGATCTAAGGCAGTAACTTTCACTTATTTATTTCCTATTCATAAAGCTGTCTAATCCGTACTTGTCCTTGCTTGAGACAATCTCGCTATATTGATAAAGGTCCGGAATCCCCTGCGGCCTCTTAATATTGTGTGAGTGGATATTGGAGTTGCTTAAGACTTATATCAACGAAAGCTATATTAAATCCCGCTACTATTAATTATCTACTATTTCGCTAAAGGAAGCATCATCGGTATCATTAATTAGTTCGGCCCTCTTCTCGCCAAATCTCAACTCACCCCTTTTCTTATCTTCTATGTTTCCACCTAATCTCAGCAGGATGCATCGGCCGAGAAAACATACTCGAATAATCTGTTGGCGGCACCTCTTTCGTCATATCTACTTGTTCCCACTGCAACAGTCTCACGAGCGTAGCCAATATCGCTCCCAATTGTGTATACGCGTACTTCTCAGCTACGCAACGGTGTCTTCCACCGCCGAAGGGTAAGTACGGAGATTTGATCGATTTTAAGGAAACGGCGCCGAAGCCGTAGTCTACCGTTTCTTTGTCGTCGCCATCTTTCGAATTAGCAGAAGGATTACCGGCGTTCGGATTATCCCAGCGGTGAGGGTCCCATTTCTCGGGATCTGGAAAGTTTTCTTCCGTTCGGCCGAGAAAGCCTGGTGCTGCGAGGAGTGTGTGAGACGGTGGGATAACCCAATTGGTACCGGATACCGGCATTGGGGTTTTAACTTTACGGAGCACGGAGTGGATCGGTGCATGTAGTCGGAGAGATTCTTTGATGACTTTGTTATGAAGGTCGAGGGATTGCAGGTGGTCGTATGTCAGAGGTGGGAGCGATGGACCCAGCACTTCTAGTTGTTCGCGGTACAGTTCTTCGATCAAGGCTGGGTCGTGGGCCAAACGGAGTACTATCCAGGAACCTGTTGATGAGGTGTTATGTTGTCCGCCCATGAGGAGTGCGATCATTAGATTTGCAATTTCGTGGTCTGGAATCGGGGTACCATCACGATATGGTGATTTCATCAAGATATCGAGCATGTCTTCTTCTTCGTCATTGACGGATGGACCTCGTTTGCGTCGTTGTTGTAGCACGTCGAGGTATAACTTTGCCATCTTTTGCTGGGCACGGTCTCTGCGGATATTCCTGGGAATGGGAAGCCACGGCAGTACAAAGTTTACTGGTACGAACGCATCGTCGAGGTGGCGGTAGAGCAGCGAAACTTCGGTATCGAGCTTGTCACGGATTTCTTTGCCTTGGAGAGAACCCGCTGCGGTATACGTAGTAATCTCAGCCATGACGGAGGAAATGTCGCAGATTCCAGTTTCGGGTTTGAACACCGATGAGGATTTTATTATAAAGTCTTCTACCTCCTTGACGAACATTGGGACGTAGTGTTTGAGCGCGGACCCGCTTAGACCAGGGCCCAGAAGGCGCTTTTGGTCCATTAGTTTGGCGTTGGGACAGTCGTATATTATGCCCTTGCCGAATACCGGCGTGGTAAGAGGACCGTAGACTTCTTCGGCGTTGAGGTCTTTCAGTTTTCCGTTCAGGATAAACTCGTTGCCTTTGCTTCCAAGATAAACTGTGGTGGGGCTACCGAGGAGGTAGAAAGTAAAGCAGTCCCCATACTATATGCATATATCTACATGTTAGCTATGAATAACCATTGATAAAGTAAGAACTGGGAAGAGAGTTTCGTACTTTTGCGCGACATTCAGCGAAGAATTTGTAGGGGTCGACGCCATAATAAACGGTACTGCCGATAATAGGCAGCCAGTGGAAGACAACTGGAGGCTTGTGAGAGTCGGGGAAATATAGCTGCTTGATGATGTTCCAAGCTACCAAGCCAGCAAAGCCTAGAACAGTGGAGCAGACGACGGACGTGACTGTCGCAGCCATTGTCGCTAGTATACTTCGCGTATTGCTACTTAAGAACTGCTAGTATTTTGGTGGATTCTAATAAAGGAAGGTCGTCTACGGTACCATCAATGAAGCAACAAGTAAGCTTGGCTAACTACTGGTATGGGCAATGTGAAAAGGGGTAGCTTTGCTGGTTAGCAGCTACACTACTGACAATCCAATGCGTGCTTATTCGTCGTACGCGCGGTAGTTAGTTCAATTCAATATAATTAGCCTTATACTAAGTCCCGACCAAGGATGGGCCAGCAAAGCCCATTCCAACACATTTCCCGATTGTCGAGTTCCGCTTATCGCTGCCCCGCCAAAGTTGACCAAACGGAACCACGCCAACGTCATCCCACCTGTTGACCTGGCCATGTACTTCGTAGATAAAGCATATCACCTAGCCTCCAACCTACAACCTTGGAGACGAATATCGCGACATTACACTATCGCTACTTTCATATCTCACAATTCTCCGTTTTCTAAAATAGGCCAACTTTGATTCCAACAACTCGAGTACTCATCCCGAGGTGTACCCTCAATAACCCGCTGCAATGGCGACTACCGACCCCTTCATCCTCGCTTGGAACTCTATCCGCTACCATACCGCGAATCTCATGGACCAAGCCGATAAACACTTCGACTCTGTAGCTACTACTATCCGGCAAAATACCCAAGATAGCTCATGGATTCCAAATTTCTCCAGGTCTCCGCCTCCGCCGCCACCCGTCACTGCACCTATTGTAGCCAGACATGGGGGGAAAGGCGCAGGGGTACTTTGGGGATGGGTGAAAGAACACAAGTGGCTTGTAGCTGGAGTTGCAGTTGCAGTTGTGGGAGGTGGAGCGTATGTTGTGAAGAGGAAGCGGCAAAAGGGGCGTAGGAGAAAGGCGTTGAAGGCGGCTAATGGGGCTAGAAAGGAGGTCGTTGGTTAGTATTTCCTACGAGAGATGATATGTTACTTGTCATTGTATGGAAACTAACTATGGCGGTGTTGATCTTATAACAGCTATACACGGCCAACCGAACGATCCTCTCGTTAAATCTACAGCTCACGATCTCGAGCGCCGAGGGTTTATCGTCTACATTGCTGTTTCGTCGCACGAAGACGAGCAGGTTGTTCTGAACGAGGGCAAGACGGACATCAAACCCCTGCAGATTGACATTCTCGAGGTATTATATCTTCATCACGCATCCTATTTATCGTTACTATACTGACTCAAGTTACAAAACGACAGACGCTCTCGGCTCGCGCTTCTATTTCCCGTTTCTCATCTTACCTCCGCTCTCCGGCCGTCCCATTCCCAGGAGCACCAGCGCACCATCTCCGTCTAACAGCACTAATTTTAATTCCGGACTCCAACTTCCCGTCCGGTCCGATCGAAACGATACCCCTGGATCACTGGTCCGACACGTTTAACCTTAAACTTATCCAGACCCTAGCGATAACGCAATTGTTCCTCCCCATTCTGACAGAATTCAAGAGCCGATTGCTATTTGTCACGCCTTCGATACCGTATAGTCTGCGGTTACCTTTCCACGCCCCGGAAGTAGCCGCCGTCGGGGCTTTGGAAGGTGTTATCGGCTGTCTGAGGCGAGAGGTAGGAGGTGCGGGTGTACAGGTTATCTGGATCAAGACAGGGACGCTGGATTTGGGGAATGCTCATAGGGCGGAAAAGGAAAGGGGAACGAACGCGACGAGAGCCGATGTGTTGAGTTGGACACCCGCGGTGAGAAGTGTCTACGCTCGAGGGTATGTGAATGCGAAGGCGGTGGGAGATGTGAGAGGGAGCAGCTTGAAAGAGGTAAATATGGCAGTTGTGGCAGGGATGCTAGATAGGAGGGTTAAGAAAGTGATGAGAGTTGGTGGTGGGAGTGTAGCGTACGATGTTATTGGGAGGTGGGTTCCAGAGGGACTCGTTGGGTGGATGTTGGGGTTGAAGGGAGGGAGGAGGGTAACAGAAGGGATAAGAGGTAGTCCGCCAGGGAGTCGCGGGAGCAGCTCTGGAGCATCAAGGGAGCTGGAAGGGAGCGTGGAGTGGGAAAGGGTGGATAAGACTGTTTGATGGGAAGAAGAGGGCTTTGCTGGCCAATTACCCTTTTGCAGAAATTTTTTTAACTTACTTACTAATTATAAATTGAGGACTGGCGATTACGGTGGACTGACTTATTACGGTTTGATATAGTAATTCTTTGGTGGTTTGTGGATGTCTATAGCTTTTCTCTCTACCTTTGTCTCTCTCTCTGCTCTGGTATTTTTATGGCGTGATACCTCTCCGCATCTTTTGGACATAACTGATACTCCGATCACTCGAATATAATAAATCAATGCTCTGCCAATATTAATGCAGTGACACAATATATGATTCCAGTTGGCCTATATAGAATAGTGCTGACTGATTGAATGCGCCTTTTTTATGCGGTTGCCACAAGCTTGTATTAATTTCAGTGAGCCCAGACGTATCGCCTCGTATCGGAGTCCCTTCGCACTAATATAAGATATATATCGATATATAAAATAGAAACGTTTTATATAATGCCGAAAGAGCCAATCAACGGAAAGGCATTGACTAGCAGTGATTAGTTATATAAACATCCCTCCTTTCCCAGTGCCGGCTTATGTTCATGCAGCGTGATATCTGGTGTGAAATCTGGACCTGCCTCCGCTGCAAGCCTCGCTCGATCTGAAGCGGGACTATTCCGAATTCCTTCGTGACTCCATTTCCAACGGGTGCTCCCGCTATATGCCACCGCTTGCCTGGAATTTGATATTTGGCCAATTGGCCCTTTCGGCCTTTGGGTAAATGCAATCTATTGAGGCCCGTTTGCCTTCCGAATCGTTGGACGCCTTGACGGTCAGCCTGTGCCCCTGCGTTTCGTATACTACACGGGTGCCATCAATATTGCGATCTCGCACAGCCAGTGGCATATATATAAAGGCTCTCGCGTGGTAGAGGTGAACCGAATCTCCGCTCTCTCCCCCATTGCTATAAGATAAACGATACTATAATTGAAGCGAGGAATATATATATATAAAGAAGGGTGTCTGGAGTATATTAATATTGAAGTGGAGTGGACCGTTTCACGATTCTTGTTTTTGCATTGTCGTTCGCTAGACTGTTTTTTGACACAGCTCGATCTCCTGAACTGGCCCCAACGTAACCTTGCCAGCCTCTCTCGATCTCCTCTTCTACTCCTCTCCTCCTCCTTCTCTCCTCCTCTCGATCTCTCGACATCACTCCTTTCCAACTGCAAGGACAGTTTACCCTTTCGTTACCTGTCTCCAGTCTGTCAGCCAGAGTCCGTCCATCGTTAGTCTGTTCGTTCGTTCTCCGACTTTCAATCAAGCCTCCTCCCGCTCCTGCATCAGCAGCTGACCTCCTCCTCCTGGACATCCCGGTCTCGCTCGCCAAAACCCCTCAGAACCTTCCAAGGGTGAGGCTGCCCGGGCCAGGCGAAAAGACGACAAGCCAGGCGAGCTACTTCCGCAGCTGGGACATTATTATCTCCTTGAGTTGCTACTCGAGCAGTGTATATAGTTAGCTACCTTCCGCGATGGTTCTCCCAGACGATGTCTTCGACGAATGTGTCGCCATCCTGCAAAACTCCTCCCTCCTTGAGGAGGAGCAGACCGAACAGGTTGAGGCCGTCATCAAGTCGCGAACTGGCTTGGCCGGAGCTGCCCTAGAAGCTCAGACCCTCGACGTTCTATGGCGCCACAGAGCCCAAGCCTCTCCCACTTCTTCACCCCCTCCTCCACGGGCCACAATCATCCGCCGCTCCTCCCCGGCCCCGTGGCAGATGGCCGCCCGCGCGGGTACCCCCGTCGGCACCCCTCCCCCCGGTTTCGCTGTTGCTGCTACCAGCTTACTCAACTACGGTGGTGCCAGCAGCAGCCCGTTCCCAAGTCCCCGTCCGTCCCCTCTGCTGCCATATTCCTCGCCTCGCATTCCGCATTCACCATCTCTCAACGCGTATGAATACGCCACGGATGTGACCACGCCAGACATCTATGGCGACTTTGGCAGCGAGAACGTCGCTTGGCTCGTCGCAGATGACAATCCGACAAATTATCTTAGCTCCCGCGGCGGCCTGATGCAGCAAGACAATCTTACCCCTCATGATATGCTCCGTAGCGTGTTGGGTGAAGGACGTTCGGACGACGAGATCTCCGCAGCCCTCGATAGCTGCGGCTATGATCTATCCGCCACCTTGTCAATGCTCATGGAACAGGAGGGCATAATTCATGTCAGTAATAACGGCAACGGCGGCTTTAACGTGGATGTCATGAGAACTCCGGAGGGCAAGTACAGTCATCTACATATCACCGGTGAGGGTATGACGATCGCTACGGGGAAGAACACGGCTTTGACACCATCCGGTGGAGAATATGGTAGAAGTCCCGGACGTCCGACCACGCCCAAAGTTGGGGTTGTTTGCAGGTTCTTTTTGTCAACGGGTAGCTGCTTAAGAGCAGACTGCAGGTTTAGTCATGACACGTCGTCGACGATATGCAAGTACGCGCCCATTTCTCTTCATTCAGATTTTCTGAACTCCACCCTCCACGCGCTCTGAGCCGTCATACTAATCATATTGAATTTATAGATACTGGGTCATGGGCTCCTGCCTCGCAGGCGATACGTGCATTTTCTCCCACGATCCGACCCAGTCGGCCAGCAAAATCATAGACCAGCAACGAGGCGCAACTTCTACGCCCCCGCTTCTTCAATTCCAAGATACTACCGCATTCCCGGCCCTCGGAGGAGACCATCAAATGTCCTACAACGGGCGAGACAACGGCAACAACCCCACGCTCTCCCCGCCACCAGGCTTCAGATCCCTCAACATCTCCCGTCCAAATTCCAGAGCTCAAAACCGTGCTCCGAGTCCTATGATCCCGTCAGTTGACGATACAGACGCATTCCCTTCACTCGGTAGCGGATTCAAACCCAACAAGAAGCACCAAAACCGTCGGAACAACCGCAGCAATCTCACAGACGGTATTGCTGGTTCGCAGGGACAAAATATCCCAACCGGACCGGCATCCTTGGCAGATGTGGTACGCATGTCGCCGTCGCCCGGGCCATACAATAGGAACAACAACCGGTTCAACAACCACGTTACAAACTCGCCGCCGCCGTCCTTTGCTGTTCCGGGTAAACATAGAAATGCACGCGCGGGTGGTGGTGGAGCGGGAGGGAATTACCCACTCTCGGCTGCTGCGGCTGCTATTCCGCCGCCTCAGCAGATTCCGTGGTTGGATACGGGTAATGCGATGAATAAAACGTATCTAAAGCATCGCCAGACGGCGATAAAACACGGGCAGTTGAGGAATAAGTATTTGTCAGCTGCGGCTGCAGCGTGGGCTCGGAACGACGCAAAGGCGGCAAAGAGTTTGAGCAATAAAGGGCAACAGGAGCAGGCTGAGATGCGGAAGGCGCATAGAGAGGCTGCAGCAGCGATTTATGAGCAGAGACAAAAGGCACTTAGACAATCTGCTGCTGGTGGTATTAATGGTAACGTTGTGGTAGAATTGTTTGTTGATCTACATGGTAGGTTCTTTATCTCTTCTCGTGATAGGTAAAATGGTAAAGTTATGTTCTAACTTTTTTTTTGTGGTATAGGCCTTCACCCAGAAGAAGCAGTTGAGTACCTCGAGCGCATACTGCTGGAAAACCAGAAATCGACGCAACCAATCTACGCGATTACAGGTACCGGCCACCATAGCAAAAACGGAAAGGATAAAGTGCAACGCAGCGTTCGTACCTTTTTAGACGAGTGGAAGTATGTGTACCGAGAGTTCTCGGCGCAAGGAGACAGGGGCGGGATGGGCGGGATATTGGGAATCGACCCGGGAAGTTTCGACAGAAGTTTTGTGAAAGGGGAGGGGACTAACGGTGGGAAGAAGAATGGGGGTGGAAACGGAGAGCAGCAGGGGAAGGTAGAAGGCCTCGAAGTGGATGTTGAAGATGTCTTTGGAGTTGAGGAGCGGAGTCTTGAGGATGGAGATGTGGCGGTTGGTGCTGATGGAGATGTTTTGAGGCGCAGGGATGATGTTGTGGTCAAGGTCAAAGAGGGGAAGAAGAAGAAGGGTAAAGAGAACTTGGGAAACGGAGTTGATACCCCAGCTGAGGCCGCCGATGAGAATGGTGGGGTTGAGGGGGTTGCGAATGGAGCGGAAGGGAAAGAGAGCAAAGAAGAGGACAGTAATACGGAAAGCGATTCCGCTGCTGCAGCTCCAAATGCTGCGGCAGCTGGTGAGTAACCATAGAGTTATCTTGTTAGAATAAAATAAATATATAAAATGCCTTTTTTAAAAATCTTGAAGTCTCTCCACTATAAGGGACGGGAAGTGTGGTAAATGTAACTTTTGTCTATAGTTATAAATCTGTGGAAACCATATACACCAGGAAAGTTCATAATAATGTACAAAGCCGAAGCCGCTACCCTATAACGCTATACCACTCCCAATCAATCATCCTCCTCACTCATACTCTCCCACCCATCTGGTTTCGCGGCTGCATCCCCACCTTCCTCTTCTCCATCTTCATCGTCGCTGCTATCACTCTCACTCTCCTCTACTCCAACAACCCTCTCTTCTTTCCCCTCGGGTGCCATACCTGTAGACACCCTCCCGGCAAAAATCCTTCTCACAGTTGCATTGGTGCTCGTATCCCAGACCTTTACAACGCCCTTACTACCCGCCACGGCCAACCTAAATCCAACATCTTTATCTGGCGCGAAGCCCACGCTAAACACTTTGCCTACATCGTCAAATTCTCGCGTGATAACCATCGAAGGTTTATTATTCTCAACGTTCCAGATCTTCACACTTTTATCAGTGCTCCCCGTGACGATAAACCCGGGTATAAGCGGGTTCACGTCAAAGGTAGTTAAACTCGACGAATGCGCTTGCAGAGTCCATACAGGTTTTGTGGATGATAGAGATGAGGGAATCGTACGTGCGTCATGGAGGTGAAGATTACCGGAATCGGTGGAGACGTAAAAGTAGTTTGGGTCGTGAGGGTCCCATTTTATACCTTCGACATCACTTTCGACGCCCCAACGGCCGGATACGGTGTCCTTTGTGCGCATGTCTACTGCTGCGATGGTGCGGTCCCAGGAGCCGCTGAGGAGCACGGTGGTGCTGGTCGGATGCCAGCTGAGGGAGGATACTTTGTCTGTGTGGTGGGTGTAGGAGTGAGCGGCTGTTAGATTGGTGAGGTCCCAAAGTTTTATAGTTGTGTCGGCTGAGCCGGAGGCGAGGAGGTGTCGGTGAGTGCGGTTCGAGGCGAGGGAGAGGATCGAATCGATGTGGTGGGTAGAAACGGGGACTTTGGACTTCTTGTTCTTCTTTTTCTTTTTAGAAGCTGTAGGGTCCGGTTTTGGACCTCCTAGGATGGCGTCTGGGAAGAGAGAGTCGACGGTATCGAGGTTCCAAATTTCGATATCGGGATCAGTGGTACCGATTGCTGCAAAATTGCCTTTTGTCGTTGGGGACGGGGTGGTTCCTACGGGGAGGTCGAGCCATTCGATGCAAAGAGGTATGGCGGGTAGCATGATATCGTGATGAACATATAGGTTGTCCGAATCGTCTTCGTAGACATATACTTCGAGGTGGGCGAGGTCATCTTCGAAGCGGCCGGCGAGAAGGAGGTTGTCTGTGGCGAGAACTTGAAGTTCTTCTCGTTCAGAGTCGTCTTCGTTCTACCCACCACATTTCTCGGTCAGGATGTTCGCCAGCAAAAAATCGCATATATAACATGGAATAACTCTAACTCACGTCAGGAATCGTAATATACGGATCTTCCGAATTGTTCTCGTGATATGCGAGCGACTTGATGTTTCCAAACATGCCCATTGCTAATGGCAAAAGTGGTTAGCTGAAGCCAGTGCTGGAAGTACAACTATTGCTTGCGAAACATACTTTGAGCGTCATCTCCGTCGGCTTCCTGATCATCGTCATATGTGTCGAGATTGTATTCCTTCAGGTCACCATCTGCGCTAGAATAAGGTCATACGTCAGCGCCTGGGTCTAATAGAGGAATGCGACAACATTGGAGCCTCACTCTTCATCATCCTGCTTCGACTTCTTTTTCTTCTTCTTCGGCTTTTCGCTTTTTTCCGACGGCTCTTCGTCGATATCCATAGCTAGAGATACACCACCACCATTGGCAGCACCATTGGTACCAGATTCGTCTTCATCATCCAGTTGGGTAGCTTGCGCTTCTTCGAGGTCTTCCTCGGCATCATCGAGCTTTAGCTGGGCGATTTCTGCGATTCTCTCGAATTCATCTTCGTCGAAGGTTTTTCGGTTTGGGAACTCAGCCGCGAAACCGCGGGGTACCCAGGAAGTTGATGTGATCATTATCTGTGTGTTTGTGAAAAGAAGGTGAGGTTGTGCTGATGCTTGAGGTTGTGGTGGGGAGGTTGAGATTCTTTCGTCTGTCGCCTATACAAGGGCTTTTTTTTTTTTTTTTTTTTTTTTCCCTTCCCAGCGATAGCAAAAAAAGGTCTTGGCACACGATATCAATAAAAAGCCGACATTTTTTTGGCCACTAGCACACTCGCCTTTTCATTTCTTCAAACCACCAACAACCAAGAAAATGTCGCCGACAGCAGTAACTTCGATTCTATCATATAAAAGGTACGTCTACGGAGTGTATTTTGGTCTTTTCGTTCTATTACCCAATTCCACATTCGATACGATGATGAGCGAAATTCACATAATTTCAACAGAATACGGAAGAGCCGTATGAATGGTCGTTTCCCTCGTCTTTTTTGGTCGGGGGAGACGGCCGATAATGTTTATTTGACATTTCAAGAGTCTGAGATCTATATTCATGCTATACTGCGCACTTAATAACGTCAAGAACGAGGCTTCCTTTGAGATGATACTCTGAGATAGATGTCGATGCTAACTTTCGACTGAAAGACTTCTAGGTTCCTAGCTCGGACCCCTCCCGGATGCCGATCTGGCCACCAACCATCCTGTGAGGATCTAGTTGTAGATATCACGGGCTGATCTCGTTTTCCTTACTATGGTTGGAGGATGAGATATTAAGAGCCACTCAATTGTGCGACCTGCAGAAAGAAGACTGCAGCGAGTAACAACCACTAGCCAGGAAGCAGCAGAAGCTTGCTATCTTTCTCAAGAGAGACTGATGGCTCCAGTGTTTCCGGCTCCGGGCTGAAGATGTGTGCTCGTATTTCTATCAATTATATATCCAAACGTGTTGCTGCACACGTTCTCGACGTTTAGAGGTCGCTAGTTTGGCCAGCTTGCCGTATAAATTGACAATTTGATAGCATTCCTACATAGAATATTCAACAGAGCTGTGAGATACAGAGGCCTAAGACGAATGATGTCTGCCGTGACCATTCAAACAGACCCCAATGACACAGCATGAGCTCATCCCACCATTCTTCAGAAGCCAATTAGTATTTCACTAGCCAATGGGCCGGTTTGGACTACGCCGAGTCTCCAGCCTAATTCTACTGTACCGACCGGGCTAGTTGGGCGCCTTGGTGATGGAGAGTTCTGAGCCGATCCGTTAGGTGGACAGGGAACGATACCGGACGCTCCCAGCCGCTCAAAGAAACGTAGTGTAATATATTCTTTTATATTTTTATTTCTTTATTTTTATTTCATTTAGAAGTCTCCTAGCCCATAGCTATCCTATGGGCCCGTAGTAAATGAGTGTTCTGGTAACCTCCTGCTCTCATAAGTAACCAAAACATATATGACGCTTCAGTTGTACTGAATTATATATTCCTAAAACTAGGGCGTTTCCGACGTTCATGTTGCCCACCGTGTTCTAAATAAAAAGAAGCGAAACTCGATTTACCGGTTTACGGATTTTGGCCTCGAGCTTAGCGTTTCAGAGAATAAAAGCTTTGGGCTTTGATGCGAATGGCGGATATGGTCTACCACGAATTAGCCTGGTACGTCTACTGTCTGGCGGTCGGTTTAAATCTTAAAAATCGCCTCTGTGAGGAAACCCTGACAGCAAGAAGCGCACTTTTTTCTATCCCACGACCATGTTTACAACCACAAGCCAACTTGCAGAGCCGACCAAGGGGTCTTGATGCTGGATGACCTCGTATAGAGCTGATAAATCCGAGGAACGTAAACGAATAGAGTATCGACCGAGTTATCTATCCAGATAGAGTGGCAAAAATACTCCTTACGTATCGCAAGAAACGTAAGGGCTATAATCTTGGGGAGAAACTTGAGAATTAAAAGGTCAACTTTTCTCGCGCCTGCGATCGCCGTGTATTCTACAGCAGAGTATACCGTCTCACCAAAAGGAAAGAAAGAAAGAAAGAAAGAAAGAAGAGACATATACACAAAAACTTAACTGGTAAAAACGGTACGTACTCTCTTGGATAGATCCGTGAACCGGCGATCCGTGAGGTTTTTCTTCCGTTACCTAGGAATCACCCTCATTACCCCGAGATCGAGGCAAGGAAGTGCGAAGAAGGGAACAAATACGCTTTATTATTTGACGACGTGGAATGCGGCATAAAAGCAGTTTATCGCATGCCGTAAGATAATGTTTTTCAGAATCTTAGACCTTTCTCCCATCTACTGATCTAGTTCTGATCCAATTGATTGGTAGCTAACGTTTAATTGTTGCTCCAGGAAATGAACGACCTCTTCGACATCCATCTGATCTCCGGAACGGATCATTTCTACGGCTCTGCTGTTGACATCTGGGGATTCGCTGTTTCTGAGAGACTCCACGATGAACTTGAATTTCTTGAAGTCATCGACTAGCTTCCCTAAAGCCCGTTCCTGTGCATCTGTGCGACGAAGATCCGAGGTTTCGTCAAAGATACAGCTTTGCTTGACGCTGTTGCAGTATTCGCACGGAGGAGGTGGGCCGCTGCACTATTTCATCTCCGTGAAAAAGAAGGCAAGAAAAAAGAGCCATTAACTAACCAGTCAGGAAGGGAGGAAGAAAGGAAAGATCTACTTTATCCGTACTTGCTTCGGATGGATCATGCAAGAAGGTAAGCAAGGGCTGTGCTTTGGACGTTGAGAATTTTGATCTTGAATCAATGAGTTCATTCATCCTTAGCCCCGCTCTCACCATGGTCTCGCTGTCTCCGCAGCAATGTACGGTTGTTTTTCAGATGGAATTCACCCTTACCTTTGTCTTCAATGACCGACAGCTTTTGCAAGCCGATTTGAGATTCTTCCTGCCGATTCTACCTGAGAAATGTCGTCCAGTATTGAGAGCCGATGAGGAGGAGGAGGAGGTAGGCTGTGCCTGGTCGAGATTAGGATCGATCTGATTATTGTCGTCGTCGAGAGGGAGATTCGGAGGGTCGTCCATTGTGGACTGATTCGGTCTTCCCTGAATATGAAGTTTGATATGGAATAAGGATATTTGAAGCTGAAAGTAATAATAGCAGTATTGATAATACCGATATTGTCTAGGAATTAACAATATCGAAAAAGGAATCGATCGTCTGAAGAAGTGAATGATTATTGATTTTGGGTTCAATCAGGCAAGTCAACCGTTTAAGGTCTCAAGATAGACTCTTAGACGAGCGAGCACACTAGTCAAGCAAGTCAAGCAAGTCAAGCAAGTCAACGGAACTGGAACAGCAGTCGGTCAGGCAAGTCAGCAGGTAGCCACCAAAGCGGGCCACTTAGGTCTACATTGCGCACCGTCATGGAACAGGATATTGGTAAGAAATGGCCCTAAACTACCAGCCTGACCTGTTGAACGAGCTGGCTCGGTACAATATTAACTGACGAGTCCACCATGAAAAGTCGGCTTTCAATAAATGCAATATTAATGGCATATCAAAATGGCGGGCTGTGGTTGGTCGGCTGGCGCAGGATGCAACATCCGGCAACCCCTGCACATTTGTTGTGGCAGCAAATTGAAATCGAACGAAGGAAAAGAGCCAGAAGAATTGAAATAAGTTTTGTTTCCTGACGCAGCTTCTTTGGGAAACGACCTCCTTCTCGGTTCACTTCTATCATGCACGACTTTAACGGCATAATCAGAACAGAACGGACGAGACCTGATCTGGGGCACCTGTTTGCCGCATTTGTTTTCGATTTTGGCGTCACCACCAGTTTTCGGTAGAGGCCTAGACCCTGAAAAGCCTGAAAAGGCCATCGAGGGGGGGCGTTCCCAGCATGCTATAAATGTCTGACCACCGCTGTTTCTTGAACTTCCTGCAGTATTTGCACGAAATACCGACAAAGACACTTTCTTCCGACCCTTCCAGCGCCTACCTCTCGATCCTCGCTCATGAGCACTACGGCTATTGCTCGGAAAAGGGCGGAGGCTCCTCAGCCTTTACGGGCTCTGGCACCTTTACACGGACAGCAACGCGTCGAACCACTGATCGTTCCTCCAAAGAGACCCCGTACTCAGCTAGCATGTGAGATATGTAAGGCGCAAAGGACCAAGGTATGGATTGTTTCCCTAGATATTTTGTTTTTCTTGTTTTTCCTTCCTTTTTACTTGAGGGCACACGTACTTTAAAATATATACCTGGCTCCATTTCTGGGAGCCTTCGCCATGATAACTTTCTACCTCTCTCCCTTTCGGACAGTGTACAGGGGAGACACCGGTCTGTGCGAGATGCAAAAGACTGGAACTCGATTGTTTCTACTCAGAACATGTTCTTCAAAAGAAACGAGCTGCCATCCGGGAAACGCGCAAGCTCTATCTGGTAGGCATCGAGAAATACAAGAGCGTACTGGAGTGTATTAGAACTTCCAATGTTTCTTTCTTGCACCGTGTGCTCAACCTTCTTCAAACTGGAGAACCGCTAGACGATATCCTCCTTTTCATTCGAAACCAAGGTGCTTTCTTGCCCATGGAAATCATCGCGCCTCAGCCAAATATGCCGGATTTCAATCTATTCATAAACGAAAGCGCGACTTTGGATTCCCAAGCAGAGACCAGCGAGCTGTTTGCCTCAGAGTTATTCGACAACCAGCCGATAATTCAACTCCCTCCGTACACATACCCTGCACCTTCTCTAACAGATGATAACGAGTTAGTCTCTCAATTCCCCTCTGTGCACTCGACCATGGAAAACCGTATTCTGTATTTCGATACGGACCTTTCCCTCCATCCATGAAAACGCACGGGCCACCCCAACGAGTAGGCTTTCTTTTCATAACTGGCTTATTCTGCTCCCTTCAGCTTCTGCTGAACCAAATATTGCCGCTGTAATTTTTAGTAGCTAATATAACGATATGAATTTTGAAGTTATAGCTAAAGGATTTATTAATTCTTCTTCGCAAGTTGATTGAATCGGATCGGATACAGACTCGACTGGGTTTATAATTGTCAAACTACAGCCGCTGGTTCAAAAAAGACTATGCGATGAGCATCAGAAGTCCGACTCAACACTAACGAGCACGATAACTTAAAGACTGAATTCTCGTGTTGCGGTGTTCAACCGGAAACTGGCTCTACATCTTCTACTTTTTCACGATACTTGACGGAGAACTCTTTTTCTCAGTAGGCAAAAAACATCTTTTCCTGTGCCTGAAATCACATAATTATGGTTTCAAGAAAGACTAAGCATGCTACCTCTCATCGCGACCAAAAAGTTTCGGTCGCAAGAAAATTCCAACAAACTCGAAATCGCACAGCAGCTCGACCAATCGGTTGTATTTTGACCGAAGTCGACCAATAGGAAGGGCTATTTTACTCTCCATCTTATTGTGCCTCTCGGTCGCCACACCTTAGGTTTACTGCTACGTTATCATGGCGTAGAGTCGTAATAATCTTTTGATGATTCCTTTTAATGGCCTTCGACCGGGACCAATCAAGAGGTACCGAGCTCGCCACATTGCTTATTTACTTGTTTAACTTGCTTGAACATTCTTGAACGGATGTATCTCCATGTCTACACCAATATCTTTCCCTCTATGCTCCTACTATGTTCTTATTTTCTTCTTTTGTTTGTTCCTAGAGGCGAATGTGTCTGCCGCCACGCGTAACCATTGGAATTTGGCGTATGGGCACGGGAAATGTTTTATACAAGAGCCAATCCTCTAGCATATCTCTGAAATCTATGTTTGTTTGTTCTGGTAATCTTAATATTCTCTTCCTAGGATGGATAAAACCTTAGCAAGTTAGCCGTAACAATAGTAATCAGCGACGCTGCGTAGGAAAGCATGGCTGGAGAATATATTCTCCCTCCAATGTACTCCTAGCAATGCAACTTAAGATTTGAAACCGCCGAAATCGTGGTTCGCTATGCATAACTTTGAACGTTTTATATAACAATATATAAGCGTCTGCACATACGACTGGCTTGTCCACATGGCTTGTCCACATGCATCATTTAGCGTTTCATCAGAGAATCATCCAGTGATCTTGGAATAGGCTTGAAGTCAGGTATCGAACTCGCGAATCAGCATCAGTGTCAGCATCAGCATAGCTAGAATCATGCGGTTTTATTGCAAATCAGTAATTGATACAATTAAGTGTCCAGGATAAATTCCGTATCTTCAACTTCTCCCGGGCAGCGTAAGCTCTGGCTTAATTTTTCCAATCGGATATTAAGGAACTACGCATCGGATAAGGATTTTCGGGAGTGGTGGATGCTGATTTTCATATTAATGCTAATCATTAAACGGTATTCGTTCTCGGGAGATTTAATCGTTTTTATCTTGCATCCACCCAAATTTTGAAAAAGGTCTTCCAGTCGGAAGACACGAATCGATAGGGTTACGTGATTACTTTGCCACCATAAACTGTTTATCTCACATGTAGATCTTATCTTCCGATATATTATTGACTGTACCAGTATATACCCAATACCACCACTACACTCAGGACGTTCTTTATCCTGTCCGGGAAGGAAGCAAGAAAAAAAAAACGGGTTTTTTGGTAATTTCTGGAAGGCAGCCGAACCTAGTCAAAAGGAAAGAGCGTGGCCTGTTCACGGAAGAAGGGATGTTTTTACCTGGTATGGAAGTGGAAAGTGATATGGATAGCTGGATAACTAGGTATATTTAATATGACGTTCTACTATCGTCTGCGATAGCTAGCTAGCCAGCTATAGGCTGGGCCGGGAAATCGGACGTCAAAGATATAATCTGCATGAATGCAATGCAGGTCATGTTGGAGGAAGCAAACTTGAAGAGTTACACAGCGGTAGACACTATCACAAGATCGGACCTGGTGCGGGTCAGTTTCAGCATATTCATCCGGTCACTTTTTTGGATTTGCGAAGATCTCGGTGTTAATGTTGACACGTTTTGCGCCTCGTTATTTTTCATGCGCCATTGTGGTGGCCCACCTCCAAAAAAAAAAAAAAAAAAAAAGTGTTGCGTTCAAACCGGGCCGGTCAAACGAGGATCTAAGGTGTTGTGACCAGGGAGCAGGGAAAATGGCAGAAGGACCAAGCCGATTTCTCCGTTAACGGATATCGTGATATCTTTAGTGCTTCGATTTTTCCCAGTCGCTTTTATATTTTCATGCTGAATAGGAAGTTATATTGATTATAATCTACTGAGCTGAGCTGAGTCTTACATCAGATATCATTTCGGTCTGCAGAAACTGGAAGTTGTTATCTTCAAATGCTGATATCACAGAATCGCTATCAACGACGGTTGGGTGTTATTCATCATTCAATTAGATTCCATGGATTCATACTAGCCTGCGCCTAGCTAACGGGGAAAGGTCTCGGAATATATACTACAATCATGTTTTGGAAATTGACTTTGGTGATAATGCTCTATCGAATCCATCAAGAAGGCAGTAGAAGAGGCCCCTGTAAAGGTGTTGCCCACTCGGGAAGGAAGCACTGTCAAGATCGTGCGCCTGCATTGCCGGATGGCTTGCCTTGGACCCTACGGGAATCCTATCAGGAAATTACGGTAATAACGGTCGCACTGCCTTGACCATTTACAAACTTTGCGTCGATGAACCACAAATTTGAAGGGGGTAAGTATATGGGGGAGCTTCGTCTGATATCGGTTTCCGTCCGACTTCTGTCTGAAAAGTATGTGATGTTGTTTTTGGATGGAAACTTCAATGAATTCGGCCAGACTATCCCCGCCAATTGCAAGTCTTCCTACCCGATTCAAAAATCGCCCTTTGTATCATATACTTTACAATTTTATCAAGTCATCGGAACCTCACGTATTTTTGTCTGCGGGAGCCTGTAGTTACGGGGAGGTAGCTGGTACATGCACATCGTGGGAAAACGTCTCGGTTCGACACCCGTAAGCCACCACCTCTCATGGCTGGCTAAAGTCACAAAAAGTCACAAAGAGGTAGCGCGGACAGAACGAAAACCTTCAATCCTACCCCGGATCTCTGGAATATCTGTGATGCCTGGCCGCCGGTCCATTTTGCAAGGAAGCTCGTAAGGTGGCATGGATTTGGTAGGTCAACCCTTCCAAAGTTGCAAACCCACAGGAATAATTATTCATTTCAACCGAAAAAAGCGAATACGATCGACCAGGGTGGGGTGCCCATCTGCCCGCCTAGCCTGTCAGCTGAACATTGATTGAAGGAAGAGGACCAGCCCAGGGCGGTCTCACCCCGCCTATGGTATCCGAACGACCGCCAATATCATATTTCTGTTAAATGAATGCGATTGAATACTCGACTGGATTTCAAGCCTCGTAATAACCTTTTCTAATCTCTTTCGCTGGGTTCGCTCTTTGGGGTGTTTTTTTTTTTTAATTACACCTCCAGGGTCTTTCTCTTCTCTCCTCTCTCCCTTCCTTCTTCTCTCTCGATGCTTCTGGTCACGAATCAGGCTTCTGGATTCACGAACTTTTGAATCGAATTGTGCGACAGTAACCCATGATGGATAGTGGTCGAATGAGAGGCCTGGCCAGATTTGGTGGACCCGCGAGCGCTCCAAACTTATCAAACATCGAGATCGAAAATACGACCCACAACAACAACAACCACAGTTACGAGAAAGACGGATTCGGCGTGTTATTAAGATTCACGAGGATATCGAGAAAGTCTCTGTGATACCAGTCGCAGAACAAAAAAGAGGAGGTGCTTTTTGTTTTATTTTTTATTTTTTCTTGTGGTACGGAACATCCCCTTCTCTCTTTTTTGACTCTGATCTTTTTGTTTCATGGTGGACCTGGTACACGGATGTAAATTGTCGGGGTGGGCTTCTAAGGCTGTTCAGGTTGGTTTTGGGAGGAAAGAGTATACAGTATTAAGAAGGACGGGAACCGACAGGAAAGATTAAAGAGAGGGGCATGATGCACATATTTCGCGATGCTCCACAGACCACTACTTTTATAATTTGACCGAGGGGAGAGGGAGAGGGTTAACTAACATAGCCATCTATTTTTTCCCAGACGCAGTATATTCCCATTTTCCTCCCAATAATTTTTCGCCATCACAGCTGCAATTAGGTGGGTGTGCGACGAAGGCACTTTGCGAATTCCGGCTAGTCTTTCTTTTCGCCTGAAGAAGGGATTGTCGCACGAATCAGGCTCGTGGGAGCATCATCTTTTTGGTTTGTGTTACCGTCTCGGAAAGATCCAACACGATCAACGCATGCAGCTGTTCTCGACGGGTCGGCGGCCGATTCATTTTTTCTCTTAGCTGGTAACCTGGGCAGGTTTATATTTATCCCTTCTAGGCGCCCATATCTGAGATAGAGAAGGGGGTTTATATTACATTTTGACGCCCACAGTAAGTTTGAACAATTTTCTTTCTTTCATGCAATTTGAGTATTTTTCCGCGATGCATCGTGCCTTAGTTTAGCGGCGCAATTTGCTGGTTGTTGGCCGGCCGCTGTTGCGTATTTACCAACCCGACAAAACAATCACGATATCGTGAGATGAACCAGTTTTCGAGTTCATCTAAACCGTCTCATTCTTTCATCGTATTAGCTACGATATATACTTTATATATATATCGCAGCAAGGTTCCTCCAAGTTGGCTAGCTAGCAGCTACGTCCCTGTCTTTTGAAGCAACCAGATTAGGCAATAAATAATCTCGATGGTGTGGCTTGAATACACAACACGCCTGCGGGAGACGTCAAGCCAACACATTCCCTTCATCAATCTTCATCATTGACAGCTTCATTCAAATTTTTCCCTTCCCCAAAAAAAAAAAAGAAAATCTAGTAAGAAAAAAAAAAAGAATATACCTCCCATCTTTCCTATGGGTTGTCAAGGACTACAAACTTATCTTCGCGATCCGTTATCGTCCTTTCTTTTCTCTTTTTACACCCCACCCTTTCATATCATTTTTATAGCGAACCTTTATCGAACTTCTCCACCCGGCATCTTTTAACCTCTTCTCAAATTCGATAGCGTCTATTTTTATAATGAGCAAACCTGAAAAAGCTAATGCGATGCGTCAATGTGAGTTAGATCTTCTGGATTTTTCATCGGGAATACAGAATCGTATACTAAATCAATTATAAAAGACGGCGAAATGGCGAATAGATCTCACCGTCCACCCCCAATTGATATCCAGGCTGCTTCAACGCCTCTGAAAAGATCAATGCCGAAAATCCATTCTCCTGAGCCGATATCTCACTCAAGAAAAATATCACCATCTCTTAGCCTTATGACGAATGGCTCCTGCGACGACCTCATGTTACAACTGCGACAAGATGGTCCGAGCGGGCGTTATAAAAATCGAGGTTCACCACGAACCAGTAAAAACCGAGATTCACCACGAGCCAAGAATCCCGGCGCTACTGGCTACAAATGTGTAGACGAAATTGGAGGGAGGAAAGATCCTAACCGCCCACCAAGCCCAAGAATACCCCGTCATTGCGACGACTTGATCGAGCAGCTTCGCTCTGGATGCGGTCCTTCGTCTCGTCGAACCCGTGGTAAAACTTCGACTGCAAATTTCCAACGTACTGAGTATCGCGGTGTTCAGTACAACGGTCCCGACAGTCCGATCGTTAACGGTGTTCCTGAATGGTATTATCTTGCTCAGGCACAGTTGAAGACTAAGAACCCCTACAAGTACTATTCAGATGGAGAACCCGATAACCAAATATCTACACCTCCACCTAGTGGTTCTATTCCATTATATCCTACAGGAGACGATAACTATGTTCAAGAAGTCTCCGTTCCTACTGACATCAATGGTCCTACTACCGAACCCGACGAAAAAGTCATCCAAATCGATCACGACAAGCGCAACTTACCAATGTCACCGATATCACCGATTGATCAGGTCGAGACTGTAGCTCCTGCGGAAGCTCCAATTTCAGCTGAGTATCCATCAAATTACTACTTCGATGTCGGTGACATGGCCGATCATGAAGCCCTTACAATTCAGCAAGACATTGAGGACAATCTCAACACGATTGAACTCTACCAAACATTGTCAAATCAAACACATACCAGTGGAGGATCGTCTTACGTCAACCGTCTTCGACACTCGGCAGTCACGGATAAGATTGTGAAGCTTCCTGTCGAGACTGCCGTCTCGGTTTCTGTCTATAAGAATGACGAGATCTCGGAAGATGGAATCCCGCAGGAGGAAGTGAATAGGCAGCAACTAGTAGAGGATACTGATACTGGAGCTTGGGAGTTTTGTCTGGTAAGTGGGATAACCTCGCCCTGTTGTGGGCTTAGACGAAGGAATATAACTTACACCTGAATTAGGATTACTATTCTCATGTCATTCATCCATATGATGATGCTGAGGAGGAAAACCGGATGGTTCGTCCTCTCCCTGTCGTGATCGAAGAAGAACAGGAGTCTGTTGACGCTCTTCCCGTTCTGGTCGAGGAAAAAAGCGAGCCTGTTGAGCCTGTCCCCGTTGCCATCGAGACTATTCAGGACCCAGAGTTCGGGCGTAAAGCTGTTGGAATGGAGAGTCTCAATAGCACAGACTCGAGGCTTTTTATTGAAGTTGGTGTCGACGAAATCAACCCTATCGACAAGAACTCTCGGATCATAATTTCAAATCGTAATATCATCGAAAAGCCATCGGTAAAGAAAGATCCTGTTCTCACAGAATTGTCCCCGATTCGAAAGGAACCCGTTGTTCTAGAGAAGTTGCTCACCGAGGATTCTCCTGCCCCGCCCCCGATTCCGCCCAAGAGACGAGTCCCGCAGCCCTTCGACGTTGTTGGATCCGAGAGTCCGCCTCACGAAATCAAGGACGTTCGCATCCAACCTCAAGTGGTTCAAGCTGAGGCTGCCAGTCCCGTTCCACTAGTTCTTCCTCCTAAGGTGCCTTTCTCTCCTGAATTAGAGGCCCCATCTCCACCACCGAAATCTCGTCCGGAACCCGTTCCTCAGACAAGACCATCCTCAGAAACCCGATCATCCTCAGAAACTCCATCTGTCGCAGAATTCGCGCGCAATTTGGCTATACCGGATGACAATGTATTTGATTATGTCAACCCTCGTCGTCTTGTTACGGACAAAGCGATGAGAGTTCTAGGCCTTGAGCCGCAAGATCTTGGAACGCCTCTTCCTCACGTTAGTCCACCACCGGAGAGCAAGCTTGCCAAAGATCTTCACCATCTCATGGTCCGAAAGGACTTTTTCGAATCTGAGCTCCCGGAGGCACCAACGAAAGCTGTATTTATCACGAAGACGCTACGAAAGGTTACAGGTACCATCTTCGGCCG
Organism: Dactylellina cionopaga; assembly: GCA_036971295.1. Lineage (NCBI taxonomy): Eukaryota > Fungi > Ascomycota > Orbiliomycetes > Orbiliales > Orbiliaceae > Dactylellina > Dactylellina cionopaga. Next base: position 1,486,803 of record JAJTTY010000011.1, read on the forward strand.
GAAGCGCTCCAAGTATGGCAAGACGGGCAGCCTTCCAACTACCCCAAAGTTTCCAAAGGCACACGAAAGAAATTCCTCGCTTGACCCCACGTCTGATTCCACCCGATCCGGCTTCTTCAGGAAACTGTTCACCAATGGCTCTCAACAGGAACGTCCATCCACATCTGGTAGTAACAGATCGTTCGGCGCCTCTCTTCACGAAAGCTGGGGTTCAGGGCATGCTAGTGGAGGCACCGGTGTTACTAGCACCGATGACGCCTTTATTCCAGAAACCGTTAACTTTACGCTAGAAACCGACATCGTGGATCCAACTATGGCAGGAGATTATGGCGAAACATACACCAATACTGAACCCACTGTTCACATCGATGAACAAAAGGTCGGGAAGAGGATGTCGAAGTTTTTCGATTTCGGAAAGGACGCAAAGGCGCAGGAAGATACTGAAAAGGTGACCACTAAGGAAAAACGAGGCGGCGGGCTCCGCGGTATCTTCAAGCGCGAGACTGAAGAGGAAACGATGTTTAAGAGAGCCGACGAGGCGATCGACTATATGAACGGCGTATTGCGTGAGAACGCCGTTGCGGAACGAGAACGAGAAGAAGGGATTACCCATGCTCGGCTCTTTGAGAAGCAAGAAAAGGTCAAGATGTTGGGCAGACCTGGGTTCGTCACTGAAAGCGGAGAATACTTTCGGGCTAAGAATCCGCTTGAACTCGCCCTCTGCGATACGGATGACGAAGGTCTCTTCTACAATGATGGTTCAGACGAATTGAATCGCGCAGCTGAAATGGACGCTGCCTTCGCTGGCGCAGAATGCATCGATATCCCTCCCATGCAGCACAAGGGTAGACATAACGTCCCGAGCCCAATCGCCGAAGAAGCAGAGTTCTTCGCTCATGGCGGACGAAAACCGATCGAACCCGACCAGTACCCAATCTTGCGCGAACCTTATATCCCTCCCGAACCCACAAGTCACTGGTCCGATGATTCCGACGCTGACGACAATTCTCAACCTACCACTCCCTCTCACCCATCTTTCGGTCGATCTTTCAAGAGTCACAAGCGAAATGGTTCCGGTGGTAGCAACCTTGGAACCGGTCCCATGCTTATGAGAAAGGCAGTCCGAAAGCTCAAGGGTAACAGAAAATCTTCCGCTCCACCACCCGTCGAAACTCACGTTGTCCCATCACCACCGTCGAAAGGAAATAGAGATTCCATGATGAGCACGGTTTCAACGGCTACACGTGAGTCTAATCGTCGCATTTCTTATACGAGTCCAGTCCCACCAATTCCAGTCCCACGAGTTCCTGCTCGCGATGGTGTAACTGTGGCTCCAACCGCCCTCGCTATTCCTCAAATCACCACTGGTACTTATCACGATCAATCCGGTAATGTTGTTCATCGTTTCGGCGGAACTCTTCCAGAGCGCAGCGGAAGCAGTCTTGGCCATCGTGGAGACCGAACTAGTACTGGCACTGGTATCCCTGAACGATGTCGAAGCAGCTTGGGGCACAGTCTTTCGGACAGCGCTAGTGGCGGTCTCGAACTAGACATCACCGGTATGACGAGAGAGCAGATACTGGATGTGCTTCAAGGCGAGGAATATCTGAAAATGCGCGAGAAGGAAGACGAAGAATTCAAATCGAGATTCGATAAGGAAGAGGAGAAGACTGAGAAGCAGCTAAGAAAGCTAGCTGAGGAAGACAAGAAGAAGAGCCAGAAGGACGACGAAAAGGCTAAGAAATCGGCAGCCAAAGTCGACAAGCTCAGGAAGAAGGCTGAGAAGGCTGCCAAGAAGGAAGCAGAGCTTTTGAAAAAGGCTGGTATTCTCTCACCTCAGAGTCTAGGACAATGGGTCTAGGTGACCTCTGAGAATCCACCGACTCCAAAGGTTGAAGAGGAACCGATTCTACAAGACGAAGATCCAGGGTACCTCGCAGTCGCTGGTACCTGTAACGAACTAAATTACTGCATAGAGCTGGTCAAGAAAGACCTTGGAATCGTTAAGGTTAACGGTGGTCAGGAAGCTCTCAAAGTCCACAACTTGGCTTATGACAGATGTATCAAAATCACAAAATTGCACAAGGCAGTACAACAGAAATATGAACGTCAAGCCAAAATCTGCGAGTTTGAGGAGACTACCGAGCAAGAGAGCTACGATCCAATGGCCGATCTCGATGAAGAAGAACACCAGCAAGAGATGGAAAGGGTCCAGAGGATGACTGAAAAGCGCCGGTTGAAACTTCACAAGGTTCTCGGCGATGGCGCCTTACCAGAGATTCTCGGAACCGAAAACAAAGCTCAGCTCAGAATGCTTACGAGAGCTCATCGTGATAGACAATTCGCTAACGAAGAGGCTGCTATACTTTGGGAAAGGGCTACTAAAGAAAGAGAGCGGCAGGAACGCAGCGACCAGAATAAGAAGAAGGAAGCACTACGGCTTGCGAGACGACAAAAGCGGGATGCCATCCGCGTTGCGATTCATGAAGTCACCAAATTCTGGGTCAATGACGATGATGTCGACACTGACTGGGATCCCGAGGAGATAAAAGCGCAAGCTAAGATAATGTTTGCTGAAGACGAAGAGAAAAGGAAAGCCCTGGAGAAAGAGGAGGCCCAACGAAGAGTCGACTACGACAAGGAGTTATTGAATGAAGACGATGCTGTAGCTTTGACTGTGGGGAGGGCACAAGAAGAAGAACAAGCAAAGTTGAAACAAGAGGATGATGCCAAGCTTTTCAGACAAGCTCGTGAGAAGCTCGAGATGGAGCAGCAGCGAATTCAGGAAGAAGCCTTAAAGTACGATAGCCTTGCGCAGGCCGAGATTGCTGCCTACGAGTACGAGTTAGCGGATGCGGATGTCGTCTATGACATGGGCAAAATTATCGACGAGGCTATTACTCGAATCGAGGGTCAAGCGCACCCTGCCTCTGGCGTCCCGGAGTACGATGCAGAGGAATATTTCGTTGAGGATAACGAGAATCTATACGACATCTCGAAGGAGCTTGAGGAAATGGATGTTGAATCCGATAATAACAACCGGGGGGAGTACACTTTCGACATCGAGGCTTTGGAAAAGCAAGCTCAAGAGTGTCGCACCTTCTATTACTATCAGGACCAACTCAAAGCTCTGCAGAAAATGCTGATGGATGAGGCTCCGACCGAGGTGGCACGGATCAAGGCCCAAGTTCACTACGACAACATACTCGAGGAACGTGAGCAGGCATACAGGGAGAGAAGGGCTCAGTGGCAGCGTCGCAAACTTGGAAGGTGGGCTAATCTACCATCAGAAAAGCTCGATGAATTTGACAAAGAACGCTGGGATCATTGCTACGACCCTACCTTCAACCCCGACGACTACCCACCCTTACGAGATCCTTACGACGAATCTGATACCTTCTTCTATCCCCTCAACAACTCTGCCACTAAAGCAGCCATTTCTCAAACTGCTGCTCAAACTGCTATAGACGGTCTCCAACGTATCCAGGACCTGGCCTCAGAAACTCGCGCAGAAATCCAGAGACGTCCGGGCCCTTACGCTGAGATATTGGAGAAGCAGGGAGGCAAGCAACGAGCTGTACCCGAAGGCTCGCAGCGGACCTGGTAATACCTTTAGAGGATATCCTAGGACTTTTGGTAATACCAGAATTTTTCGTACGGAGATATAGGGACGAAGTTTTTTTTTAGGAGGAAGTTTTTTCTTATTTTTATGCACCGACGAAATATCTATATGGAGGACCGCTAAGTTTATGCTTTATTCGCGTTGTGACTTTGCTTTTCTCGCTTTTGTCTGCTTTTATATATTCATTCTATACGACGGAGATCTGTGGCGGGTATTCGAATATCGATGGCATACAGCCATAGACCTCTTGCAAGTTGTTTTCAGTTGCTTTATCTATATATACGTGCTTTTCTGATGGTAAGTTAACTTCTTCTCCTGAATACCATATAAAATACAATGCTAACATATGCCTTAGGTTCGAAAATTCATAGGAGTTTCGTTCGGAATTAACTATTTTGTCTTTTATTTTAGAGTCGAAAAGAAAATATAGAAAAACACAAAACAAATACCAAATAAAAAATGCGAAAAAAACGATATCCTCCGGGGAGAGAAAAAAAAGAAGAAGCTGGCTCCAATTCGTTCGATTCGTTTACAGGTTTTTGCTTTATGTCCTGTTTTGTTTTGCTTAAGTTTATCTGACCACTATAGTACTGGGTTTCCTCACCTCCTTCTCTCTGGACTCTCTCTTTATGTTGGTGAGGACAAAATATTTTCTTATATTGACTCCACTCCCCCCGCCTCCCACACGCACGAACTGTCTTTGAATTTTTTTTTAAAAACAAGTTTTCAAATTTTCTTCTATTGTTTCAGGTAGTCCGGCGCATCAAAGATACCCAGTCAAACTTTATTACTTTTTATTTTTTATTTTTATTTTATTTACGATGCAGCCGAAGAGCTGCAACGGCGTTCGTTGGAAGGGAGTCACTTGTATATACTAGAAAGTTGTTTATTTAGCTTGGGAGTACTTACTTTCCTAAATACTTTATCCGGATACTTTTGGCGGTTTATCTGGTCGTCTGATCTATCCTAATATTTTGAATTTTGGATTCGTTCTATCGGTTAACATCTAATTATTGCGATGGGAGGTGTATATATTTACATAAAAATGAAATTCGATGTATAAAGTAGAGAATGTGTTGTTATTCGGCCCGTTGATTAGGTTGGAAACTGCGGTTCTCACTCGTCTTATTGCGTCCTCCTGTAGAACCAATTACATCAAGGTTTAACTACCTGAGATTTCGTACAGGCCTTGCTTTCTCCTGAAATTTATCACTTTTACTTCTTACTGGGTCGTCGTAAAGCGGCAGAGAACCACAACCAGTTAACAGTATGCTTCAATTTCTTCAAGCAGAAGAATGTTCACCTAACGTAATTTTTGTTTGAAACGGGGGTATTGAGAGTGAGTGGCATGGCATGACAATGTGGCGTAGAATTGTTGGTTCGAGTTTGCATTTGTTTGTCTCTGGGCTGCCAAAACCAACTTTTACCTGTTATCAAAGGTCATCGTTGTCGTAGCAGCTCTCAAAATCGTGATTTGCCATACAAATTTTGGTGTGTCAGGAACCGGCTCGGATCACTGGTGGGTGATTTACGTTAACTAGCAGCCAGTAACGTAGAACATAGGCCAGCGAGCCTCCCAAGCCAGCGAGCCTCCATATTTTCAACGAAAACACCACCAAAAAGCATCGAAATGGCCAAAAAAAAAGGCTATACAAATAAATGGACTGTTATATAATTGAATGTGAATAAAAATTGAAACCTTATATATAAAAGCAATAAGAAAAATATAAAAAAGCTGTTGTTTTGATGCAACAACACAGAGGTTTTGCTCGATTAAGCGAGGCCAGGAGCTTCCTCCCTCGATACCCCTCTGTTCATTACATCTACCTCACCAGCTCGCATTTATCATATCTAGAGACGAAAACTGAAGAAGATACCTGCTTTTTTCTATATATTTTCATTATATTTTACAGTAAGCATGCCAAAGATCGATATGGAAAAGAACAAAAGGATGGAGGATGCCTTCGTGGCATACAAGACAGGGCGGGCACCCTCGCTCAATGCGGCAGCTGCTTCTCATAACATACCAGCTTCGAGCTTGAAGCACTGGGTTGCCGGCCGGCCGGTGGCAGTCATCGGTGTTCAAAACCAATTAAAGAATTCACTTCTTGAT
>JAJTTY010000011.1:1492921-1609578 GCA_036971295.1 Dactylellina cionopaga
AGCCTGCCCAGCCGCCCTCAAAGTCTTCATTGATGAGGTGTGTAATGAAGTTCGTGACGAGCTTATCTCGCCGCTTCAACAAAAGCTCGATAAAATAATTAAGATAGCCGAAATATCTTACCATAAACAAGCCATTTTACAGGCTACAAATGATGAGCTTAGAATCGCTGTTGGGCTTAAGCAGAATGTACGATCGGGTGGGCGAACTCAATTGTCGAAAGCGAGGATACTAGCAGACGTCGAAGTTGCAGCGCTGGTGGTTGCCGCCGAAGAGAGAGTGACGCAGCGAGCTACGCGTTCTGCCACCGCTGCTGCCACCGCTGCTGCAACCTCTGCTGCAACCTCTACCGCAACCTCTACCGCAACCTCTACCGCAACCGCTGCTGCAACCTCTGCCACCACCTCTGCTACCACTGGTATTGCCCCCCAGGCTCCTGTATATCATCCTGTGCTTGTCAATGTCGCTGCCCAGGTTGCTCCAGCTGCTGATACCGCATCGATTATTATTACTGTCCGAGCCGGAAGAATGCGTTGTGCACTCAAAAAATGATGTTTTTACTAGTTTTTCGACCAGTTTCCATGTAATTCTTTATATATCCTTTATATTATTATATATATATTATTTATATTATTCAATTCAATGAAATTATGATTTTTTTGCCATTTCGATACTTTTTGGTGGTGTTTTCGTCGAAAATATGGAGGCTCGCTGGCTTGGGAGGCTCGCTGGCCTATGTTCTACGTTATTGGGTTGTGTAACCGAGACAAAGGCAACACGTTCCAGTTAAGACGCACTCCTTTGGATATTGAGATGGCTCCTTACAAGGTTATCAAATGTGCCGCCTTTCACAGATTCAAGCCGTAATTTTTCATAATAATAGCTATCAGGGGCATAGTTTCAGCCAGCGTGATTGAACCGGAATATGTCTTCTGAGAATCCCGCGATACAATTGCATACTTGACGCGAGTATGAGCGCCTTACGTGCTATGCGAAAAAATAAACCCGGACTAGCTGCGATCCTGAGGTCTAGCGTCATGTAGATTTTCTCAGCGGCTTTTCATAGCAATCAATTGTTTTGAATTAGAATTAGAATATGACATGCATTTGAGGCCCACATCGGGCCATCGATAGAGGAAATCTATAACCAATAAATTGCTTTTGAAATTCAAGTTTGCGCCCTTTACAGTAAGAGACCAGTTAGTTCATGTGGACATGCATATTTCGATATATGCAGTGCTGCGATACTTCATCACTACCAATTTGACTTGGTAACGGATTTTGGTGATAGCTAGAACCGCCAAGCCGACCTGGAAAGGAAATAAGGCTGAAGGAATAAGTCTGTTCATGCGCTAACCTCTACTATTGTCCGAGTGGCGCCCGCGCCAGCCAATCATTGAATGTTGTTCACGAAGCTGGAAAGTCAACACTATAATTAGAGTGACAGCTGGAGGGCTGAAACGGCTCTTCACTAGATTAAATCAAAAAGAATTCATCTTTCGTCCGGCCTACCGCATCAAGAAGAGAAATTTCCTGACGAAAAGTCCAGATAAGCTCTATAAGCTTTTTGTTGACATCAAATATCTGGCAACCTGCATCTCGTTCGGGTTTCCTATTACATCGGCTCGGCAGAATCTATGCGAAACGCAGGTGTCCGCTTGTATTACCCCCCCACAATGGCAATAATAATAATAATAATAATAATAATAATAATAATAATAATAATAATAATAGGCACCTTACCCTATTGATCTATAAGTCAGGAAATTGTATCTTACAATTGGTAAGCGGCACAGCAGCTGAACAGAAAAACGTTTACAGGGCTGAGGGACAACACGCTAAATGCAACATGGACGACGCACGCTGCAGTATTCTAGCCAGTGACGACTCAGCCGTACCTGTGAAGCTTGAATGTTTTATTGGAGGACTAAAATGCTAGCTTGCGAGCTTTAGAGTCCGAAGAGGATTGTATAAGAACTTCAAGATCGAAGGTATCTCTTTTCCATCATCGCCACCACCACTACAACAACCACTATCCTAGACCCTTAAAGCAAAAACCGCCCTTCACATTCACAGGTCTACTCCATATAATCCTAACTTCTCCTGCTACGCGAGCAATTGAACGCGTTCCAACACTAATATATCATTTCTCTCATCCAAAATGCATATTCTCAATGCTGCCAGCGCACTCCTCTCACTCTTCGCCGCCGCCGCCTCTGCTGCTCCTGCAGGTGAAATCGAGGAACGTGGTTACAACGTCCCCCCTCTTCCCCCCGCTGGCCTATATAAACTCCTTATCCTCCGTTCCGGCTCTGCAATTCACTATAAACCCGTCCAAGCCTCTGGCAACGCCTTCGGTGGCTTTCTTTATCTCGGATACGAGAACTCCCCCAACTGCGCTAGATATGGCCCAAGGGGGTGCAAAGATCTTGGCCTTGACAACGCCAAATTCTGGATCGACACCCATCGTACTACCGCTGCGATAGGCTCTCGGGATAGCACTGCAAAATTATACCTTACAAGCAACAGCCAGGTGGCCTTCTCAAACGGTCCCGTGCCTCCTATGGTCCAGCAGTACGGATGGAGACTCCAGGATAAGGGCAACGGCATCTTTTGGTTGAGCAATATAATGGGAAACTTCCTGGCTTGCCCGATCGGCAACAATGTGTGGGCTATATATGCTGATGTAAAGGGATCGGTCAGCAGGGCCAACCGGCAGTGCCTCGGGGTCACAATAGCTGCAAGTCGTGCTTAGCTTTGCTTTTTAAAAATTAACTTGAGTAGATAGTACGGGCAAAAACCGCCGTCGTCGGTCGGATAAGAGGCTATATGCTTAACTTAGTCTCAGTTACTGATAGCTCATTTGTAGCTACTTCCTGACTGACTTGTTCGCAAAAGTATATCGGGTGGGGCGCTATTTTTGATGTTCTCTAGAAAACGAGGATGGTTTTATGAGGTTCAGTTTCCAAAATTTTGGATTTTGGATTTGGCTCTGGATGGGGGATACTCTTGCTTTCTTAAATATACCACATATGCATGCTTTCTCATATTATGATATAAATCTTTGTCTCGCAAGCTTAAGGCTAATAGAGCATAAAATACCTCTTTCACGAAGCTACACAAATATTATGTGATATTTGATGCCCTTCTTAGGTCTCTGAGTTTTTAATGCCGTCTTGTAATCAACGTTTGGGTGCTATCTAATAGGCAATAAGTGGTGCTTTAAAATACAAAATATTAAAAATGCCAAAATACCAAAGAGCAAAACACACAAGACCACCGCTTCCCCAGAAATCTATCTTCAAGCTATGGTAGATTTAGCAGCCACCGCCTTGCTTTACAAGACCCCACTAGCTGCAGCCACAGCCACCGACTCGCTTTTCCATATCGCTAACTCCTCCACCGGAGGCCCTATTAACAGCTTTACATCCGTCATACAGGATAAGGTTGACAACGGCGGCCACTAGGGGAAAAAGGGTGATCAAAACAAGGGGCTTTATCTTAAGAGTTGTTTTAGGAGAATAAGTGTTTTCATAAACTTGTTTGTATAGAAATATTATTATAGAGGATAACGGAGTTACTGAATTAAGAATCCTGATAGGATAGTCGCCTATACATAATATTCCTACCAACCTTACAGAACTGGGAGGATCTCCTGTGGTTACAATTGCCTACAATAAAATATTTAATATGACGCGCTTCTCCTAAAATGGGCCTTACTCTGTCACAATTTCCGCATTTCGGTTCACGCATTTGTTTGACTGCGTCTTCTAGGACTCGGCGAAACCTCACGTACCATCTGTTGTATTGAAACTGGGTCGTCAGCCTTCGCTCTGGCATTGTTCAATACACGTGAATACACAGCATGCAGTTCTCAGCGCCATTTGTCTCATAAGGCGATATATCCATCTAGTACTCAATTTCGGACCCGACGCACTAATGCATGTTCACCCTCTATTGTTACTGCAAGTTACCTGTGTGCTGCGGTCCAGCCACCCGTATTGCCATTGAGCCTACGCGCTACATCGTGTGCGGCTGCCGCTGCTCGAATGGGGCGAATCCACGTCATTTGTATGCCTGTATGGCTGGCTTGAGATGCTCTTCGAGCAATACTTCATCAGGTTTGCGCTTACACTTAGTTGGTCTTGCGCGCTATAAGCCTATAACAGTAGTCACGGCGGCGCAGCACTGTTTATATTTTGGCCCACGACTGATCGGAAAGGGGGTTTGAGTCTGACTGGTCCTCCTTTCGATCCGCCCTCGTCACTATTGTTGTGAGTTTTAATAATGTTATCAGTCGTAAAAGCTTCATATCCACCTTCTAGGCGCGAGAACACAATACGAGTATTTGCAGGAAATTTTACGGCGCATTAGATATTCTCTAATAATTTTTGATACAGCTAGCCGCTGGGACTTCTATTCAACTAGAAAACTGTTTAACGCATCCATAACTAAAATATATCTGTAAATGTCTATAAAAAGCGAGATTGATATTAGAATTTCCGTTGCGAGATATTAGGCTGTTAAAGTCAGAGGGAGCAGTTCTCAATATAAATATCAATAAAAGTTCTTTTAGCAGATACCTTCCTGTACTGCTAATAAGTTTCTACAATCTGTAAGATATCCCTTACTGGTATAAAGAATTATGCAACCTGAGCCATTAAGATGAATGGGGATATTAAGAAGGAGAAATGTATACAATACTATCACTTGCAACTTTTATATTATCCCATGTCTGTGCAGTGTTATACTACTATATTCTATTAAAGGGAGTTGAAGAATAAAGTGATATATTGATTTTAGTAAAATAATAAGTACTTAGATTATCTAATATCAAATCCCATCAACACTGGTAAAATAGTCTAATATACATAAAAATTACTATCAACACACAAGAGCAGAGAATCCTAAATATGCTAGCTATAGGTGTTATTCTTATAATATTTTTATATTTAGTTCGGAACTCCAATAAACCACTTCGTGGTAGCCGAGCCCGACCTTAAACGGTCCCGACACCATACCTCGTAGGTTATCGGTCTGATAGAGACCGGCTTCGATGCCTACTGTTCGTAGTCATTCGGGTTGTCTCGTGACATCATTGGTGGAGGCAACTTTAGCAGAGAAACTAATAGAGGCAGTAGCAATTGTCATCCCAGTACCAGTAGTGCAAGCTCTGCCTGTTCGTAAGTGTGTTAACATCTTTGATTTACAAAAATGATATTTGTAGATAATAATTTATTCAATAATTTGCCCTATGTATTTTGTGTTGTTTGGTGGCTCGAGTTTTGAGGGTGGCTCCCTTTTAAGGTTGTAACGTTAGCACTATAATCTACTAAATTTAAAAGGTGATCCTGCTTCGACCACCGACTGAATTATCTTGGATTTAGATATGTATATCTAGAGATGGTATAATTTATATTTCTAACGTCAAAATAGTATAAATCGCTGTTTTGGCGAAGTTCATTTTTTGGTTTTGCAAAAATCCCGATTTTTGATTTTATACTACCTTATGTCCATTTGCGTTGCCATAGTAGAGCTGAAATCTTGCTTCCTGTGGCCCCTTGCGTGCATACAAATATTTTCGGCGCTAGCGAAATCTCGTCTAATCCCCTGCTACTAGCTGCGGGATTCCGCCCCTATTGAAAAGTGAAAGTCTCAAGAGTTTGATGTTAACAAGTCTACTCTAAGTCTGAAATTTGGGTTTTATTTCTAATTTAATTAGGAATTCTGATACACCTTCATATTCTAAATATAATTATTTTAGTGCTTGAATACTAAGTATAATTAACTACTATAAATATTGCAGAATCTTAGCACGATTTTGCTACGATGATTTTGCTATAATACTCGCGACTTTAACATTATAAATTACTTAGAAAAAATCAAAAGAAATTAATTAATTATCATAACATAAAACTGAATTACCTTATGCGTATTACAATAAAAAAGGGTTCTTTTGCACTCAAAATATATCTTATGAGCGGACCTAGGTCCTCTCGCAGACTAGATAACCAATGAAGGGAGATTCTGATCTAAAGAATCAAACCTAAGGATTTTAAACCGATTTGGTAATGAAATTGTAGTATAAGAATGAAACAAGGGCGAAGTATTTTAAAATGAGCAAAAATGAGTAATGATTTATAATATTTGGGGCTTTGCAAATGTATACAAAAGTTTTCATGCATATGCCTGCCTAGATGGTGAGTTAATAGCAAGAACCTAATTTACAGTTTACAATACTTATGAACCTTCGGTTCCTGTAAACTGATAATTTAGATCTTGATTCGAAAACTTGGCTATTATATAAATTAATATTTTAGTCCTGTCACTGTATACTTGCTTTGAAGACTTGATATGACTTCGAGATTCTCTGAACCAGAGCACCTGATATTTGGTTGAAATAGGCTACGATATGCTTAGTCCCAAAGTACAAGGGAATTAATATATTTTATAAATAAGCCAATAGAGGCTACCTTAAACCTACAATATTTACCTACATTCATATATTATAATGATCTTTGCCTTCCATCGTACCACAACCTTCATGAGACATGGTACACGGGGACTAAAATAAGAATACAGTGCACACGGTTTAGATAATGGTGATTAGAAGCTACTTCTACCTATCAGGCGTAATAAACCCTCAGGGGGCAATACTTTTAAATTTTAGTTTCGGAGCATAGCAAATATTATCTCCACAATGATGAAAGTTTACTCTCATAGAGTTAATTCTTGATTGACAGGGTTAGGATGGTTAGTAGAGATGTGTATTGATATGCGATTTCAATATCCGAACAAATCCACATCGAGTGGCATCTTCAAGGAGTTAGTTACTTGGTTCAATAAAACACGTCACACTTACATAAGCTGTAAGAAATCGTATCATGGACAGTGCTCTAGGTATCAAGGTAATACACAAGATGTCACAAGATTGGATCTAGGTGGTAGGCAAGTGTGTATACAGATTAATACTTAAATTGTTGCTCGACTTCTAAATACATGATGGTAAACGACTGTGCTTAAATACTAATCATAAAGGAAATAAGGTCATGAACTGGACAGGAGGTAAGACTGTGAGCTGGAAATGATGGACATAGGCTGCTGAACTGGACATGAGTGATGAGGTGCTGCCCAGGGTGATACCATATTTTGGCATTTTAGTATCCTATTGTCCTTGTGGTTTTTCTTCTAACCACAGCAGTGCCTGTATGTCTCCGACAACCATTCTCATAGCTCCGCCAGCTGCCTCGATTCTGTCTTTAGTTCATTATCCTGTTGGGATTTTGTTACAATATATTTCTGACTTTGTTTGCAGCTCTAGTGAGGTTCAGGGAGCGTAGAGAGCGGACGATGCCATCATGGGGTCTCCGCTGCACCAGCCCACCACGGTTGCTCTTCGCGACCTTCCGAGAGGTAATGTTCTATTGGGGAACCATTATGTCTGAAGGGTGATTTTTTTAGTTTGAGCTTCACCTGTTTACGGCTGTTGTACCGGATGAGAGGGTCGTCGCAGTCTATATTCGAATCTCCGAATTGAATGTTGCAAGGTGGTTCAATCTCGTTGACCCAAGCACCAATCTGCGCTAGATCTGGATTATGACGATCTAAAATCTAGTACTCGTTTGGTGAGTATAAACTGATTAAGCCAAGAATCATTTTAGGCTGGAATTACCTGACCCTGCGAACCAGACTGCACAAGATTTGTAAATTTCTCTTGCATCATGGTAACCTGATTTCTGATAGAGTAATTGTACCAAAGTCTGCAGTTCTCCAAGTCCCTATAACTTCAAAGAAGAAAGCGTAAAGCAAAGATAATCAAACGATATGTATAGATAGATACAGAACTCGAGATATTTTGAATGGTGCTTATAGATACTGATATAATAAACATCGAAAAATTTAGAGGTAGAAGTCACAGATACTTATATCTCATACTTTCCATTGTCGACTCATGGGATACTTTCAATTGTGTTGTTTAGTTTTCTTGTTTAGTAGTTTCTTTTTTTGCGTTTCCCCCCTTGTAAAATCCCAAAATATTGCTGCATTAGCGTCAATGCAGCTTTGCCTTGGCCTACAAACCCTACAACGGGATTGGCTTAAGGCCAAAAGCTCTCTCCTTCTGCGGTTTGCCGCGTTGAAGTCGCGGACCAGATGGAAATGCATCGAAGGATTCATTGCATATATCTATCTATGTAGAGATGTAGATGGGGCTGAGGGGGAACTTGCAGACAACTGCTGTGCCTGATGTAAGTAATAGCTATCTATATAAAGTCAATGGCGCATTCGATAACTGGCAGACAAAAGAAATCTCCATATTCCATCTTCTTGTTGAAACTTAACCTTTCTCTTTACCACTCAAAATAACCAGAATGTCTGACAATCAAATCGATGCGATTTTTGAGAGCCACAAGGGTGAAATAGCGAGACTATATCTTACTGAAAATAAGAGCTTAGAATATGTGCGGACTGAAATGGCTCAAAAGCACGGACTTCAGGCATCGTAAGTGCATGCTCTCCAGGTTCCCGTCGAATATATTGTACTGGAAACTCACATGAATTTTCTAGAAAGCAACAATTGTTGACAAAGTTTAGTAGCTCGCGTTTTCCTAGAAAGAATCGAACGGTTGACGAGTGGATCGCTGTGATCGAGGTTATGGAACAGCGTTTGAATCCAAAAACCCGTAAAATTAAACCGACAGAAGTGAGATGGAATGGTAAACCAATCTCAAAAAAAACACTTCAGAAAAGAAAAAATCTCTACAAAGAGACTCTTCAGAAAAGAAAGAACCTCTATAAAGAGGATCTGAATATCCAAGGTATCTTCAGTTGACATTTCACGCCTAAGAGATGAGCCAAAAGTTATTACTGTGATTGATGCTAATAACTATACAGCTGCTTTGACAGTTCCACATGGTTGGGAGATCAGAACACCTCCACCTGAGCACCCGGCCGATCTAGATATACAAGATTATCCCCTAGCGGATAATGATGACATTTTCCACGATTCACGCATTGAGGAGGGCAGCAGCAACATCGATCAATTCAGCGAAATGATGAGTCGCATCGATATTGATGACTATATTAACAATGTTTCCTCCCGTCAAGATCGCCTATCTAAAGACAGAAATAAGGAGAAACTAGACAACAGACGTACTAATATCCCAGAGAAAATGTAAGTCACGTACCCGACTTGATTGATATTACAAGAAGTTTACGCTAATGAGTCTAGCAATTACATTGTCAATACTTCTACATCCTTAGGTACCAATAATGAGGGTGCAATATACACAACAGAGTCCTGCAATCGTCTTGATATTGGGCAACGGCCAATTGATATCATCAAGGAGGCCCCCGGAGGTTCAGTTTCAAATTCACTCTATGTGGATGAGCTACGCACCCAAATTAATCCAGGTTCCACTCCAAGCGAGTCAGAGGTTAATCTGCCTCAAGATGATCCAACCAGAGCTATTTTACCTCATCCAGTAATGGGTGCTCAAGAACTGAATGGTCTTGATGAAGGAAAAGATATTCCCGCAATTCTGGAACGTTTATGCGAAGATACTACGAATTTAATACGAAATATAGTATGGCAACCGCGAAGCAGTGTACAAGGTGAAATGGGTCACCAGAAACCAGAGGAATTTAGCAAAGGTCTTTCGCAAAACTTTTATCCCGAGCTAACTAATACGTTGGACGACATGGTTCGTTCAGCTAAAAGTTTCCAGCTTGGGGTTGAACTTCCTTCGGTAGAATATAAGTCTTCCCGCAGTTGTTGCAGCAGCAGCGTGAGAACTCGATTTACAAGCTTTAGCGATGACTGGGAAGTCTGGATGCCAACTGACCTTAATATGGCTTTGTGGGCCCAGGAAGGAGAATGGACAGCATTTTTTGTCAAAAATGGTGTCAAGATCAAAGCTGGATTACTAGACGCAATACTTGCTGAATTTAATAGCTTAATTGCGCCAATGTGGTCTGCGATAGGATCAGACGACGCGACATTTACCACCTCTGACGGATTTCGGACTTTTCATGAGGTTGACCGGTTGAGATTCAGGAAGCTCGTGATTCATTTACCATATCTACTGTCTACTTACAGTATGACTCACCGAGCAGTAATTGAAGCGCTATCACAATTCCGATCTTTGGTTTTTAGATGGCAGGGTGATAAACACATATATTCCGATACTCGAGTGGGGCTGGCCGAGTTTCTGTTCAGAATATATTCTTTATTCAAAGTTTCGGTTAATTGGATATTGCACGGAGATTATCTCCTGCGTGCTTATGAAGAACGTAATGAACTGCATAAAGCACTACGAGTGATGCGAGAAGCTAGAAAGTGGTCAGATGGATTTTTGGATCTTTACAGAATTTCAGCTGCAACGAGGTTCCAGGTGATTTTTTATAAATTGTCCCGGGAGGATGATGCGAAAATAATGTATAGGTATATTAAATATAGCATGAGTCGGTTGGCAAAGGAGGACAAAACACGGGATTTGCATCGTTACCTGGATGTCGGAATGAATATCCTTGTTTACCATCTCAAACTTGGACAATATGCTGAGGCAGCAAATTACGGTAAACTACTCGACCAAAATCTCCATGCGAATTACTCTCCGGAAATCGTCAAGTTCTCGATTAACCCTTCTAATATGGAGCATTGGGCCATATTCGATTATTGGAAGGCATTTGCCTACTTCAAAAAAGCAGATTATTGCAACTCACTACACGCCATGCAAATAGCATTACATAGGTCCTTATCTACCGACCCAAAAACCTCCAGCCCTTTCAATCAAAGCATTATTAAACTTGCAACAGTTGTTATGACTGAAAGAAACTTTGTTCGCTTCACAGAACCTCGTCTCGGGCGTCTGTTTCAAGAATCCGAAGACCAAAATATCCCAGAGGACCATCCTCTTTACTCTGCAATCCTTTCTGCGGCCGGATCTGTAGCATTTCAACTATATACCCAGGATGATGACTATATACCCAGGGTAACTAATGGAGTGGAATCTCTTTAGGATTATAAGACCTTGTTAAGATGGCGTGTGAAGATGTTTGACAGATTAAAATCAAGGGCTGGAAAGAAAATCAGTATTTACTACCCCACGGTTAGCTTGGTGATGATTGTCTTATGTTTACACAAAGATCAAAGAGATTGATTATTTCATTCTGCCTTTTCTTCTCTCCGTTGCTTATAGTATCCAATGGAAAAATATATCAAACGTAGTTTCGTAGATGCTCCTTGTACCAAATATTATCGCGAAGCAGACCAGAAAGTTCGAGTCAAGTCCATGGGTAGCTCTGAACCCAACGCAACCTTCGCAATCCGTCGTATCAACTTGCATTCGAGAATTTCAAATCGCCAAAATTGCATTTACAGCCATAGGAATTCTCACACTCCGATAGTGAGGTGGATAAAACTTACCGCGGCAAAGGCATTTAGGATTTATTAGAAGCGGGGCTTAAGATAGATTACAGTGGGAACTAATACCCGTAATATGTTTTAACAAATAACTTCTATCTTTAACGTATTCTCCCGGGAAGTGAAACACACGGGGAAGCGAAACATGAATACCAGCAACATATGGTTCACCACCCAAAAACGCGTCGATTCTGACACTCAGTTACAACATGATAGCACGACCAAAACACCACAAAGTACGATAGTTCTTGTAGCTATTAGATAGAACTATTATCAAGCTTCCAATCCATCTAATTTTTGACCCAATTCGAGCAATATCCATTGGATAAAGCCCATAGCAATTTTGTTACTATCAATACAAAATTCCACCAAAGTGAGGGTGTTGAATCGTCGATTTGGGCTGTTGTCTATCTGTATATCACTGAATTAACATTGATAATCGTATAACTGGACATTGTAGTGACTATTTCGCATGTTATATCGGCTGTAATAGTGGTGATGGTGATGGTGCTGTTGATAGCAAAGGTTGTTTACAAATCATGGTGATAGTTGGGATTATGTGGTGAACCGAACACAAAATCTTGGTTTGTCTGTTCCGTTTCACTTCCCCGTGTGTTTCACTCCCCGGTAGAATACGTTATAATTTCACCCTAATATTTCCCATGTTAATATTCTCTAGGATACATCCAGTTTGGTTGGCAAGCGAGGCCAGACCTCTGTCGTCTGAGCGAAACTGTATGGCTAGCGAGCCAGCCAGGCACCAAAATGTGTTGAGCTTGGCATACCACATCAGAAAAAAAACTTAAGTTTGTAAATATATGCCAACCAACAACACTTTCTTGAGTGATGCTAACATCAACGAGGCTATTCAATTTATGGAGACTCTGTGTGGAGGAGGACACGTTCACAGACTGTTTCCCTCTGAAAGCTACAAAGCGGGGTATAGGATCTTGAACCTCCATCCTAGTGCTATCTTTATCAACTCCTATAGCTACTTTTATAAGCACCTTAACTTACAACAAGCAAAATATTCCCATCCATAAATCCCCAATATAATATTTTTATACTAACATGGAATCTCATTCCTTTAATATACGAGACTACACAGTTGGGTGGCTCTGTACCTTACCTGTTGAATTAGCCGCAGTAAGATTACTATTTGATAATGTTTATAGCAGCCTATTGTATAATTCTAATAATAATACCTAATATACACTCAAAAGCATTAAAAATCATAACATCATCATAAGATACCTCTTGGCTGAAATAAACAAGGTTGGCGCAGTGGTTACAATTGTAACAAGAATGTGTTCAAAGTTCCTAAGCGTGGTCTTTGGCTTTATGATTAAGATTGGTGGTGGGGTTCCAGGGAGTAAGGATGTTTGACTTGGCGATATTGTTGTTAGATAGTCAGCTGATGGTTATGGTGGTATCTTTTAATATAAATTTGGGAAGCATGAAGCAGGTGGCTTTATTCAAGCGGGGTTTCTCAATACCCCACCGCTCTTTGTCTTTAACGCACTAGCAAATCTTTAATTGTGTTATATTAAAAACAATTATACTGTATTGCCATACCTCATTCTTTTTGAGAATAAGCCTAATTTCAGGCGACCTGAATCTAAAGATACATTTTTCATAGCGGCGTCTGTTTATGTTAAGGGTGAGACCACGTGTTAAAATTGCAATCAGTCTAATAAAGAGATTTGAACGCCCCATAAGCACGATTACCTGATAATCCATTATAGTACTATCGCATCTGGGGATTGTGTTATGAAAGACGCCTAAAAAAGGGATTCTCTGAGCTTAAAATTTTGTGGGATTTTTTGCTTTGAGATGGAAGCGGCTGGCTTGATGAATAGTTGGCCGTATTTTGTAATACGTGGTATCTGCGATTATTCAGACTCTTATAAAAATAAAGAATGGTAGGCGTATGCAGCAGCAGCCGCTGCGGTGTATGCTAAAGAATTTTTATTAATTGTTCTGATTCTAGGGACAACCTTAGTCGTTGGTAAAGCCTTAAGCCTAGATGCAAGTGCGGAGATTGCAATCAGTATTTAGTCGCTTCACTATTGTGTTCCTGAGAGCCGGGCTCGGCTGTTGATTGGGCAAGACTAATTCCTGCGGACTCTAGAATAGTGAATTTAAGATGGTGGCTGTTAACTTTTTATAGTTACTGGGGCTCTAGGTATTGGGTAAGTCTTATCATTTCCATTCTCGAATTAGATTTTTAGATATGTGCAGTAGCTCATAGAAACCTTAAAAAAATAGGATGTTTGTTGCGAATGGTTGAAACCCACAAGAGCAGTTACTCTGTGTTTTAGTTTTTAGCAGAAAGCTATCAGACACTTCTGGATGGGTTTAGAATGATAGTATCTGAGATATTAATAAATTAGAGTGGCGATAATAGAAGAAAAATGGATACTGTCTTAAGGGCCCAATTATGGCTATCTGATTCGACTAATGGTCAATGGATCATTGTTGTTGATAATGTAGTGGACGAGCTTTCCTGTAATTAATTAATGGCTATGTTTCCTTCTAGTCTGTTAGGTTAGTTTATCTTTGTTGTTTAATTGCTAATGTCTTGATATGCGTTTTTGGTAGTCCTTAGGCTTTCGGTTTCTGATGGGTAGAGTCTTTTCTAGTTAGTTCTAGGAGATTTTCGTGATTTAGTACGGCCAATTCTAGACTGGATAATTAAAGCTTTAGGATGGCAGGAGAATTTTAGGAAGGAAATGAAATTTTTAGACTGCCATCTAGTTGCTATGAATATTACGGTGTTATATTTGCGGTTATATCGTGTAGAATTATTAGAGTAATATATCCTGTGATTTCATGACTCCATAATAATGGCTAATCTTTTTTATGATATCTCAGCAGAACTCTTTCTCCCTATCTTGATTATAATTGATAGTTTAGCTAATTTATTAATATTAATAGCTTTTTAAGTTCTCTGTTGCATTTATATAGAGAGAATTTTGGATAGTTTTTTATCCTATTGTTGAAATGTGTTTTCATTTTATCGCGCTAACAAATCCTAGTTTGCATTTCTGAGCTATTGTTAATTTCAGCTGATCAAAAAAACCCTTTTATTTTTAGGATTAGTAAAATCAAAAGCTGACTTTGGTGGATTTTATTTGGAAATCCCGCAGTATGTGAAGGTGTTTATTCTCTCAAAATTGCGTACAAATAAGATGGATTATTGCTTTATTGCTAAAACAGCATTAGCAATTCTTTATGAGGTGGTTGAGTTTTTTAAGCTATGTCCCCTGAAATATTTATATAATATAATTAGTATAATTGGGCTTTATTGTCTTTCAATAAATAAGCTTGCTTTTACTGATGACTTAAAACTGGATGAGACGCTTAGCTTCTTCAATATTTTTATATCTTTTCACCATCTAGGGAAAACAGCTGATTGCGGATTTGATATATTGATGATAAGGTCATTACAAACATTGTTAGTAGGAACTTATCTACTAACAGGTAATGATTGTTATAAGCCCTACGAGTATAATAATATTTTAAAATATTTAGTTATGTTAATGGTGATTCATCTGATACTGGAGATTGAGGCTCTACTACAGAACATAGTGTTATCTGTGGTTTGGGAAAATATTTGTAATACCGCAATCTTATCCTATATTTCACAAGTTTAGTTTCAGATAAAGGAAGATATACTGGATGTAGCTCGGCATTCCATACAAAGATCTGAGGATAACAATAATCTTAATAACAAAGTCTACAATTTTGTTGATGCAGGTGCTCAAGATGCTATGGTAAAAGTTGCAACTCAAGTTTGCATAGGATATATCATAGAAAACCAAAATCCAGGGACTCTAGTGATAGCGATAGAAGTTCTTAGCGAAATTTGCAGTATGCTAGTGGCCAACTTAACAGAAGCTGATTTTGAGCACTTTTCTGCTGAAGAGAACATGGCTGTAATATCTGAAGCAATAGGGAATAACTTTATGGGCTTCTTACTTAACCAAGGGTGTACGTGGGCTTCTATCCTTAAAAATTCTACCTGCAAGCTAAATATTACAACAATAGTCCAAAGTTGTGTTTAATA
Source organism: Dactylellina cionopaga (assembly GCA_036971295.1). Taxonomy (NCBI): domain Eukaryota; kingdom Fungi; phylum Ascomycota; class Orbiliomycetes; order Orbiliales; family Orbiliaceae; genus Dactylellina; species Dactylellina cionopaga. The sequence goes on from JAJTTY010000011.1 coordinate 1,508,411, forward strand.
AGCTATTGTCCCTAGAAATCTCCTTTAGATTATTGTATTCTTTGTTGAGAAATTTTTAACTAAGCTAATAAGAGAATGATTATCTATAATAGTGGAAGCAATATGGGAGGCTATTAGAGCTACCAAAGTCTAGCTCGTGATTAAATTCAAGGTGGTAATATGTTTAGCCCTGGTACAACACAGTCAAGAGTCGCATATTGACCAAAAAGTTTATATAGGCAAGGTCTAATTAATCATCGAGAGTTGTTTTGAGCTATTTGTTGAAGCCACTATAATACCTGCCACTGTAGACAGAACCTGCTGCAACCAAGAATGGGTAGCTCTGGTAAGGGATACGATACTTGATTGTAAGGTAGCTGAGGAAGCTTGGTTCTATACGAGGCCGCAGAGTAATGACGAGAGTCACCTTTGGCAACAAAAACTCCGCAACATCTATGGTGATAATTTTATGTAGACTAAGAAGAGCTAGGATTAGTTAGAAGATACACAGCCATCTCAGACTTAGCAGTACCCCATTCGCTACGAGTTATCACTTTGTGACCTCTGGCCTCCGTGCTCTGCGCTCCGCCCGAATCAGCTGACCCGCGTGCCGCTAACATAGGTATCGCGCTCCAGATAGCATCAGAACGAGAATGTTCCCGCATTTCTACCACCAAACCCTTGTGATATATTATAATAATCATCTTGACGCTAGTATATCTCAGCTAACAGGGCGGATCCTTAGGTGAGAACTACCCTTGCTTAGTATAAAAATGGAACCAAATATTTCTGAGAGCTAGGCCGGGGGAAGAGGAAGTCAACGAGGAAGTCATCAATGGATTGGTCCAAAAACATCTCGATAATAGAAACTTAGGTTCCAAGGGTTGGAAATACAATACCACTCATTTTAAAAATAAAAAAACCAGGGGAGTTGATTACTATTGCAAATATCTATAAAATTCTGCCGAAATATCATAATTTTGTTAGAATTTAATATCAAAAGTATATTTTATATTATAAAAAGGGATAGTATATTATTTATAAGCCAAAATCAAATATAATTAGTTGATAAATATGATAAATTGGTATAATTTAGCTTTTAAATTTATATTATAATAGATATATTCTTAAGATCTTTAATCTATATTTTTATTAATATTTCCAATTATACTGTAAAGTTGCTATAGTAGAAGGGTGGTTTTTTGAGGTATAACACTACTTTATTTATATTAAAACAATTTTTTATTCATTTTTTACCCAATTATTTATTATCAGGCCTTTATTAGGGAGACTAAATTTCTTAGATATCTTATAAATAAACCATCCCTCTTTTTTATATTTTTTATATATTATAATAACTAAGAGTTTGTAATCTCAGGTGTATGATTACCATTATTTCCATAGAGGTAGCTCATCTCTATCTTATTCTTATTCCTATTTTTGTAATTGTAATCTAGATAGTATACGAGGTAAGATATTAATGATTTTAGGGTATCACCCCGCAGCATATAGTAGGCACTTTAAAGAAGAAAAAGCTAATGTAGATTATATTTTTAAAAATTTCATAAATAAAGAAACTGTAGTAATCCTCAATATATTAATTTTATAGAGTTTCGTAAATAAAGAATTTAAAGCTGTAATAATCCTCAGTGTGTTAACTTTGTTGCAAATATATAATATTGGAAGTGAGTCAGGGGTTGCTCGAACCCTCCGTAATTTGTTATTTATTATATAATAACATTCGGAACAGTTGTCTCACCAGCAGAGCGAAATTACCCAATAACTCATGAGATCATATAACTTTAGAGTACCTAATATCCTATGAATCTTTACGGTATTTTAATCATAATCATTTAATCCTTTCTATTCGACAACTTTTCCGATTTTTTAGTGGTTTTTGGTTGAGTTTTTACCTAAAAACATAGTGTAAAACGACGAGATTCCTTCACAACTTCGTCATGGGGTCCGGAAATTGGCGGAGTGGAATGTGGAATAGCTACATAGGCATCGCCAATAAATGTTTCGATATGTGATCCCGAAGATCCAGCGGGGAGGGTGGGAGCATTTATGTGTTGAGCTGGAGGTGCTTGAGTTACCTGGATGTTGGATCTAACGGACAGGCTAGAATTCTGGGACGGCAAGGCGCCTTTATTATCATATGGGAGAACTTCCATGTCTTAGGGGACAGTTGCTGAAATCGAAGATTATTGGTATCATTTCTTCTTTCTCGAGCGACTACAATGTCGTTGTGGCTACAAGGTACCGTGTGTCAGGTGAACATCTTGTCAATCTCCGTCGTATACCGGCTTGTATTGGATATTCCGTCGTCTTAGTAAGACCGCGGCCCCGCCGCACGAGATCTAAATGAGGGTTTGGTCTAAAAGCTGTTATCTAAAATGTTGAGCGGCGTTAGCCCATTCGTTATTGTTACCTACATAGCCGGTGTCTAGATCGAATTATACAGAATTATGACAGCTCGTATATGCATGATGATAGGAAGGCCGAAAAGGTTTCCCACCCCCGGCATCACGCAGACATTTGGACCAATGGCGTAACAACGAAGCCAGCAGATCTACGATTCTGAAACGACCTTCACTCGCCACCTTCATGTTGCGTTGTAGATGCAATGGCTCTGCGATCTTTCAGGGAGATAAGGAGCAAGAACTACCAAGCTTTCGGGATCAGAAGCATAGATGGCAAATTCTTCGTGATGTAATCCGCTATGTCGCGTAGGTTTTAGGGCCGTAATAATTATATTTTTGCGATTTTTCTTTATGAAGTTATCATCGTTGTCTGAATGGAGCAGCAGCGCGTTTAATAGATTTTCAACACATAACCAGCGTGACCTGTTGGTGATAGTCTTGGACATGAAACAGGCATTGCCATTTCCAACTCTTAGTAACATGGTGTATCGTGCTACAGATAGACCAATTTAGTTAATGTAGGCTCTGACATGTCGACAATTGCAAGGTTATTTTTAATAGTTAATATGCTTGTGGTAAATGACAACCAACGTAACTGACTAGTTTACTGACTGAGGATATCGATCGGCATCAATATTTTTCTTTAATGCAGGGCAGGGCTTCACATTAAGACGCGGCATCTGAAACTTACGGATAGCTGTTGGTATCATCCAGGGCTGCGGGGGCGATAGGCAACGAAACCTTGATTCTTCATATATTGGCTTATGAAGCTAAATCACCCTTTCATATCCATACATTCATATCCTTAATCTAATAGCCTTGCTGTCCCGCTGTGAGGGCGAGAATTTCACATAATGAGGACACCGGCTACCCTTTCATACTATTTTCTCACGTTCCTCCTCACCGTTATTCTAAATAACTTTGTCCTTGCCTCTTTAAGCGCCCCTAATCTTGGTACGGTGGATCAGACCATGGAAGTGTATTATTTTATTTTGAAAAAGAAGTACCGCCATGACCGACTATTCCGAGCAATGTTATTACACTGGGCGAGAAGGTTAGCTTTACCACCAAAAAGGTTGAACTTCTATGCCCAAGAAAGTCCATATCTGGGTCTTTTGGCTGTCGCTGTGGTAATGGAGCCGAACAAAGACCCCAAAATTATGTGGCAAACGTGTAAATTCGGCATAAGAATGGCTAGAAATTATCGGCAACTAAGTCATGAAGGGGTCTAACTTCTAGTTTAGTTAACATTCTATTAGAAGGTCTTTTCTGACTTGGATATGGCTTCAAGCTGGTGGGTGAATGGCTCACCGCCGCCTGGAAATCATCAATCGACGCGGTTTTCCTGGTGCGGTCGTATGAACCGATGCCAAGAAGATGAACCTCGAAACCAATTCAAGCATGAGGAGCCACTAGAAAATTTCAGGTCACCTAAGCTACCCAAACCGCAAGCGCTAGGTAAACGGAATAAAAGATTGAAGTATAAAAGGGTACCGAATATGAGACTAGCTGAGGTCGAAGGTATAGACATAGAGGATGATTTTTCTATGGACCGACAGGTCCTTTCTCAGCCACCGGAAGTTTCTCGTGCAGAATTGCATCATAAATTCTGGAACTTTAAGCGTCCCGGGCTTGGTCAAACTATATATCTACTTGACACAGAGTTGGACATAAGTAACCCAGTAAGTCTAGCGCCCTCTTCCTGATATGTTAGCTGTATAGGCTTAAAAAAGTGGGCTGAATATATGCCAGTTTGATAACTGTAAATAAAAAAGACTAACACGCATGAGCGTAATAATCGATCTAGGAGCTAGAGGGTATTAAACTTAAGGACACAATTGTTGCAGGATACTTCCCCGCCGACGAGGAATTTGGTGATAGCCAAGATACTAAATATCACGGAACAGAAGTAGCAAGTAAACTCGTTGGCAAAAATACTGGACTTTCCTCCGAAGCAGATATAGTTTTCGGTAAAGCAGTAGACGGGCGAGGAAATGCTCCTCCAGATGTTTTAATAGATCTCATTGGAAAGACCTATGATCATATAAAGACGCATAACTCAGATCGAAACTGTATTATCAACATGTCATTCATTTTTTCGTCCGTACGCTTTGAATATTGGGCCGGCGGGTTTGCCGCAGAACGTGAAAGGATCAAATCACCTTTCTACGAGCTTGTCAGGGATCTCTTCGAAGAACTCGTTAAACTCCCTAATGTGATAATAGTCTGCGCAGCTGGAAATGGTCTTCCGGTGAGTACATATATAACTCCTCTTCGGTCTGCCTAAGATACGGTCTCTTAATTTGCTATACAAAGTGTTAGACCGACCCAATTACAGAATACCCGCCTTCTTTAGGGGGGCTGCCGTCATTCGCCAGACGGATGGTGGTTGTGGGCGGCTATGACCCGTGGACGGGGCTTAACATCTATTAGACGGCGAGTTATGTGAAAGTTTGGGCACCCGCACACTTGGTCGTTATCACTAAGCAAATTCAAGAAGGCAATAAAGAATGTTTGCCTGGGTCCGCGCTACATTCGTCTGTAGATCTGAAAAATTGTTTAACTCTCACCGACGGGACGTCATACGGTAATTAGAAAAACCTTAATCACCTGCACTATAGCGAACACCAGTGTCTCTCTACCCCTGAAATTAAAGAATATATTGTTACAAATGCTAAATATATTTGGTGCATGGAATTCATGGCGCAGCTGCACCTCTAGTTTCTGGAATGATTGCGAACTGGCTTTCCGCGGGGATATCTATTGACGAGGTGATTCCATATATGTACGACCAAGCCTACCCAAGAGTTGAGGGCGGGCCGAATGTGCTTTATAGTGGCATTCAACTTGTTCAGTGGCCAGAAGAACTTTGGCCGGAATGGGCCTAGGGATAACAGTCGCTGCACTTTCTCTTCGAATCTTTTTGGAAGCCTTACTGATACTTGCTAAAAGTAGCTAGCTAACTAGCTATATATTGCCGAGGACAGTAAGTTGTCAGTTTTTAGAAACTGGCGTATGCGCGTATTATTAATTAATATACTCAACTGTGTTGCAACGTTGTAGAAGTAGAAAGGAAAGTCAGCATTTTTTACTACCAAATGGGTAAATGTAATATAAAAATATAGTTGCTTTTATCACTACATGTAAACGGTATTCTTTTCAGCCGCTCTTAAAATTTGGTGGAGATATTTGAAGTATTTTCAAGCTTGACAATTGCAACAAGGTGGATCAGAGAAGAACACATCTTGTTGGAAGGCATTACAATTATCGTTAGGATGATTTGGTCCTATCAGGTAGACATGGCTGTGCAAGTATACACGAGACGATTACAAGTCAAAGTAGAGCTACGGCTTATTGGAAGGCCCGACCATTGTCGCATCTTGCCTATTTCTCTCGGATATGATGCCTTTCAGACTTGGCTTGCGTCTTGGTTGTCTTGTGAACCAGCTTCAACACAAAGCACAAAGCGACAGAAAGTCTTGGGATATCTACACTGGACTTGGCCGACGAATTGAGTCGCAATCGCTCTCCGACATACGTAAGCAGACAAACCCCCAAGCTTCAATTAATTCCATAGTAATCCGGCCATCGTGAGCAGTACCAGTATGCTTAACAAATTCTCTATATATCTCAAGCTGGTTCGTGGTCATGCTTTTTAATTTCATCCATTAACCATATACTATTCCTTTTATATTTGTTGTGACCATTGATCCGTGATCGACTGATCAAATCCACTTTTTAAATTTTGAGAATGTCGCTTTTATCTCTCTTCCAAGCTCGCACCGCAAAAATCAGGCTTGTGTCGGATATGCTTCAAATTTATGAGCGGGAGACAAGTGAATATTCTCCCCATTATATACCAGACCTAGCCGGGACATCTACAGTTGGCAGCACAAAATCTTCCCTAGTTTCCGAGCCACAGCAACTTCCGTACCCCGTAATTATACCGCAACGGCGACCCAATCATAACGAGCGCGGCTTCATTAGAGCATATGCGCCTGATTTAATACGCTGCGGTATCGACCAAACTACATTTTTGGCTTTTCTTGATGGTTTCAACAAGGCGCTTGCGTTGGCTCCTTTTCTGGAGGCCATAGACCTTGCCGGAGGCGCGACTGGCCTTATCCCAGATCCATCGGGGATAACAGCTGGTGTCGGGCTGGCCGTTCAACTAACAACCGGTATTTATAATGATATGCAATCTCGCAAAAGGTATGAGTATAATATCTTCAACGACTCTACCGAAGTTGGTTAACTAACCTTGAATTGTAGTCAAAATGCATACCTCTTGAAGATGAATAATGAGCTCTTTAGACCACACGATCTGTATTGCCTGGTCTTAGCTGACGACAAAAATTCGACCAATGCAATGCTACAACATGATCTCGGCACCATCAGCCGTGCTCTTGTACAGCCTGATACTCAATCCAATTTGAACGCCCGGTTTAGACCTAGCGATGGGGTTCTCGGAGCTGCTCATATCGCGAACTTCTCACCGCTAATATATCCCGGCTTGGAGTCCGCCGATTCCAATTGTGATCAAGGAGATGAGAAGAGCGTCAAGAGCATGCTCGGAAAGGCAGCTGCAAACTTTGACACCCGTGAGGATATTAAAGCGCAAGTAAAATACGTATGTCATTCCTGTGACTGGTATCCGCGAGTCTGGCCGGTAATTATAACTGACAAGAATAACTTTCCATAGATGAAGAAAAATCCGAATAGCCCACTAAATTCATTGATGGATCCTAAAGCTGAACTCGGGCCTGAGGACATAAAAGAGCAAAACAAGAGGCGCGAGGAGGGAGTACGTAAAACTAGCGAGAGAGCGCACAAGAGTGAACGGGGAGAGTGTAAACACTCTGAAAAAGATTTAAAAAAGCGCAAGATACGAAAGGTATGGTGTTTCTTATCTAATTTTGGGCCGATTCAAGCCTCCGCGCCACGACGTACTAACAGGTGCACACAGGGAATCTTATACCTCATTATCGTCAATATGCCATCAAAAGGTGATATGGAAAATGCACAGAGGTTGAACAACCTAGAGTAGTTAGTTTCAAATAGTTGTTGCCTGAAGGCGACCAACATGTAAAGGAATCAATATAACTCTTACATCAGGTTGTTGCTTCGGCTCAGCCACTTTTGTGTCGTCTGAGTTAACGAGACCAGCTCAGCCTGAGAATTTTGTTGTTGGTTACTCGACTAGTTATAGGCGATCATCACCCGAAAACGTCTCAGTTCTCATTTCTACGAAGGATAAATACCCAAGGTTATAATGCCATAGAGTATCTTAAATTTTTGTCTAGAATTAAGTAGCTTTTCAGCTTTGACACCGGACGTATTTTTATCTCACTATTGGGAAAAGCCTGATATTGAAGTCCACACTTAGAATAATCGTATTAGGTAAGGATTCGACAGACTTCACTTACTATTGTGGTAATACAATTGCATTACGAAAAACTTTACGCTCTAAGTGTTCCAATACCTTTGTTTCGAGACATCCGGTATTTAAAATTCGAAAGTTTTGAAAATAACGGCCTCAGAACTTCAGGTTATTATATGATGACATATTTCAAAGTGATTCTGAATGTAATTGTCGCTGGTTGCCTTCTGATCGAAACGTTAGTACATGCATCAGGCGGTTATAAACTCGGCACCCTCGGACAGTATTCCCGCCGATATCTGTTTGTATTAAAAGATGGATATAGAACAAACACAAAGTGGATTCAGAGTATCAAGAAGGGAATGCAGCCATATTTACTACCGCCAAAACACCTAAGCTGGTACGAACGGGATATGGTAGGTGTGGGAGTTATCTTAATTTGGGTCGAAGTCCTTCCAGGCACCGATATAGGGCATGTAGGTAGAGTTCTTAGGCTACCCCAAACTGTAGGTCAAACCTTCTCTCAATAGTCATTCATAATTCTGCCAATGTACAAAATCTAAGTTAGCTGTCATGCTATGAAACCGATTTCTATTGAATCGGTTAAGCGACTCGTGCTCGCGTTCGAAATTCATTTTTAGTCGAAACTTTGACTTGGGCAAATATCACTAACTACCGAGCTACAGCTAGAAGCATGGATCGCAGTCGATGAAACATACAAGGAGCTTAGGATCAAAAATCCTGATCTAGAAAAAACCCCAAATGTAGCTCGGAGAGATCAGTACTTTCGCACTCAGCTAAGAAACTCTTTAAGAAACGATGGCGTTCATGGCGTTTCCCGCTATAAATCAGATCTGTACAACACTGAACAAGCGCGATCGATCCCCAAAGAGATTTTTAGAAGAAATGCGAACTTTAAGATCGAGGCTAGCCGCGGTGGTTTTTTTGATTTACAAGTTTTGTCACAGCCTCCTGATGTATCCACCGCCAAACAAAAGAAGCTTAATACCTATTGGCACTTTTCTAATCCGGGGAAAGGACAGGTCGTTTATGTTGTAGATAGTGGTTGTGACATTAAGCATGAGGTAAGCTCTAAGTTTTATTCGAAATAATCAATGAAGTCATACTGATGAGATGCATTTAGGAAGTCGAAAACGTTAACATTCAAGACTGGATCATGCCGGGTTCCTTTCCACGCGACGAGAAGGGCGAAGCCACGGGACAAACTTATCATGGGACTGCCGTCGTAGGAAAAGTTGCTGGGGACCGTACCGGAATTGCATGGAGTGCTGAAATTGTAGTCGTGCTATATGAGGACGGCTCCGGTACATTGATAACTGGAATCTTGCTAGACGGACTCGTTCGCGTGTATAACCATATACTCAAGTTCAACAAAAGCAGAAACTGTATCATAAATTTATCGCTTAGTGCTGGTTATGACGACAAGGATGATCCGAATAATTCCTCAATCAATCTATTGCGGTATTTGGTAAAGGCACTAATCAACCTTGGCAACGTGATCATTGTCGTTCCTGCCGGAAATAAAGAGGGGCCTGATCCTGCAAATAACGTAAGTATCAACTTGACACGCTTCAGGATGGCTTTAAAAATTGAATGTCAGGGTGGTGGATGATCCGAGAATCAGACTGGTTAATTGGCGTTTGTGAATTTAGCCGGTCCCAGTTAGTGCTTATCCAGCATTTTTTGCGGCTGAACCTGGTTTCGAAAAATATAACAACAAGTTTGTGGTAGTAGGAGGGTACGATCCTTTCAATCCTAAGATGAATAGCTTCCAGAGTTCGCCTTTTGTAAAGGTCTGGGCACCGGCAAAGCAGGTTGTGATGGCCGCCCCTGTGGGTACGGGGGGTGTCGATCTTCCTCTCCGGCGGAGGGACGGGATGTCTTTCGGTGAGTCGAAAAATCCAACACCTCCTAATACAGTAGAAAATTGTTTCTTTAGCTCTCCAATTGTATTCTTGATGAAGTAAGCCTATTTACCATGATATAAACGTATCATCTGGCTTCAGGGTTCTTTAGATCTCCCGACTAGAAGTTATAATGCGGAATCTAACTCAGAAAAATGAGATGTTAGCTGCCCCGGCTGTATCAGGAATGATTGCTTCATGGCTCTCCGCCGGTGTTTTCAAAATCGATAACGTAGTGGAGGGTATGTATAAACTCGCATATCCTCGAATTGAGGGTGGACCAAACGTGCTATGGAGTGGAATTACTCGAGAAGATTGGAACGATGAATCTTCGGAAGATGGGGATGAGGAATCTTCGGACGATTGGAACGGGGAATCTTCGGAAGACGAAAACGCGGGAACGACGGATGAAGAAACTTAGAAGAAGAGGTTATAAAATAATATAGAAAATAAGAAAAAGGAAAGCAAACATTGAAAGAGGTAAATATGTTGAGGTTGAACATGCTAAGTCAAATGAGGCTTTAATGGCCATACTATATATGTATTTATCGATATCGCCGAGTCTTCGAGTTGATATACCTGGGACCTATATCAATAGCAATAGGCAAGCGCAAGTACACATTCCTGAAGAGTTTTAAACCGAACATTGATTCTACGATCACGTCAGATTTCTTACCTGCTACTTAAATGTAGTCCCGTGTTTCAACAAGTTGCTGAAATTCTTATAGTCCTCTCACCTTGATATCCTCACCTCCTATAGACTAAGTTATATAAGTGAAATGCCAAAGTTTATTAAAGATACTTGAGTATTCCAAAATTATGATCATTAAGCTCGTGTTCAGGCTAACGGATAGTAAGTCTGTAAATTTACCGCGATCGCGAGCGGTTTAAACACGAGCTAAGAAACGCAAAACACCCATAGAATCCGCATTAATCTCTAATGAAGTCGTATGACCGACTCAAAGCTTGCTACCCACCGCTTGTTTTTTAATCCCAAGGGAACTGCTAACATTGCTCCACGGCAGTAAATCGATAGAAACAACCCTGAAAGGTATCGGGCCAAAATCGAATTTGAAGTGTGGAAAGCTTACACGGCATGGCTGCTGTTACTTTGAAGTCCTGAACTTAAGTTGAAAATTCTTTTATAGGATCGGATTTGCAGCTAGAGCTGATAGCAGATTATTCGGGCAGGAGTACCCCACAAAATGATTTGCTCTCGGCTTAAAATTATGGTGATGAAATAGATGAAAGGCAGCGCAGAGATGTGCGAGTGAGGTCGTGGTAGTCGAAGGGCCGCTTAAATGGGGCTTCGGAATTGTTGCTGGGCAGCGCAGAGGTGGATCAAGTTACTGACCTGAACAAGATGACGGTGATTAGCTGTCCGCATATACAGCGGATGGGGCAGCTCTTAGACAATTCCCTCGGTGTTAAGAGAGAGAGTATAAGATGGAAGAAGAAGAAGTAGACTGTAGTGTCTCAGAAGTGGTTTTGATCTTCTACTTGATCGTCATCTCCACATCACTACGTCAACAATAACAACATCAACAGTTGTTGTCCTTAGATCTACGAATTTATAGCTCCCTACAACTACTTAAGTAAGTGTTGATCTAAGTGAATATGTGAGTGCGTGAGTGGGTGCATTATATAAGAGTATTGGTAATTGAGATCTTACAAACCACAACCACGACCACTTCTAAGATATCATCACGTAAACCGCACAAGCCTCCTTGTTGTTTTATATCGAATGATCTCAAACGATCTCGCCTCATAATAGCCTTCCTAAGAATCTGCAAAATCGAGAGCCAAATCAAGGAATTCTAATCCGGTTCGGCCATCTGGATCAATCACCAACGTGGAGTCAGAGAACAAGGCATCTATAGATCGCAGAGACAGCTCGGTAGGACTCTCTAATCTCCTATTAAGCTCTCATTGGGTGCTAATATTGTACTAAATTAGTAGCGACTTAAGTCTCGAAACTTCCTCTCTCTTTCGCCGTAGCACCTTTGAGAGCTGCTTACGACTCAGCCTTTCCTCTAGTAACCATGTGCAAATCAGTCTACACATTTCAAGTAATAAGATCCATCCAGTGCTTTAGTCTTTGGACTGCTTACCAACGTTTTTGCGTTTAAAGTGCCAGCATCTGGCTGTCGCAGAGCCGTTGTACAATCCTTCGCCACCAAATCCATGCGCATGCGGCCGTTTCACCAATAGAGTGGTCGTTACCTTTCTATGTCCAGCCTGTTGTCTATTCAACAAATCGGTTGTCAACCCCTCGCAAGTAGCATGGCTCATCGAACAGCAAAAGAACACTGCAGAGTCAGTATCTCTCTCTTCCATCATCCTGCCCACCAATTGTACTATTTAATTACCCTGCAGCACTTTAGCTCGACTAAAATACGGGCGATAGATTTAGAGCTGGCGAATGACTGATCAGGGAGAAATATAGGATAATTATGAATGGAGTCGCTGACAGTACGGCGGCTTCCTGGCAAAAAGGGGGATTTCAACTTCAACAAGGTCAGGCCAATCAGGCTCCCCAGGGAGTGACTAGAGCTGTCGCCAATTCAGCCCCACAAAATCAAGTTTCCCCGTCGGAAACAGTCAAACAAGACTTCAAACCTACGACATATGCAGCAGCCGTCCGCGGTCGACCGCCGTCTCAAAAACCCAACAATCAACGAGGCACCGGCGCTGATGAGCATCATCAACAACAGTATCGCCACCACCGCGGAGGGAGATACAGCGAGAAGAAAGGATATTGATACGAACGCCCATGAACGGGGTTACAGTGCACTAAAATTACAAATCTTTTGAAATCGTCTGAAGCGCTTTTCTTGCTGCTTTTCCTTCTACTCTGGCATGCATACAAAACTCACATTGTTCTACGACATCTTTCCATTAGTGTGAGAGTGGTATAATATAGTCTCTGACTTGATTTTCTATTCCATCACTCTCCACTTTTATTAAGACTGCTTGGATTCAAAACATTAGCTCTTCCCTTCCGTCTCGACGGCTGGACACAACACAGTTTCTACTAGTTTCTACTTCGATATTGCATGGGGTGCTTCCTCATACTGCTTCGTAGAGGAACGATCTCTATTACGCTTAATTGTCCTGCGACCATTTATATGTAAACAGACCGATCGTTCTTTCCTTAGATCTCCGTTACAACGATTGGATCTTTCTACATATTTCTGACTCTTATTTCTCAGTTCTCTTAACGACTCGTTGGTGGCCGATCGATTTTCCTTTATTCCTCTAATTATTGCGTAGAACTAACTGTCTCATGGGGGAGGATCTACCGAATGTCTGGGTATATTTAAGCAAGACAATGTAGCCATAAAATGCACGAAACCATGAAGATATCTTGTAAAGTCCCAAAATAGAGGTGCTAGAATGAGTATACCCTTGTTGATATACATGTTGAGGGGGGCGATTAAGCTTTTTAGACAAGGTTGTGGCAGCAGTTACTTCATGACAGCGTATATAACTTACGAATAGTCTCGGCGCCTCGTTTGAACATTCTCTTACACATCATCTGTCACTATGGCTTGGATTCACGATCGCAAAATTTACATTCCCGTCTTCAATACAACCGTTGAAGTCTCCGCCGTCCTCACTGTCCTTTGTTTTTCATTTTCTATCTCATTGGTCATCCTTATTTTGATGTGGCTTAAGAGTACAGTGAAAAGAGCTATCATTCGGGGAGCTCAGTCTGAATTATAAGATCACTCTCTGACATTTCAAAAGTCTATTTCTTCCTTTTTTCGATCAAATACCAATTATCACCACTTCTATCAATTTAAACCTTCATGAACTTCGAACCTTCCATTCAGACATTTGTTTGCTCTTCGAAACAAAATTGGAGGGAATACCGGAGGGTTCAAGGAACGGATCAGATAAGAGAGCGCCTCAGTCGAGCGAGTAGGTCTTCCAGCTGTCTGAAGCCACTCCATATATTGTCCTCTTCCTACATCGATATCTGAATTGTGGATTGTTCCCAGAAATGCAATAACTAATATAGTGCCATAGAGCGAGAACGTGAGAGAGACGCTGAAACCTCAGGCTTCACTTAACAACTTCTACGAGCACGAAGAAGAATTCTACAACCCACCTGACCCTCCCAATATCAAAGTCTACCATCACGTTAGCATCATCTCTCAAAAGAACGACAAAACTGCCACCATGAATGACGAAAACCGCCCATCGACCATCTCCTTGATCCCCCCAACTCCTCCGCAACGCAATCGTCACACCATTGAAACGATCAAAGGAACCATCACCCCAGTCCACTCTTCCGTCGCCGGAGGCGAAATCAGCGAAGCCAAGATCCGTACTCAAGTCGTCCGCGGCTCCGATCAAATCAACGGCCTCGCCCGCCACGAATTCAAACGTGATGGGCAATTTGGTGACCCCCTACCAAACCCCATTGGTGTCTCTCTAACTCCTCTTGCAACCGCTTCCGCCAATATCCGCGCGACAGAACTCGACACCAACATCTGCAAGGCCGAATGGCTCAAATCTACCATCGACTGGCCTTTCCCTCACCTCTTTGAGCACTTCCACCAGGGTTTCGAAGACGCAAAATATTCCCCGGAACCTAACTCAAAATTCATCGCTGCCACCAAAGGTATTAACTACGTCGAAGATAACAACATCTCCGAAGAGCAATAGAGCGCCCGCGCCTACTCCGACGGATTCAAATTCGGCAAACGATACCTCGCTGATCGCCCAGATCCGAAGCAGAAAACTGTTACGGAACAGTTTGATTACGAGGAAGCGGCGCGTGGAGCTGCGATCGAGAACCCCACCGGCGGGTTTGAGGCATACATGAAAAGGGTTAAAAGGCAAGGGAAGGCACAGAAGAAGGATGAGAAGATTCAGATGTGGAAGGATATGGCAATGTGTAAGTGCTGTAACGTCGTCTGATGGATAATCAGCGGGTGGTAATTCTGGAGTCTTCCTGATTGATCTTCTTATCCAAATTCTTTTGTTTGCTGGAATATTTCTATCATACCTCCGCAACATTGAATGTGTTTCTCTTACCGTGTTTGAAATAAATCAGGGTATGCACCAAATCGTATTAGATTCCTCATTGTTCATTGTCCCAGATTATTATTCAGAGTTAGCTCCTTTTGCTTTCTATCGCGTATGCTTCCAATCTTGGTTTCTTTGAAAATTTAAAGCGTATTGCAAATACATTACCAATTCGTTCTAGATACTTCCCACCTTGACGGTTAACGAAATAGCCAACATTAAGTTGTAAGGGATGCGTCAGTGCTGCAAGCTCTCACTCTCGTTTGGATACTTGAAGCTTGTGTGCACAACCAGTCTTAAAACTGTTCTTGTGTCAACGGAATGGTGAATGTCAACAACACATTCGCGTCTTGTTGCATATTACGTGTTGGCTAAATCGGGAAATGACCGCTTCCGGAAAGCTCAAATTCGAGGAGAAATGATTGAGGATCTGAAGCGCTTACAGGATATTGTAATTGCGAAATACGAGAGGGCTGGATATATGGCGAAAGCTTACGAAGTAATTCTCATGATATCACTGGGTAATCCTTGGGTGTGCGGGGTTCAGAGGTGGTTGCTTTGCGAGAGTGAGTTTGAGGGGTGTTGCCGGCGCGCAAAGGAGCTTTTGGTGAGACCGGTCTCGATATACAGTTGTATTCAACTTCGGAGCTTTAAAGGGGGGTTTTTTCCCAATGATATAGGTTTATGAATCATTTATTTGATTTCGTAGGAATGAATCGAATCATCCTTTGCACCGATATATCTATTTCACATTTGCTCCATCATTAGCCAGGTCACGGGATCGCGCGGTAGTATCGCCTGTTTCAGATTGTCGCCCGAAGAAACCCTCGCGTGCTCTGCAAGTATAAATAGAGGAGAGACCCCCTGAAGCAGCTACGTAGTTTGATTCGCCATACGAAGTACAACAAGACTGAAAAAAAAACCGACCTGCATCTACTTCGTATAACTGAAACAATGGCCCAAATTCCAAACATCCCTGCTATCGTCTGCATGGCAGTGACGATTGCTGGGATGTTTGGAATTTGGGCCATTGTTTCAGATAATTATACGCAACGTTTGGACAACCGAATGATAACATTGGAGACAACGTCGGATGACCGCCACCACTCACCACCACTACCATCGTCACCGTTATTGCTACCACTAAAATGGTTCAACGACACAGAGTATTTAAAATTGAAAAAAAAAAGAGCAGGAATTACACAAAGCTACAAGCTCAAAGGAAAGTAGCACGTTAGATCCCATCTTCGAATTCGGAATTTAGATTCGACTTTGAATTACAACATTTTTGCAACAATATCAGTGTTTGATTTTTAATATACTAAAATTCCGTGCTAGTTTGGAATAATGAAAGCTTTCCAAATCGGGCACGACGACCGGCATCCACGAGATCACCGGGCTCCAAAGTCGCAAAGAAGAAGTAGGAGTCATTGATGTTCCACTGTAACCGAGGACTTCTCTCTTGGATATTAGTAACCGTGGGGTGTATTATAACGCTTTGAATGGCTAAGCACCAATGTGTATGAATGGAGTCCACGCTAAGAAGTCATCCTTGAACCAATCGTCTTCTGCCAATTTTCTAACCGCCTGATGTAAAGCATTGGCGACCTTGTTATGCCATGGTTCGTCCAGGGGAATTCCAAATAAGTTTTCATAGAAACTTCTGGAAACTACCATCGCAGACTCGTCCTCTGCCTCCCAGAGTGTACCGATAACATGCGGATAGCCAGCAAGTTGGAAAGCATTTGCGATATGTATTGTTTCGTCGATTAATTGCTTCGCCGAAATTTCTGCGGTAGAACAGGCTGCCAGGTACGCTAACTGGGCTCTGGAATGTCTGACTTTGACGAGGTCGTCCACGGTAAGCTTCTCTTGGTCCCTAGATCTCAGTAGTAGGTAGCTGTCCGATGGACTTTTTGGTGGGTTTGAACCTTCAAACCCGATAGAAAACCCATGACAAGCGAAATGTATAATACTAGAAGATTTAAGTTGGTGAAGAACCTCTTTTCTTGACGTGTCCTCCATCAGGACGGTCTTATAATGTGTACTGATTACGCTTTTGACTACTTGAATCTCTTCTCCAAAATCCAGGTTGTCATCTGTGGCGCTGACCAACAAAGCCTCAGTTTGAGGTTCATCACGCTGTTTTTGTAATTTCGCTCTTATAAACTTCAATGCTTTGATGGTGGGAATGCAGGAGGACACCACAAATTCCATAGCATTTTCTCTTTCAATGCCGTCGTATATTCCTGCTGCGTGAAGTGGAGTGCAACCCAGAATTCCGTTCGTAATCCACCATATACGAGGTAATGCATGACCTCTAAGTGAGGGTTCGGAGAAAAGACCTAGGTTTTCAAGTACTGGCTTCACAGCAGACAACCACAACCACCTCAAAAGTTCCTTCATTTCCTCGTTCTTCTTGTTTAATATTATAGGATGTCGTTTTGATGGTTGACTGATTCTGTGTATCCAGTTTTCAACTTCCGAGTAAATAAGGGTTTTTAAAGCAAGAAATCTAACTCCAGTCTTTGTAATGATTAAGGCATCGCTACGTCTTTCAGTAACATTGAATGCTACAATAGGTCCGCCATCAGCCATATCTTTAAGTTCTTCTTCGCTAGCGGGTAGCTGAAAGGAGGTGAACCCGGGTATTTTCCGAATTTCGTTTTCAACCTTTTGAAGATCCTGCTCGATATAAAATGGACTTCGTTGATTCAGTTTTGGCAGTTTGTTCTCGGGAAAAACATTTGCCGCATTAATACTTTGTATAGTAGACAACTCATGCCGCAAACTCTCATAATTTTCATAAAGTTGAAAATTATATTCTTTAAGGATGGAGATGTCAGTTTGGGACTGAATCGTAAGACCTGCCATAACCCCCCGTCCAAGTTCAAGTAACTGGAAAGCTTCAACGGCAGGTTTCTGCGTTTCCAATGCTAAAGCACAGGCCACGGACGAAAGCCCTGTAACCTTTGAGAGCACATGCTCATGGTCGCGACGAGGGATGTACTTTGGACTGATCCGTGGTAAAAGGGGAGTAGCATCAGCCGCCACACTAGCTGCCGCATGGAGATCGCAAATTTGAAGATGAAGATCGCACAGGTGAATCCCTTTCGCTATTCTTGAATACGGGGACACATTGGTAATTTTAAATGCTTCTTTCATATGAAGAAGGGCTTTCCCGAGGTCTTCTCTGTTTCCCAGCCTGTCAAATCTAGACCTGTAGCGGTTCGAGAGGTTGTTTAGGCGACCGGCTAGTTGTGGGCTGTCTTCTGGGGTGGCCGTAACTGCTTGTTCTGCTGTATAAATGGACTTCTCGAGGTCTTGTTGGTTTCCCAGCCTGTTGAACCTGGAACTGTAGCGGTTTGAGAGATTGTTGAGATAAATAGCAAGGTCTGGACTATCTTGAGGAGTGGCGGCGACGGATTGCTCTGCGGTATCAACAGCTTTCTCCAGATGCTCTTCGTTTCCTAGTCTGTTGAACCTGGAGCTGTACCGGTTCGAGAGATTGTTAAGACGACCAGAAAGATCTGGATTACCTTGAGGAGTGGTGGCGACAGCTTTCTCTGCAGCATCTATAGCTCTCTGTAGATCTTCCTGGTTTCCGAGCCTGTCGGACCGGGAGCCGTGGCGGTTTGATAGAGTATTGAGATAAATAAGAAGATCTGGGCTATCTTCAGGAGTAGCAGTGACGGCTTGTTCTGCGGCATCAACAGCTTTCTCCAGATCTTCTTGGTTTCCGAATCTGTTGAACCTGGAGCCGTAGTAGTCTGAGAGATTGTTGAGACGACTGGCAAGGCCTGGGCAATCTTGAGGAGTGGTGGCGATGGCTTGCAATGCGTTATCAATAGCTCTTTCCAGATCTTTTTGGTTTCCAATCCTATTGAACCTGGAGTTGTAGCGGTGTGAGAGGTTGTTGAGATATGCAACCCTCTTTGGACTGTCCCGAGGAGTCGCAACGACGGCTTGCTCTGCAGCATCTATAGCTCTGTGTAGATCTTCCTGTTTTCCGAGCCTGTCAAACCTGGAGCTGTAGCAGTTTGAGAGAGTGTTGAGATAAATAGCAAGGTCTGGACTATCTTGAGGAGTAGCAGCAACGGCTTGTACCGCGGTATCAACAGCTCGCTCTAAATCCTCTTGGTTTCCAAGCCTGTTAAACCGGGAGCTGTAGCAGATTGATATATTATTAAGACAACCAGCAAGGTACGGACTGTCTTGAGAAGTGGTGGCGACGGCTTGCAATGCAGTATCAATAGCTTTCTTCAGATCTTCTTGGTTTCCGAGCTTGTTGAACCTGGAGCTGTAGCGGTTTGAGAGATTGCTGAGGTAAATACCAAGGTCTGGACTGTTTTGAGGCGCAGCGGCAACGGCTTGCTCTGCGGCACCTATAGCTCTCTCCAGATCTTCCCGCTTTCCGAATCTCTCGAAACGACTGCCGTAATAAACTGCTATGTTGTTAAAGTGGCCGGGCAGAGCAAAATCTTCCTGGGACATTCTCTCTAAAACTCCCTCTTCCAACGTGATCGCATGGTCGAGAGCCGCTGCCAGTCCTGTATTTTTATAAAGGAGATAAAAAACCGTAGAATCAATTGTCTCTCCCTCCATAGTGAGTGCTTACTACGTCTTTTCTTCAAGC
The DNA here is from genome assembly GCA_036971295.1 of Dactylellina cionopaga. Lineage (NCBI taxonomy): Eukaryota > Fungi > Ascomycota > Orbiliomycetes > Orbiliales > Orbiliaceae > Dactylellina > Dactylellina cionopaga. The sequence goes on from JAJTTY010000011.1 coordinate 1,527,791, forward strand.
TGTGTCAGCCTCTGAAGTGAAGTTTCTTACGTGGATTTGCGTTGCCTTTGTGTTGCAGAGGCTATTTGATATTGCATTTGGAAGCTAATTCTAGTTCCGAGTGACAATCTACAAGCCAGAGAAGATTAAGTTTCAAATAAAATATGGCAATGTTGGTACATCCCGCTGGCTTGGATTTCTTCAGCTAGTCGAATATGATAGGCCTTGTCACCCTGAATGTGGCTATGTATGCCATACCATTCCAAATCAAATGTGTGGCGCTGCACTCTGCAACGAACGAATTAACCATCATGATATTATGCAGCCTTCTGAATCGATTATCTATTTACCTATTGATTGGTAGATATAATATTGTCAACGGGTTCGGCCCGTTAGTCACGTGGGAAGCATAGGGTTTCGGTCGGAACCGTGAGGAATCTCTTTATATTGGTCTTTTCTTTTCAATCCTTTAATAAACCACCCCCTTTCATTCATAATAGACATGTATCTACAGATTTACGGAATATAGACCATCTTTTCACAGCTTTTGCCAGGAATCGTCTTGTTTCACCTGATTCATAGAAGCCATACTTCCATTCGGAAGAACACATTTTACCTCACATCGAGCTGTCTTCTAGCGACAGAGATATCACAAACCGTTCAGAATATATAATAAATAATGAATCCTAGTTTTCCAGGACTAGTTTTCTACTATTGCTATAATTCTAGTGTTATGTACAATAATTCTGAAGGAAACAACCGTTGACGAGATGGAAACGAGTCGCCTAAGGTTCAGAATAACATAACTTTGTTAATGCACACGCAAATATGCAGATATGTGTGCCATATCTTGAAAACTATGTGTTTGATATCCAGCACGGATTGCGCAAGTCGAATCTTGTTAACCTGAACATGTGAACTGGAAGCCGCTTTGGAGGTTGTATGATGGAAACTAGCACGCGTACGGCACTAACACCTGATCTCCCCGCTTAGAATTGCATACGAAAGTTCTTTTATAGCATGCTCCCTTTGAGCAACATTATTTCCAACAACGTGCTTGCTACACCCAGAAATAACTTTCGGGAAGCGCTACGGTACCTCGGGCATCTCGGTCAAGTCAACATTGACGATAATCATCTCTTCGCATTCGAGCTTTGAAACACTTGGTTGTATCCGGATAGAAAGCCTTATTAACAAGATATACCAGCTAGAAAACTCGACTGCAGTTTTCGAGACATATGCGAGGATCCTGGCGCTAGAAATAACTGCTGAAGAGGATCGGAAGGGAACGATCCATCAACATAATCGTTAGATTTGAAATGACCATCATGCCCGAGTATCTCTCAACAACCATCAAACAAAAGAAAAGGGTGAAGAAATCACGCTGCCAGTATCAGCCACTTTAACCGCCGCTCTGGCTTCCTCCCTCCCGCTAAATGATGCGTTAGATGCCGGCGCGGGAGTCGCTAAGACAAAAGGCTGTGAGGTTGTTGCTAGCTTTTTCACACCCGTGGAACGGATCTTCGCGGTCTAGTACCGTAGATTGGAGTTTTCCTGGTTTTCAAACAGAGATGTCGATAAGGCGACACTCCGGAAGAGTTGATGGAGGATTAACATTAGCGTTGGAAGCTTGGAAAAGCTTGTAGAAAACGATGTGGTCGACGCCCATCTCGAAACTGATTTTCTAGATGCGGAGGGCGGGAAGCTTCAGGGTACGGCGGAGCTTTTAGACATCGAGCTTTTAGGCATTCAACTTCTGTGTTAAAGGAATTTTGATCGGCGGTATATAATATTTGGGCTGCCGGCAAGAGGTGGGGCGCGAGTACTGTGCATGTGCAGCGATATTTAGTTGATGATAGCAAGCATAAAGGTGTATCTACCGCGAGTTATCGGCTGCCTAAGAACCCCTCGCCAGAAATTACAATAGAACCATCATCCAGCCGCAAAGAGCAAACAGCTATATTTCGTCTGTGCATGACGCATAAGGCTCTTGACCGACGGTAACCTTCCACCACCTAGCCCACCACCTAGCCCGCATCGGCTAACATAAAGACTTCAGATGTGGGCGGCAATGCACCTTGGCCTTGTGATTGATCTTGTGATTGGATATTGTCCTCTATAAAATCATTATCCCCGCTGACCTGGCCTTGCTCTCTTCCCTGTGCCTTCCGTTTCGAGCTCCCTTGGTGTTGTGTAATGCACGTTCTGAAGAGACGCTCTGGCAACCAGCGACGCGCACGTTGCAGGACGACCGCATCATCAGAGCATGGTTGTAATAAAAAATCATGCAGTTCAGCTTGTTATATTTGTGTGAGCTCTATCCACCCTTTTTCCGCTATAGGTACGCGGAATTTCCTGAATATGTTTTCGAATGAAGTGTTTATATACGGATCTCGTTTTTTCTTTATTTGTCAGTCTTTTTCAATATGAGGTGTGCGGGATGATGGCTAACCCACTTGCATACTTCTAGCCGATTTTCGTGAGAAATCCGGTTGAGATCCCTGAGTTCGCCAAACAGGTGTGTAAGAAATTCCGCCCTTTTAACTTCGCATTCGGCCGTGCTATCTCAATGATCGCATCCACCATGCTCCCACGAATTCTAGCAAACTGAGATTGCAAGGCAATGGAGTGAGGGGTTGTGGGTTTTCGAGCTCCGGGATTTCTTCACTATAGCATCCCACGGCAAGGAACGCAGGGCTCGTGGGACATGGGCATTAGTTAATGAATGGGCCGAACAACAAATTTTCCGGAGGCCTGAAGTACTTAATTCTCTTTAAAGCTTTCTTACCATCTACAGGACAGTTTGCGCAAATTTACTATCGCAGCTACAGGAAAGCTTGATATTATTAAATTTCTACTTTCTGTAAATGATATCAATAAAAACGGCCTGAACAAAAACTACTACTTTGATCTTTTAAAAGAAAAATTTCTATTATCAGTAACTATTAGCCAAATAACTAATGATATCACTTTTTAGATATATCCACCTATCTCATGGACCCCTCTATAAAAAGAATTCTGGATACCTTGGTATTTGTATAATACTTTTCAAATTATAAAATCAAGGAAATACTTTGATTTATAGATTCAAAGGCGCCGACATCAACACGCAGGGTGGCTACTACAGCATGCGCTCCACGCCGTATCGGTTGAAGGTCACGACAAAGTTATCGAGCTGCTACTAAACAAGGGCGCCGACGTAACGCGCAAGGTGGCAGGCAGGTACGGCAACCGCGACGCCGTTTGCTAGCAGCATCGATAAACCGTATTTAATACGATAACCTGCTGTAAAGATTTGCATGGGGCAGCGCTGTCTGTCGAAGTTCTTCTCGAGTTTTTCACGAAAGACTTGGCGCTGCCTTCTTGGATGGAGTACATCCTTTTCGTTCAAGATGGATAATTATCCTTGTTGCTATAACGTCGGCAGTCGCGAATACGAGGCTGTTGACATCACATTATATCTACAGAATGAATTTTCAAGCAGAACCAAGGCAGCGACACCAAGACTGAAAATGGGACGAAGGCTTGGCGACATCGTCACTTTGCCGTATCGTTCATTGATCTGTATTTAACTTGTTAGCGGACCCGCCGAACTAGCGACGCCTTTGCGATACGTATATATCTCAATAACGATCTGTTCTCTACAACGCCATTCACTGTTTCACTTATAGTCTTTCATTATATATACGATATAAGTACACAAATAACGAAATGTCTTTAAAAGCTTATCCAGATGGAAACAGAACTTGTTTTCTTACTTGGGCGCAATATCCAAACCATTACGTGTGGTGCGTTGCCGCAACCTACCCGATCAAGTCAACAACACCGAAAACACAAACAAGGTCAGACAATGTTGCGAAGCAAAAGGAGGTATGTACTTCTAAAATATATCCAGTTTTGTAATGTACGAAGTAAATATAAGAAATTAATTCTTATTACCCTTTCGTCATGCGGTTAGGTAGCCTATTGACTGAAGTGGACTGCGGTTGGCGATGTATCCTCGGTGTCAATTTCGCGAGTGATTCGGATATTCGAGGTGACCTGACGGATTGGTGGCTTGGATGCGCGCAAATGGGGATTCCGGAGGGGAATAGAACTCTAGTTTATAACAACACCCAACAAGATGCTATGTGCAACAAGCTTACTAAAATCCGAGCCGGGGGCGGAAATTTGAGAGTAGGATACGTTGTGTTCTTTGTAGCGTTGGCTACATCGGTTTTGGCAGGTCTCTTTTAGAGTTTGTCACGCTCAGACGTTGCTATTATAGTCTGGCGTAACTATATATTTTCTTCTCACTTTTATAGGTACCAGCATAGTATTTTAATATTTTGGTAAATTTGGTCTCTAGTATCAAATTATTCTCTATCGAATAATTTCAATATCGTTATTTTGATCTGTTGTTACTTAGAGTCCCTCGTACCCTTGGCTTGGAGTAGCTCAAGCTCTCTGAATTTGACTGATGGTATATGAATATGTCTAATGATAAGGCTACAAGTTAATTTTTAGGTTATAAGAAATCTCAAATTAACATCAAATATCAAGGGGTACATTGTGATGATACAAAGAAGGTCTCAAAATACAGAAAGTAGCTACAGCGTCAATCTTTTCGTATCTGGCTATCTTCTGCTTATGACTTTAAATCACACGATACCCTGGTGTTGTAGCAAGGCTATTACCTAGATCTATTTTCGGGTCTCGTATAGGGATTAGAAGTACGCCGCAATTAATCTCTCGTATCTTGCCTAGATGGTCTGGCAGAACGTGCTCCGCTACTTCTCGGTCGCTCGCGGTGCGAAGGATTTGGACCATCATTGGTCGATCTTTGTGGGGTGCGTGGAGGAGGTATATCTCCACCAGTACCTGCCATGCTTGTCTCGGTATCCACTGTAGGAGACATAGGTGGTACCGGAGATTTACGCGCGCCCTGGCCAAAAGCTGTCGATGGCGGCCGCCGATTGGCTCGAGCGGTATCAAAATTCGCTAACAGATTCTTGTGGCCTATATCATTCGCAAAGAACTCCGCCGTTGGTGATCTCGCAAACTTTTCGAGTTCCTTTTGTTTTGCTTCCTCGGCTTTCTTTTTCTCTTGTGCTTCAGCATCTTTCTTTTCTTGGAATTCTTTCAGCCGGTCAGTACGAAAATAGTTCCTCCGCATGCTGGGGCTCTCTGGTATCAGATCACTGTCACTAATTGGAAGAGATGATTCTGTATTGAGTACAATTCTCTGGTTAGATGCCGGTGGCTTGGCTGGTGTATGGGGAGACTTGTCCAAGTTTCTACTAGGCGAGGGAGAAGTAGCATTACCATGGGCTAACTTGGTGGGTGAGATGGGGGTTGTGTTTTTTAATGGCCCGCCCCACGGAAACAAATGTTTCGGCCCTCCTAACATAATCTTTGCGGGTGGCGTACTCTTTGGGGTACTGTTAGTGTCAGGATTGGTCTTTGAGAGTACTTCTATACTCTTTGCTGGTGCTGTAGATAACGGCGGGATGTTTGCAACAGGGCGCTGAATGGGAGTTTGTAGGGAGAACAAACCATCGCTGGTACCCATAGTATCAGAGTCGATCGTACTCGGAGCGGCTGGTGTCGAAATTAGTATTTGTTGTGGAAACTGTGTAGCTACTAATTTTTTCTTATCTTTTGCTGCTAAATTTTGTTTATCAGTCAGTGGTTGGTCTGATGGTTTTACAGTCTTCTCACTCAATTGAGGGTTTGTAGATATCCCTGGCTGCATGTTTCTGGTGGTCGAACTAGGGAGATTCTCTGACGCAGAGCTCTTATGATTCGAAGAAACTGCAGAAGCACTCGGGGTATTGAAAATTTTTGGAGTACGTCCTTTCGATAAGACGGTCGAGTGTTCTAGCGCTGATTCGGATTCTTGGGATCTTTCAATCTTCCATTCCGTTTGAATTTCGCCTTTTAGGTGTAGTTCAGGGTTGGCCTGATAAATTATAGGTGCTTGGGAAGACCTTGAAGGGTTGGCACGTAGGTCGAAGCTAACCCGATCAAATAAGGTCTTTCCTTGCTTCCGTCCAACAAAATTATCTGGGGGCCGACTATCCTTAAAAGTATTCTCAACAACGCTAGTTGCTAATTGTGTTTCAATCTTAGCTAAGAGCTTCTTCTTCGCAGCGGTGCTTGGGATATCATCTCCAATAGCTGCAACAGACGATTTCTTGTTGCCATGCGTAGTTGGAAGGCTAGAAGATGAACCAGGGCGGTCAATGCCATTTGTATTTTGTAAAACGGTCAAAGATAATAAAGACTCTGGCCCTGTATTTTTCAAATCCCGGATTCCGTCCCTAAGCTGAAGTGAGGGACGTCGTGGTTCCACAACTCCACGCCTTGCCATATCGCTCTCAGACATAGCTTCAGGCTTCTCGTTACTCGGGGTTTTACTCCTTGCATCTCTCTTATGATCCGATGCTCTCTGTACACCCGGGTTAAACTTTTCTGTGGTGACCCCGCTGCTTTTGTCTCCAGATCCGCTTGTAACTTTTCCAATTTCAGTCTCTGAACCAGAGCCCCCGTTTATTTTTTTGGCTTTCTCTTTGACGGAGATAAGGTGGGGAAGCGATACTTGGGAACTAGTCCCAGTGTTATTTGTTTCGTTTCTTTTATCTGATTGACCTACTTTTTCTTTATCATTCTCAATTCCGTTAGGCTTAGACTTAGACTTTGGTATAAGAGACTTTGCTTTCGGTATTTCTTCGCTAGAGTTAGATTTATTGGATCTTGCGTTTGGCATATCCTCATCGGACTCCGATTTTACAGATTTTGCATCTGGCATACTCTTATCCGAATCCGATTTTGCGGATATGGCATCTGGCATGCTTTTATCTGAATCAGACTTGGTAGATGGAGCATCGGTCATACTTTTATCTGAGTCTGACTTGACGGATTTTGCATCAGGCATATTCTCATCTGAGTCGGATTTGTTGGTTTTCTGGTCGGATGTTTGCTCGCGTTGAGGGTGCATAGAGACCTCGATGTTAGTCGTATCAAAGAAGCCGCCACCAGTCGCAGATGTGGCAGGTGTCATCGAAGTAAAATGTTCACCGGGATTAGTACTAAACATAGTGCTACCAAATCCAGCATTGCTAACGGGGGTACTAGGTAGATGATTATACGCATACTCCTGTGGGCCGAACATGTTGGGTAAGAAGCTCGTAACCGTAGTTGGCGTTGAAGGTGCTCTGGGATGCCCAAAAGACAAAGCTTGCTCAGCGCTGCTATTAAGTCCCCTTATCCTCTCAGATTCCATTCTCTGACGTTTTCCCGCGCTCGCTTTATCTTCTGGTGGAGCGGATGAGATAACAGAATCTCCAACTGGTCTGGGCATCGTTGGACTATCATTCAGCAGGCTTTCGGTACTAGAGTTCCAACCATGCTGTGTTGCCGCTCTTTGATCAGTTTTTAAGGGATCCTGATCATTAAAGAGGGTCAAAGGCTCTGACAAACGAGATTGTTCTTGACCGGTGATATAAGTTACACTCTCAAAGGGTAACGCAGAAGGAAATTCGGTGGCTGTTTCCAGCTGGTCCCCTCTTGGAGCTGGACCAATTGAGGCCACTGACTTGCTATCTTGCTGTTGGATAGTACCAATAGACTTAGTTCCCGGAGCAGGAGGTACATTATTTGAACTAAAGACTGGTTTTTGGCTGCTACTTGCATACTGAAGGGCAAGGAAGCGTTCTCGGAACCTTTTAGCTCCCGTAGCTTTTAGATCCACTAGGACAGGGTGATTCTGACCGACAGTATCGATAATTGGATTTAATACTGCAGAAGGAACTTTTTCGGTAATATTACTGGGTAGGTGGTCGCTGGTTTGTGCTGGAATTTCGATAGTTAGAGTTTTGGGGGTAGCCCCACCCTGTGGAGTAGGTAGTGAATGCGCGGCATGACCCGCGATGCCTCTCTCTTGTCCAGGCGTCCGAAAAACCCGTGAAAAGGGGGTTGAGAGACTATTTGCTACGCCTGCTATAAATCCTAGAGCGGGAGTCTGTGGTGTACTTTGCCGCGGTGCTGAGTGCGCTTGGCTTTGATTGTTCGCAGCCTGTGCATTGTGAATTCCATAGTTCTCTGTCGACCCATCTTGGTCACCTCCTCCTCCACCGCCACTACCTCTGTTTTCATTATCCCCCCCTGCTGGTGGTGGCGGCGGCGGCGGTGGCTGCGTGCCGCTAAGATCAGCACCGCTTCCACTTGGACCACCCGGAAGAGGCCGAGGGTCACTTCCATCGTCACCACCACCACCACCACCACCACCTTGGTTGCTATTTGCACCCCTTTCCTTCTTTTTTCTGTTAACAATCTCATTAATATTTATCCCCAATTCGAGCAACCGTTCTTCTATCATGAGTCTAGATTCGGTTGGACCTTTGCCTTTGAACTCCGTATCACCTCTAAAGTTCTCATCTAGGTATAAGCCCAAATCCGACGCCTTAACCTTCAAAGTCTCGATTAAATACTCATAGTTATCCCTATACTTTTTAAAGTGGCGAAGTACCCTTTCTTTGTTCTTTCGCTCATTGGGTAGATCTTTCTCAATTGCCTGCAAAATAGTGTAATTCCGTTCCAGCTCTTCTAGTACATGAGCATCATTCGGGTGTAGACTCTCCTTCCGAAGCTCAATGTTTCGCCTAGTCTCTACGCGAGATACTAATAGCTTATTTATACGCTCTTGGAAATTGTCTGCGGATTCTAAACATTGGAGTTGACGAAGTCGCGATTGCTCGACCTGCGCGAAAAGATTTTTCGGGATGGAGTGTCGAGTCCCTCCTGGCGATCTGTAGTGCTGATAGCCAGGTGTAATATCTCCGGGAATGGTCTTCTGACTGTGTGGTGTTTTAGGGGGAGATGGTGGTGGTGGACTTTTTCCTGTGCTGGTTTTGCTCGATGCATGTGGGCAACAGCACAATATCCACCTTAAAAATGCCCATATAGTAACCAGTGCTTTAACCAAGACATATGACATGCCGACTTGGGCCGCTGTGAGACCAAAAATGATGTATACAATGACCATCGACGGAGGTTTCAAAAACCTGGCCCAGATCATCTTCGCCCCAGCCTTGATATTGAATTCAGTAAATATCCTCCCTTCAATAATGAACCATGTGAAATGGATATACAGAATGGGGATGCTGAGCCACCATTCCCAAAGATCCGCCGTAAACGAATATACGGCCCTGAGGTATGGTCGGTCTGCAAAATTGGACCATAGTAAGATGTGGAGTGTTTCGGTAAACCAAAGGTCGATCGTAGCCGCTATGAGCAGTAAGAATTGATAGGTGGCGTATCTTACTCTGTCGTGGTGAGTCCCCGAATGTTCCGCGATTTCGTGGTCAACGTTGTAAAGAGTTCTGTAGTACCGAATGTATGATAGAACTATATAGCCGAAGTGGATTAAAGGAAAGTATATCCACCAAATAAAGAGCAGGATATATGCCGTACTCCATTGGTACTTTTCCAGAGCCGCTAGGACTAATCGAGCTTGTATATGAGGCCTGAATTTGATAAATTCTGCGGGGGGCAAGAGTTGCCTTAGAGGCGGGAATAGCCACTCATATATTTGCGAGCCTCTTATTTTACCGATTAATATCAATGCTTCTGCATTTGACAGTGACAAAGATACTTCAGGGTTTAGCTTTCGCATCTCCCAGATCAAAGTTTCTAAGAAGGCCGAAAAGTATGCCCAGAAACGAAGTTTCTTAATCTGGGGAATTTGCGGTAACGGAATATGGGGGATCTGAAGAATGAATCTGCGGTCTATTGACAGCTTTGACAACCCAGGTACTCTACCCGAAATTTGGCCAGCAAGCTTAGTCATAGTACCTGCTCCCAATACAATCCAACCAAAAAAATACCTCAATTGCGAGGAACGATCCGGCCTTGGTTCTTGCTTTTGCCGGGCACTGATTTCAATTTCAAAATTTTGCTTTTGTTGTTTTATGATGCCCTCAAAATATTTAAGATCGTTTTCGACATCAGCTAGGATTTGCTTGATTCGCTTATCGTTATTTTGATGTTCGTCTGGTAGGCACATCCGTATATCCATATTAGGACACCAATCTAAGACCATGGGGCCTGAGAGAAATCTACGCTTGTCTGTGGACTTCCAAGACTGTGGCATCATCCTGAACATAACATCGTACGGCTTCTCATTGATAAACGAGTTAGGGGCTTGCTTTGATTGGGAACCTGGGCTGCTGGAAGGGCCGGATGTTACAATAAAACGAGAGGTAGGAGGTCTGATGAAGCCCCCGCGATACCCAGGTTTTGAACAAGTAGTATCGATCCCGCAGGTGGTTTCTGGAACAGTGTATATTCCCCTACGTGATGTGATATCTCGCTTGTTTGAGGGCCGTGTAAAGCCGGTCTGCCAACAAGTACTTTCTTTGCCACTCTTGCATGTTGTATCTCCAGTAATCCATTCAATTCGTCGCTCTTCAGCTATAGTTGAGGGTGTCGTGGCTGCTGTGCTTGCACCATCTGGAGTTTTCCAAGACGAAATTACCCATCACCGCCCCAAACGGGGAGGGTGATGGGATAGTTTTGGACGTTAGCAATTGTTTCCTTTTAACTCTAGCTGCTCTTAGACTCTCTAAAAATATGTAGAATAAGAATACAGGTGAACGAAACTTACGATTTCCAACCCCAATTTCGAGCCTGCTGGTACTAGACCCAGACTCCTTCCTATCTCCTACGGCCGAGGGCTTTACAAGTGGTGGTGGATCAATCATAAGTCGCTTGGCCTTCGGGACCCGTCCCGGGATTCGGCCAAAGAACCACTTTATCGTTGATATAGGCGATCTCACAGCCTCACTAGCAGACCTAGTTACTGTGCTTGGTAATTTCCACATATCGGTAAATTTCGTCCCTTCTCCTTTCACCTTTCTCCTCTCTCTCTGCTTCCCGCTAAGCATGTACATAAAAACGAATATCGTTGCTGCTAGGACGGCGATAAATAAGGTAAGGCTCTGGTCGCTCTTCGCGGCGTGATAAATTGGTTGGAGACTATATGGATCGCCTCCTGGGGGGCCTGGAGGACCTCCTGGTGGACCATGCCCGATTATCGGAGGTACTATTGGAGGTCCGCCACCTAAGTTTGAGAGATCGCCTGGCAGCTGTGGTGCGTGAGCTGCTTGTGGTGGGAATCCCGCTGGCGGTGGAATCTGTGCTGGAATGTAAGACGGTGATTGTCCATTTTGTCTAGCCTGGGGCAGCCAAGGTGAGGCCGGATGGCTAGCTCCGTATTGTTGTGCTGGTGGAGATAATAAGTCAGGATTCACGGTTCTCCCCAGCCCGAAATTTCCGAGATTTGAAGGTCCGTCCAGGTTTTGATTTCCTAGCCCAGGATTTATGCTTCTAGAACCGTGATTATTTGGCGGTGTAATAGCGATTGAAGGGACATGCATTTGTAATGGTGGAGTATTTTGGAGTAATGGGAGCTGTAAGCCAGGTGGATGGCGTAGTTGTTGCATGTCTAGATTTGGGTGATTCCCGCTGCCTAACATGATTGCCCCCTATATTCATGACTTAGCTTGCTGTTGTAATTGTAATATATAATACTTTAGAGCTACTCACGCCTTGATTTTGTCCAAGAATGCGCCTTTCCAGACTTCCTATGATTGAACCTGTCCGTCGATTATTTGACCCTCCGGTTACGGCCTGACCAGCGTTCGAGCCTCCAGGCTGAAAACCAGGATTCGTCCCAGTTGTTACTCGCACTCGCCGACGCCCAAACGAAGGCTGTTCAGGGTAAGTAGGCGCTACTGGACTAGTATCACCCCCAGGAGCCGGGTTACTACCGCCATTTGCAAAGTTTGGTCCAGGCGCACTCTGGCTACCGCTAGGTCTCCCCGCTCTTAGGCTTTGTAAAGCTTGATTGTTTTGTTTACTATCAATCTGTATCTGTATACTCCAATGATGTATTAGCGAGTTCGTTCCTTAACCATAGAAAAGATTTTAACCAACTTCATCTTGAGCTATTTCGACTCTTTTTTCCTTCTTCCCAACAGACTTTGCCTTAATTTTAGCTTTCCCGCTTTTGCTCTTCGCAACCTTCGACGACTTCTTCACCTTACGCCTGGTGCGTTGTCCTATTTGTCCTGACTTGAGAGCCCTTATTGAAGCTTCACTGTCATCCGAATCCACTAAGTACTGCTTGACCTCCCTTATATTCTCATCCATAAAATCTCGAAACGTACCAAATCCTTCTTTTACCGCCTGGTTAAGCGACCATGTGTTTTCTCCATTGTTTCCATCTCTTGCTCCCTGCCTTGAACTATCGTCAACAAATTGAGAGGATTCGTAAGAACTCTTGTCGCTGACTTTCAAGAGCTCTCTGCCTTGAAGAATTCCGCTCCCTCCGAATATAGGTGAAGAAAAAGTTTCAGACTCAGAACTTACTCCCAAATATTTCTCAGTAAGTTTCGAGATCGTGCTTCCTGGAGTCTTCGAACTCTCCTGCTCCCTGTGAGGTCTCGGGCTGAATACCGATGAATCTTTAAGGTTAAGGTTAACATTTGACCGACCGCCGGCTCCTGGGCTTCTGCCAGGTGCAATGCCTTTTGAGAATCTACGGGGTGTTTGGGGCTTATTGCGATCCGGTGTCCTGCGGGCATTCCTCTGGCCCATATTTTATGGGCACGAAAATCTTTGCGCTTGAGGTGTAGGCGTGAATCCGAATGGCTTGTCGTGGCGGGGATATGTGGTGCAACTTTCCAGATGCGTTTGTTTGTGATATTTTGTGTGTTGTCTGCTCCCCTTTCGTGATTATTCGAGAGGCTTGTCTTTGTTGCTCAAAACTTCGTGTCGGTCGGATTTCTCGAATCTTCAATCATATATAGTCGGTTGCGTAGAACTAGTTCAGTAATACTCAACAATATATCAATATGATGATTTCTTGAGACTAAGGGCGAGTCAATCTCTAGTTTCAGCAATGTTTGCGTAAAATGCATGGGGACGCGAAGAAAGAATCGAATAAGTTAACATTTAGCATATGCATACTTCACAGAAGACCATATCGCAAAAAACACTACCAAGAAAATATTGTATCAGATTTTCTCATATGACGATAAAGAAACCGAGATCTTGCGCCTTGCGATGACATCGGGAATAAAGGTGTCATGTTGTGAGGTATAATTTTAAGTTGGGAGGGTGTGCCACAACGGCAATGAAAGAACAGTAGACGAGGCGCGTCAAGAACAAAGGGGATAGTTTCAGTGCGTTGACGTCTATGAGCAGCTGTGTGGGGAGCGTCAGAGTCAGGTTTAAGTAAAAGAAAGTGTGTTTCATCTTGTTATTGTATACATCATGTCCTTGGCTTTCTAAAAGCCAAGTGTTTCTAGTAGGTGCCAACGAGTGATGCTGAATGGCGAAAAAGGGAACGAAGTCCCTATGGCGTTGTATCTGTGGATAAATGATACGAAGCCTATAGTGAAAGTAATATACAGTTCTTGAATGGAAATAATTGTGGTTTTTCGTATGAAAAGGTATTATATGTGTAGTTAAAGGATACTGAATATAAGGATGGTATGACGTTGAACCAAACGATAAGATGTCGAAGCCCACGGTGTAATTCAAGTCCAGGGCAAAAAGCTTGACGTAATGCGTTAGAGTAAAAAACCGCGCCTCAGTTCTAAAGATCCATATCCTCGACCTCTTCGTCGTGAAGTTTTCCTTCATCAATACCCATCTCTTGACAAACTAACCCAACTTCGCTTGAACTATCATCAACCGACTGATATACATCCGCCAAATTTGCACGTTGCTCCAAAGCCAATACGATATGATCACTAGTCTCCTTGCTTCCATTGGCAAACCTTACTCTCTTTGTCGGCGAACTCTGCATAGGAGGAACAGGACTAACGCCTACTGACTGCGTATAATTGTTATTCGGGGTTAATATCCTTAATCGCTTCCGAGGATTGATTGAAATTTGAGGTGATGCCGTTGTATGGGAGCGGAGAACCATCTTGGGTTCTTTGTAAACGTAATCAGTTCTCTTCAGAACAGATTTGAGGGTTTTCGCGGCTGATTGTACAGTCTTAGGCGATGTGACTGCAGCTGCCTCAGAAGATTTAGCGACGTTAACGTGGGCCATGGTGGCAGGTGTGAAACAAGTTATATCGCCTTTGAACCCTATATCTCTGGCATCTTCTTCCATTTGAACCTTATTCGTATTCGCGCCCTGAATTCTAAGGTCGGTACTAATTGGTGTTCTGCCAGCGATCCCGGAACCTTTATCGCCATCGGCGAATTTCTCAGAAGACTGATGGCTGAAAACTGGCATCGATCCCTTTCTAACTAATGATGGAGGTTTAAAGTCAAAGGTGCTGGAAAAAGAACGCTCGCCCTTCGATGTTCTAATATTTCGACCAAGTGTGAAGACATCTTCCTCGAGCTTTGATTCAGCGACCCGCCGGCTTCTCGTTGCGCTACTAACAGCAGGAGCGGTGTTTTCGTTATCGTTGGTGATACTTTGGCGTGAAACTGCGGCAGCATTTTCTGCATGAATATCTCTCGCCTGGAATGGCTTCATGTTCTTCGAGCTTAACTTCGCTACGACCGCTTGTTTGCTGTTTCTAAGGTCGTTTTGCGATAAAAAAGGACGAAACTCGGGTTCGGCGATAGCTGTATCATTCTCTAATAAGCATTCGGTACCTATGCGCGGTGATATTTCACCTTCTCTGTTTAAACGCTCTTCCTTCTCATCTTTCGATTCTTGTATAGTAGGTTTGATGTGCTCAGATGTGTCTTCATCTGTCCAATCTTCGAGGTCGGTGAGAGGGGAGTCGCCAGATGCCTGTTTTTCCTCTTTAACTACTTCTTTATTGATACGAAGAACCTCCTTATCATATCGCAGCTCAACCTCGCCTAGCTCTGTTGCTTCCCTTCATCTTGTCTGCCCTTGCTTATCATCGCTCTGCTCCTTCTTTTCAACCTGTTTACCCCCTCTCTTCCGACTAGCGGGCCCTCTTTTGCCTTTCTTAACACTTCCATGCTCTCCCATATCTTCATCCGCGTTGCTATTTCCACCGGCCGAACAAGCAGGTGAGCAAAACGTTTCGACAACCATCTGATAAAGCCCAGGTCTTCTTGACATGAGACATGTTTGCGGACTGTCACAGCGGATTCGGCGGTCGCACTCGGTGTGCCTACAGAGATAGATTATTTCGAGGTGGTAGCACATTGCTCCGATGCTTCGACGAAAATTTCGAATAGTCTGATATAAGGCTGGATCTGGATGCCCTCGTATTCCGAATGTGATGGTGGTGCGAGAGAGTCAAACTATATCTTTAGCTGATGTGGTTCTGACTGAAGTGGCTCTTTGATTAGAGACACCCGCTATTTCAAATTTATACGAATTTAAGATGCATTTGCGGTTCAGATAGCAACCTTGAAGACGTCAGGAGCCATCCTAGGTACAGTTGGCCTGCTAAATTGGAGCTCTTCGGATTGTCGAAAATTGTGTTGAGCGTGTTGCAATCTGTTTCAGTGGCCAAAGTTCTCAATCTTGAAGATGCATGAAGCTAGCAGCGATCTCTTTATTAAGCTTTCTAGCAGTATAAGGCTGCCCATCGAGACTTTAGACAACAAAAGTATTTTAGAGCTTCGAATGAGAAAAATTGCCTTCTGTTCATATACATAGACTCCACGAATTGGGAAGTTATCTTCGTAGGATCTTTCACAGTTAATTATTGGGTTTTGGCGTCTGTTACAGTCTATATCAACATCTTACTTGTACGGCAGGCTCCTTCCTCAAAGTAAATTTGATATTCAGCCGATTAACTCGCGTTAAAGGCTACTTTTATTAAAGAGGGGCCCATAACTGCTATCAATCTGATATATCTCGCACTGCCGATATCGATTACGATCTTTAGGAATCGAAAGAAGCTTCAATCGTAGAAGCCTCAAGAAAAAACGAATGAAACTGCCACCGTTCTAACTCGCGACCGATACACGACCGAATACGTGTAATACCCTAGTCAATAGAGACCATGTCCTGATTCTACCACTCGTCGAAATTGTCATCCCAAACACCACCCGAACAGACTTGGCACTTCTTCCACTCGCCAACTACACCACCACAGCCCTCCCGGAGACATTCAACAACCCCAGCCCCGTCAGAACCTTCGAATGATGCCTTCAAAAGCTCAATTCCAAACTCTTTATATTTACCCAGTAGCTCCAGAAACCAAGATTCGTTCATCAGTCCTTCCTGTTGGATCATGGCTATGATTAACCTGAAGAAAGACTTGTAGATATGAGATACCCTCTCCTCCTCTGCGGTCAGTGTAAAAATTTTCTCCACTAGCTTTCCAAGCTTAACCCTATCGTTCAACAACGGCTCCCAACCTTCGCTTCCCCAGACGATCGTGTAAAGAACAAATTCCATGAGACTATCAATCCCGAGGTCCTCAGCGCACTCATAGATAACAACCATAGTTTCGAAACCCAGGTCCTCGAGATGGCCGGTATAGAGGTATCGTAAGACGAAATGGACGATCTGAGGTTCCCAGCGCGGGATACAGATTTCACTAACGTGGGGGTCAGAGCAGGATAGCGAAAGAGATGTACAATGCTCGGAGATGACGAGGCGGTGGCACTGGATTCGAGTACGACAGGTCCCAGCGACGAGGGATATGTCCGTATAAGTTGGCGATGTGAGTTGACTGCAGCGATTAGTACCATAATTGAATTATTCAGCATGGTGCGATTTATAGATGAGCCTTGAAGCAATAGTAGATTCAAAGGTAGTATACCTCTCAAAGCCTGGATATCGCGGGGGATCGAGCTTTGGCGCCATATTGTTCAGATATATCTAGAAGACAAATTTAAGGTGATATGCTCAAGGCGAATTAGGATATAGCCGTAGTAAGCGACAGTGAGGATCTGATGTGTAGTATCAAAAGGAGAGTCTAGCCGATTGTTGGCAAACAGATTATGGTCTTCGTAAGTCTTGGTATAATTGCGAGGTCTGGACTAGCTAGTGAGTATCGCAGGTTGCAGCAGTGATTAGTATTAGTTATAGAGCTGTTAGAGCCCCCAAAATGAATTTATGATATAATTACAGGTATCATGCTATCTACTGGACTAAAAATATCATATATTAAATGCATTAGAATTCTTGCGTATCTTCTCGGTAATTTGGTCTTAATCTACGGCCAATCGGCTGAGATACATAGTATTTATGAATTCTCATGCCAACAACACGAAATACGTAACAACGGTGGCCAATATAGCCAGGGATTATAATCTGAAAGTTTCCAATTGTAATTCCTGGAAGTACTGTAGTTATATTTAAACGACGGATTAGATAGAGAATTTACTCTTCTCCCTCTAACCTTAGAAGCACAGTTAGTTGCCACGGTTTCGGAGTCGTAGAGGTTCGAATAAATTTATGGATTAAAATCGAGCAGTGAGCGCAGATAATAGGCTTCCTTCAACCGAATTTCGCGGTTTCAATTCATAGTTGATAGCTGTACCACCAACTCCTATAGTTAACAGGTACAATTTCTTAGCCTCGATTTAAACGCTTTTTCGCAGGGGCTTCCTGTGCTGTCTCGTAGCAGTTTCATCTTCGGCCAAGGCAAACGTACACCTCAACAACCGCAAACTATATATGATAGAGTATATGAGAAACTCCTAGATCCTTGATCTCGAGCAGATCTTCCATCGTCAATTGGATTTTATAATACATATCAATTCAAATGCTTTTGTATATATACAACATTAATCTTGTCACGCGCAATAACTACCAACCGGAGCCGACACTACTTACAACTGCCAGTCCCCGTTGATGCCATTCGGGAACTTCCAAACCTGGTTCGCCTGGCTATTTCCGCAGGTATATAGCCACAATCTCACGCCGTCTTTGTAGTTGGAGGCGTTGATATCGATACAAAATCCGGACGCAACATTGACAACATTCCCAGTTTGGGTGTTGCGCCATTGCTGTGATGCCTTCCCATCCTGGCAGGGATTCAAAACAACGTTGAAGAAGTCATCGGTCGGGCTGCTGCGCTGAGTATCGAGACAATATTTTGCATCAGAATGCTCTCTGTCGAAAGCCAGTTGGATGGTTCCTTTCTTGAATTTCCAGACTTGATTCCATTCTGGGCCGCATTTGAACAAAATTACTGGGTTATTCTGTGGGATTTATTAGTCATGTATTCATCGATGTGGGATGCGCAATAGTAGTTCTATGGAGGAGAATATAGGAGACATACTGGTAAAACTGTGGCGTTGAAGACGTCGATGCATTTGCCACCAGACGCTGAGTTGACAATAGGTCCTGTAGGATAAAAGGGTTGGACACTCGATATGATAACTTGACCCTTAACTGCTTTGTTGGTATAGTGCAATTGGACTACGTTGTCATTCTCCATGGTGAAAGTAATCGCATTTGGAGGATCAGAAATTACACGAACGCCGTCTGGGTAATAATACTTTGGCGAAATCCGGACCAGACCAGGGGCAGAAATCGCCGTATCTGCAGTCCAGGAGACCCAATACTTTGCGGTAGCATCTTCGAAATACGAACTCTTTGTGATTCCAGCCGTTGCCTCTGCGAATGTTCGTGCATAGATCTGCGCTAGCAACGGGCGCGGTCCATTCTGGTCAATTGCGTTCTCGTATGCCCATGCCGACCAAGATTGGAGGTATCTATCCGCTTGGCGCGTAGTCTCAAGAGATCCAGCCAGGCCTTCGGGATTCTGTTGCCACAGCTCAAACTCAGTCAACATGCCAGTTGTCTTGAGACGGGTTGCATCTTTGATGCGGTTTTGGATCGTTGCTTCGATGCTGCCTAGTTGTGGGGGCTTGTAGTAGTGGTAGGACTGAGCCGTTTTAGAGCCGTCGCCACCAGGAACGTTGTTAAAGCCGGCGAGAATATCGTAGGTTGCGCCCTCGAACATGACGATGGTGGTCTTGTCAACTGTGCGAATTGCAGCGTTACCCTTGTTCCATAGTGGCTCCAGGTTCTCGCGGTCGGCAACACCAGGTATCAAGAGCAGAGGGTTCGCATTGTGATCACCCACCCACGGTTCTATTCGTAAATGAAAAAATTAGCACATGTATTATTTATATGTTAGCCAGACAGAGTCGAATAAAACATCTAGCGCTATAGAACGCTGTTTACTGAAGAGGTATTATGAATCCAGTGTAAACTGGGGTGCCAAGAGACAGAAGGCCTTCAATGCTTCTCGTCAAATACTCAATTCAATTTTTTTCCCCCCAAAAACTTACCATTCATGAGATCGTACCCCATAACACCAGGAAGGTCGCCATATCTCTGAGCAACAACTTTCCAATATGCCGCCCAAGCATCACCGAGATTATCGTAATTATTGTAAAGTCGTCCAAAGGCATTTCCAACGGCGTAGTCCAAATAAGAAAGCGCCCAGTCTATCGAGTTACAATCCGCATCCGAGGGAATACCGTCCGCATTTACCGCAAAGGGGAGCTTTTGGGGAAATGGCATTCGATGGCCGGGGACTACCCAGTCGTGTTTGACGAACCACTGTTTATTAAAAAATGTAAGTGCATGGTTAGTTTGTTCGACGGGTAATGTTTCGAGCTTACTGTAGTAGCATGCCAATCAGATGATGGGACGAGTTATAACTTACAGTGGGAGCTCCATGACCGCATATCTGCGCCCCCCAAACGTCTTGGTGCTGATCCACAAGCGTGTAGATACCATTCTCCTGGAACCGCTTGATGATTCCGTCCGTAACATCTAAATATGTTTGGTTGTACTCTCCGCGAACTGGTTCTACACCAGCCCAATGTACGCCTGCGAACAGTGAAAATTAGCGAAACTAACGCTCGGTGTTCTAGAAGATTAAATAGGGTAGCCTACCAAGCCGAACAACATTGATGTTCATATCTTTGAGGTATTGAATATCTCTGTCAACCACAGACCATCCGGGATCGAAGTTGACGACATCTTCATGCCATGGAAACCGCTTCTTAACCATGTTGGTGCCATGGAAATGGCGGGACCGTCCTTCAGCATCAATGAATTGCTGGCTAGCGACATCAACTCGGACAATCTTGGATATATCCGCCTGAGCAACGGCTAGAAAGGCAGCGCCCGTAGCCACATAAATGGATGTAACCTTCATGATGATTGGACGTAAAGAGAGAGCACACGAGTCGTGGTTTGAGTGCAGGATAATGACACAAAATCCGGAGCTTGTCCCTTATATATCGACTTTTTTCCCGTCGATCTTCCCCGCATTTGATCATGTTGGGCCTTATCAATTTCAAGGTAGCTTTCGAGATTCAATCAACTCTACGGAAGGAAGCAGGGTGCCAACTGCATGCAGTGTAGGATCGATCTCAGCTTCCGTAGCTGTTAGCAAAGAAGATGTCACCTTAAATCTTCGACTTAAAGAGGTAGCCCCATTCCCGTCTATACGACCTTGTTTTATCAGCCCAAGAGACAATCAGGTTTGCGATAGCTGCAAGGTACAGCTCCAATGCATTGACGCATCTGTCTATCAACGAACTCGTGATCACAATTTCATGGGGTTGCGGGGCTAGGCGGCTGCCTGATAGATGCGGGAGGCCAGAAAGGGTAAGAGCTTAATTGAACGCCCCGAAATGGTAAGAAAGTGTTGTAAATTCAACGGTCAACCGGGTTTCGCTATTGATACCACGTACACTAATAGGTCGAAATAAGGGCCTCAAATGATGCACGAAAGGCTACGGGGCAAGAAGTCTAAAAAATTAAACCACTCCGCATTGTTGCGAAGTTAAGCGGTCGATTCCGATTTTATTTCCGCCGAGTGTGATCGTCATAGAGTGCTCGAGCCAAGGAAGGGAAGCTTGACACATCGAAAACACTCCAATGTTAAAGCAAACTATGTATATAACACCATCTTCTGTCTATATTCTGGCCTCCATTCTATTTAAATGCATGGCCAAGTGCACATTGCATCGGGACGAGGCAAAATATCACATTTCGTATCAGGATTACGCCGGCATATTCAATTTCTAAATTGAGCACGTCCTTTCGCGAAGGCCTGGGGTAATTCAGAAGCGGATCGGTCCAGACAACGGGTAAAGTTGGTAGGCTTGAATATTTGACGCTTGTATCTTTTAGATCAATACCAGATATTTCAGTTGGGCGAACACACAATTAATTGCAACCAGGCAAAAGACAGCGTCGCCTGTTGCATTTCGTTCTTAGCTTGATCATTCAACAGCCCTGGCTAACTAGGGTACAAATCTAACGTTATAACACTTTTAACGAGAGAGCGCCTGCTCGTACTTGTTTTTCTCGTGGAAAGTTGGATAAACTGCAACATATTGTATATAATGTTATAGAAATATCTCAAATGTGGCTTCTAACGCAATGTCTAAATATAATCCGATACGTATTAGTACGCGTATTTTAGAAGCATAATATATCTGCAGCCAACAACAGAGGTGCAATTTTAGATCTTCTATTACCATATTGCCAAATAGATGTCCTCTAATATAAATAGTGCCACATATAAGCCAGTCAATCACATATGCCATCCTAAATATCGCATAAACACTCTCTTTCCTGATATTTTATATCTCAATATTTCGACTTAAATATATTATTCTAATTTCCTTAAAAGGATGTTCGGCCGATTTATTTTATTTGTATTTTTGATGAGTTCCAAAGTTTTTGGAGCACCCCTCACCGACGTAACACCGAAACCTAACCCATTGGCCGATATTCTGGAGGAACAAACTTCACCATCCCATGATAGGAGGGAAGTGTCAAGCTTAGCACTACCACAGAGCACTGTAGCCAAGGACCTGGATCTTAAATCGAAACGAGTAGCCGGGAACGACGTAGTCAATGTATTCGATTTATACTGTCCAACCCCTGATGAAATCATCGCAATGCCATCTAGAGACGTGCATAATTACCCTTTGATCAGCTGGAGACAACACCCTGTATTTAGCAGATCGGGGAGTAGCTCAGTGGCTCTGGTTGCAAAGTACTGGCGCGAAAAATGCATGCATTGTTTGTGTGAAGAAGATGCGGAGAGCCCCGGCAATTTGATGCCTAATCCTGCTGTCCCAAGAAACGGTATCGGTGCTTGGTGTATGGACAGGACGGATGTTGAAAGATGCAAATGTGGTTTGGTTAGTCCTAATAGTCGCATCTATACTTGGAGCTGGCGCTTATCTCGAGAATCTAGTTTAGCACTGCTGATATAACGATTGGTGATATCACCATAATTCTAATAGGTTGCTATTGTAGACTTCACCGAGTACGTCGGTGGCATTCCAAAGCACAGCTTATACAAAAGTGGTCAGAGATCATTGTCAGAAGATATGGACCGACCATCGCAGCCAAACTTGCAGCCAAACGAGCCGGCGTACCATATATGCGAACCGGATTTACCGGCGATGGCCAAGACCTCGCTGCACACCATAGGCGGCTCGTTCCAGGCACGGCAGAACCATATTTCATCGAAGGGCCAAGCATAGGCCAGACTTGGGAGTGGCTTAAATCACCACTTTTGAAATCTGCTGGTGGGGTGTTTGGCTGTGCGAAATGGGCGGCAGAGAAAGGTACGAGGCGATTTCCGAAGGGACGGAAGGTATCAAAGCGAGCGTTTGGTGATAAAGCGGTCGACGAGGACGAACTCGACAGCGAGGAAAAGGCGTTTTCGAATCTATTGGCTAGTGAGGGCTTTGAAGGGTCTTGTCCGGCTGACTAAACTCGAATGCAGATGGACAAGCTGGTTGAAGGACCTTGCTAGCACAAAACTAGCCTGTTGCTCTCTTTGTCTGGTAGTCGAAGGCGCTATTTAGAGCATATTTCTAGGCTATTGAGTTGTACGAGATATTTTTTTGATTTTATTTTGTGGGTGCATTTCATAATGGAAGTTAAACCATATAGTTATTTAGAGCTAATAATTAGCGGTGTGTAAATAAATATGTAAATGACTATGTAAATACATATGGATACCTTGGCATCTACGCGTCCCTACGAGATTTTTTCACAATACTGACGAACTCATTCGAACAACACGTTTTGCGAGCGGATATTTCCGAATCCATCCGCCTGCCAGAATGGGCCAAGTGAAAGCGATCAGGCTATAATTAAGAAGGGAACGGTAAAAAAAGAGCCAAAAAAAGACAAAAAGCAAATGACCAATGAGCGATTCGAACGCCCAGCCTTTCGATTTCACGAACTTGATGTTTCAAAGCTCTCTGGAGTCGAACGCGCTACCGTTGCGCCAATCAGTCAGAGAAGTTGAATTTTATGAAAGAAGTTGTAACTATAAATCCATTTGAAAAACAGAGTCAATCCAGTCTGAAAGCGACGAGGTTAACTAACTATTACGATGCAAATCGCAATATTGTAGCAATCTATAACAGGGGCTTTAACTTTAGCTTATTGTCAAACATATATTAACCTCTTCTAATAATCTTGCAGCATGTAAACCTCGAAGAGGAGTTCTTTGCACTGAGAAGAAAACGCCAAGAAAACGCTTTCCATGTGGAAACTAAAGGCCAGCTGCAGTGGGACGATCGATATTCCCTTTTGTATCTCTTAGAACAGGCTACGAGCGACTATCTTTCGCTTCCTCCGATATTTTTCGGATCGTACTTTCAAAACAGTCTGTTCTGATGACATATTTTCTGCAATTCTCGGTTGCGGTAGGGGTTTGGACGACGGATTCAGGATAGTGTCGATGTGTTGACATTCTTTGGGAAGGCCTCTAGAGATCGAGACTCGAAAACTCAGCTCAAACTAGCCCATTTATTTAGCCTTTGGGAAAAGAAAAAAACAAAGGTTAGTTGAATCCAGGAAAGACGTTCACTATCGTTCTCGGCGGTTCGGCGCGTATGACGTCGTAAAACGTGGAAAGGTAAACATACAACTCAGTTTATATATCTTGGGTCTGTCGGTTCACAGGACGGAAACTAGCATTCAATCTCTGCCTACAGCAGGACTGGGTATCTTCAACCAACCCCTTTCATTCTCACGGGTGGCTTTCAGCATCTTGAATACCAACACCACCGCCCGGCTCTTCAAAGAATTACTTCAAATATCCAATTATTTATTAGATCCTAAGTAAGTAAATGTTGTTCGGCTCCTCTAATCCGACTCAATGGCTGACTTCTCTCCCAAAGCCTTATCAAAATGACCCTCGAGCGCATATTTGGACTCAAGACGCTTAAGAGGAAGATTTCTATTTTAAGCATCCCTTCTGAGATAGCAGAAGAGCACAGGAAGGAATCTCGTAGTAAGTAACAGAGCTCCTACTCACTAATTACAACCTTGCTCTTTTATATAATTTTTGTAACTGACCATCTTGTCTCCAGCCCTGACGAGAAAGAAAAGTTTCTACACCAATATCGAAGAGAACATGCAATTCGAAGAGCTTGTGCTGAATATGATGACGCAGAAGGAAGGGGGTAAAGATAGACTCGTCTCTTCTGCTTCTTTAGGCACACGTGGAGGGAAATCGAGAAGCACGTTGAGCTCTAAAGGGTTTGGGAGACCTAACACGGCGGACACTCAGACGTCTGAATATGGGATATGCTGCTCTGAGAGGTGTCCAACGTTTGCACAAACATTACGACGTTGAAGTTTGAATATGGTTATCAAGTTATTGTGAGTTTAAAAGGGCTGGTAGGAGGAGGCATCTTGAATCTGGATATGGCGTTAAAATTGCTTGTTAAGTATTTGGTAGTGCGAAGGTAAATTCACAGTCGAAATCAATATAATCCAAATATTAAACAAAACAAACCATAATCTGCCACTTCTCGTACCTCGGTCAGATTAAGATTTCTAGGCCGAACGAAGGTGTCCGGAAAAAGATAGCGTTACGTAAATGAGTACAATCATAGCGGAAAACAAAGAGGGTGTGGTTCTCGCAGCTCCAGTTAGCCAAAGGCCATCCAAAATAAGAATCAAATCGTTGTCTATCACCACCCCGGAACTTTAGAGCTAACCCAGTCTTATTGTTAGTTATACCCAATATAATGATAGTAGTAGGCGTAAACCAAATAATAAAATATCATATCAAAAAACGACTATTCGGCTTCCTCATCAACATGGCTTTCAGCAAGCTCAGGTGTCGATACATCGGGAGATCGTGGAACAACCCGAATTGAGTATCCGCCCATAAGATTCTGTGTGCCAGTCCATGCGGCCTGCACTTGCTTGTCAACAACTTCACCATCATCTACCGTAGCCGTAGTATCCACATCCTGATCTAGTCCATCGGAGCTAGAATACATGATATTTGGCAGATGCCACTCGGAGTGCGCACCAAATCGGTAGACAGAATTCCCTTTGAAGTCGGGTTTCTTTCGCTTGAGGGTAGCTGAGCGAACCAGGGTGCTGACTTGTTGTGCGTGAGACTTGGCTTTCTTTGACATGGCGCGAGAGATGAAGGCGAAGGCGTTGACGACATCCCTAAACGAAATCTTTTCCTTGAGACCGGTGTCTATTAGGCGTGGGAGATTCTTAGAGGTATTGAATTTCATAATAAAATCACATAGACATACGCGTGTAACTTGCTGCATCTATTTATTCATGGTAGGTGAGGAAGGGTTATAATATATCCTCAGAAGTTGGGCTCATGAGCTTGACTGTGGACATGACTTCCAAAATGCAGTTACTGCTTGAGTTCACAAGATTTAACTATTGAACAAGTAGACATATTCTTCTTACCTTTATTCATTGCGGCAGATTGAACCTTGGGGCAGAGAATGGAGGTATTTGGTATGTATTTGGTATAAAAATAATAACGTCAACTGGCTTATATGAGAGTAAATTCAGTCAAGTTTAATTTCTTTTAAATTTTCGACGTGGAAAGTATGAGGGTGAGACGCCGTGGTTGAACAGTGAGTTGTTGGTTGGTTGGTTGAAGGTGCAGTGTCCCTAGTTAAATGTAAACAGTGCACGCCGACATGTTTTATATCTACACTTCGCACATTTGAGGCTAACGAGCCTATGAAAAGACTTTACCTCTAGACAGGGCCCATAGCAACAAACAGGTGAGTTGTAGACCTTTAAAAAATGTATTGTTTTCAGATTTAACTACCTAGCGAGCTATACATCTTTAACTCTAACTCTCTCAAAGTTCAAAAACTTTTACGACAAACTAATACAGCATGAAATATCAAGGAACGGAAAGCGAGGACCCAGACGAATTCTATATAAATATCAAACTGCCTGGAGATAACAGAGTTTGCTTTTATATATATCGTTTTCCAATCTGATTTCTCCATACTCACGATGATATCTACAGTCGGTCCACGAATCTTTCGAGGAGATCCAAGGTGTAAATCCCTCTTGCACCCTCCAACTCTCCGAAGGGAAAATGTGACTTTGTGTGACACCTACCCCCTCGAGAATAATAGCTCTCAAGGCGAGGATTGCAGCTCAAGTAAGTACGTATCCTATGGTTAGCTCTTCGCGATAAATCCTATTAGTTACGGGAGCTAATAGTTGAAAGAGCAGTTCAAAGTACTAGGATATCAAGATTGGCTACGCGGATCAAATTTCGGGCGACACGTAGAACGGATCGAATGATGAGCTTGAAAGTGCGCAAGGAAACCGTGCGAAGAATCCAAAAGCCATTTCTAAGATTCGAGTTTCTGTTCTAGGTATAAGCTTCAAAACCACTTAATTATAAAAGCCTCCCAATTTCGAAATTTCACCACTAATGTCTTAAACGTCTATAAGAATTATCTATTTCTATCTTTAATTTTCAGATATATTACTACTGACGCCACCGCTTACCATCTCCATCCCCTGCGAGAAGCCAATCTGCTAACAACTCGTTTTGCCTCACGCTCTCCAAGTGCTCCAGAGTCAGATGAAGTTGGCGATATGTTGCTTGAGACGTACCAGTTGGCTCAACGGCTACATCTTCTGCATTTGATGCAGTGGAGCAAGCGGAGCAAGGACCTTCTTTATTAGCGAGAGTGTGTATGTCACAATTGCAGACATGAGTTATGATGCTCTGGGTCTCTCTGTGATCGCACTGTATTTAAAGTTCGTCAGGGTTGAATCCAGAGGTCCAAGTGCTTTGCGACTTACCTCGAAGTAATATATTCTCCAGCACATTTTCGTTTTTAGTCTTAAAGCACAAGTGTTCGTTTGATTTATTTTGAGTTTTAATATACATATATAGAAGGTATACTCCTAGGACTTATGATTTGAAAGCTCCGATCGAAGTTATCTGGCTGGTGAATTTAAAAGAGGAGTAATCACATTAATCGAAAACATAGATGCCGGATATGAATGGCTCCACCTCTGTATCGGCTATTTGAAACCCTTTCTTTGAAACCAATATTAAAATCAAGTAGTTCAAACATAGGGTAGTAAAGTATGAGAAGCTAAGATATTTGTCCACAATAAGTTTCCCAATCTCCAATTTGGAGTATAGCTATATAATTGCATTGCAAAGTTGAATCTTTCATCCAAATATATATATAAAATATTGCAAATTAAATTCGGGACGTCAAATCAGCAAAAAGGCTAGTTTCATAACGAAGCTAGAATGGTCGAACCAGCTTTAGCCGCCTAATTTGTAATTTTAGAATATTATCTATTAAACAAAATTGAATAGTCTAGCAACTTTAACTGAAACACATTATATTAGTAAATTTACGAACTGATGTTTTTTAGAGTAGTGCGACTAGGAAGAGGTGCTGAGTTTCATCGAAGACGAGTGTCTCCAACAACAACGCCGTTGTCGAAGTGTCTGCTGCCAGGTTTACATCTACATAATGTGGGCTTTCTAAATTTTAGAGCTTTTGACACTTGAATGAACTTAAGTTCAGGGAACTACGATAGACTGTTCAAATTGTAGACAGTAAATTTCAAATGTGACCGAGCATGTGGTCGTTCATTTTATTATTGGATCTCACGATTACATGCTTTTGCTGAAATAAAAATCGTCGTTTAGCTGGATTTGAAAGTTACAACCTCCACAATGCTTGTATCTGGGTTTTTTGCCACCCCGGCAGATCGGAGATTACTCGACCCTCTCTTCAACATATTTTTCACCTCCCTATCTCCTTTATTGCCCAGCTCCGATATGGTAACTGCAGTAACACCTCGGGAAACCTGCGCTACCGCTTGCCATGTTTCTCCAATAAACGGTAATTTCGATTTGTAGAAGAATACAATCGTAGTAGTAAAAGTCGTAAGTAAATGTATTCCAATCAGCACAAGCACACCTAGGAGCCCTCTCCAACGTATCGGTATTGACCGCGACTCGAAGAGAGTATAAGATGCTGGTGCTGGAATGGAAAACTCCGGAGCGTACTCATAATACCCCATCTGTATCAATATCGTCCAAAGCGAGCTCATCGCAACAGCGAGATTCCCAGTGTCCTTGAGGGTATCTTGAAACACCCGAACATGAGCACGATGCGCAACGGTTCCAGGAGCATCCACCACGCATTTCTCACAAAGAGTAATGCTAGTATTTGGTTGTTGTTTAGGGAGAGTGTCCTCGAAATTTTCCGCGCCCCGGGTATCGCCAACTGATCTTGGATCATCAAATATCCAGTCTTGTGGACGTAGGGCGAATGCACCTGGGGGATGTGATACGTTATTAGTAGCAGGTATATTCGTCCCAAGTAAACCTCGGATATTGCTTGTGTCATAAGCCGCCTTGACCACGTCATATTGGAGTATTTCATCACGAAGAGGCGTATCAGTCGACATGAATACCGGTTTATATGTTGCCTCAGGTAAGCCAAGGCAAAAGCTTACATCCAAGTGTGTCAAAGGGTCGCTAGCTACTGAGTAGCGCTTCCAAACGCCGATTTCCGTAACATTCCAGAACGGATCGTTAACCTTGAACCTTCTGCGACCCCGGTCAACTTGTTCTCCTAAAGGCCCATCGAATCCTTTTTCGTGATGAGTGATATTGAAAACCAGATATCTTACTCCCGAAGTTGACCCTGTAGCAAGTTCGTTCAAGTCGCTCACCAGGAAATCGGTAGTATCTGACGTCCCTATATTGCATATTGACAATGGCCAGTCATCACGCGTATCGGCAACGCCAGGCCGAGGATACCCGATGGTACAATTGAACACGGGGGTTGTGTATCGATCTAGCTGTGAGGTAAGAACGATTGGTGCCAAAATTTTTGATGAATCGTTTCCACCAAGCCATAAGCCCCAGACGCCTTGCGTCTGCGGCATTCCAAGATACCCGAAACCAATTTCAGCGTTATCAAATCGTGGAGGTGCGCAGAGGAAGCGAGATGAGAGAACAGTTGTATATCCGTTGTATTCTCTGACTGCGTCGCGTACTGATTGGTTGCTGAATGGAAGTAATGATCTTATCGTCAAGCCGGAATCGTGATAGCCCCAAGTCCCAGGAAATTCCTTTTCTGTGGTATTACAGGCAGTGAATTCCTTGCAACCAGTGACCATGCTTGGTCCTTCCGTATACTCAGCAAACCTAGGATAACTTGGGGGTTGTGACTTCCACGGGTCTGTCCCAAGTAATGTTTCGGCACCATTGTAATTACCAGTGAAATTCAAGCCAATGGTAACGTTCTCCTCAACTAATTTCCCACTATACTCTGCAGTAATAAGATCTGAAAGCAATATCGTGGATGTAAACTGAGTCCCCAAAGTTGTCAACAATAGAATGAACCCAGCGATCCACTCAAACCCGACCCGTCGGGAAAAAGAACCTCTATTGATGTTAACACCACTTATAAAGTCCCAAGGCGAGCCCATTCCAGCTCTTATCATTGCATATTTGGGAATATCCACCAGCCTTGCCTTTTTGTGTTCGAGTACCAGCGAACCTAGCATAGCGATGCAAACAGCCGCTTGGGATGTGATCGCTGTTCTTATCACTACCGAGGTAAGGGTGATCGTTTGTTCAAGCCACTGACTGGATTATTGCATACCAGAAGCCGGATGCGATATGGATATTTAAGAGCCTCCGAGTTTCTATCCAAAGATATAACAAGAGACTAACAGCCGCAACAATGGCGATCGTGCTGACCAAAAGAATGAGTATGTAAGATATTGGAAGTTTTAACTTAAACTTGTGCGCCGGGCTTGGGTCATTTCCATTGGCGAGTGGCTGGTTTATAGGTTCAGTCTTGGAACTGACTTCCTCATATTTAATAAACGACATCGGGTCGTTGTCAGAAACGATAGCGCTACCACTTACAGATCTTTGGAGCAAATTAAGTGAGGACGAGATAAAATGCATTTGTATGATGGGAGTAGTTAACCGGGCACTAATTGGGTTTTAAGTACTTGGATTTACGGGGTAAAATATATCGCTTTCGCTATAGTTAGTTCAATAGTTAATTTAGAGATATGTTAACCACACACCCTCGCAAAGTGGCGTTTTTCGTTACACCCTTGCTATGGGCCCGTTTTGTACTAGTTTTTCGTATTGTTTTGAAATCTGAACGATATCTATTCATTTGCATCATCGACGCGTCAAAATGGAAGCCATGGCACTGTCAAAACAGCTTATGGTAGACGTAACTTCAGCGAAAATCAATGCGAATTTGTATCTAAATAGATTCGCTAGATAACGTCAAAACGCACTATAGTACTGATCGTCCTTTCAATCTGGCCATATTTCGTGAAAATC
The DNA here is from genome assembly GCA_036971295.1 of Dactylellina cionopaga. NCBI lineage: Eukaryota > Fungi > Ascomycota > Orbiliomycetes > Orbiliales > Orbiliaceae > Dactylellina > Dactylellina cionopaga. The sequence goes on from JAJTTY010000011.1 coordinate 1,558,381, forward strand.
GATGGAAATGTCGACGATTCGTTGCTCGCATGCAATTAAATCAGTCATCGACAGTCAATGAATTTTGTGGGCGCTAGATTGTTAAAATGAGATCTTTTGATTACCAAGCTAGCACGGACTGGGACTATAGCAGAAAACTAGTAAAAATCGCTATTATAGCAAGGCCTGCAGGTTGAGGATGTTCAGATTTCAAACTTCAAAATAATACGAAAAACTAGTACAAAACGGGCCCATAGCAAGGGTGTAACGGAAAACGCCACTTTGTGAGGGTGTGCGGTTAACATATCTCTTAATTTATAAGTGCCTAACTTTCGGGCCCAAAACAAACTACAAGCCCAATATCTGACACACACACAGCCGAGAGCCAAGCGGCAGGCCTGGAGGATCCACAGTTGTTACAGTTATTAATCACAAGTCTCAAGCTTGAGGTGTAAGCCTTGTAGGACTTTCTAGTTTGGGCCCGAGATTAATATTCGGGCCCGACATGGTCAGCACACAAAAATGCAAATACCAATTTATCTGCCGGCTTGGACCAGATTAAAGTATCATGCAGCATGCAAAGTGTGATTGATGAATCGATTTTCGTTACTTTTCTAAGTTCTCCCCTTTCGGTAATTTCTATATATATCATATTTCCAAACAAATAAACAAACATCAACACATCACATCAACACATTGTTCTGACATAAAGGACCCTCGCTAATAAAGCGCGTTGTATTTTTAATTCCAACCACGGCGTCCTAACCGCTAGGAGCAATAAGTATATAGTTATTTTAAAGTATTATTCTAGGTTTCTATATAATATTTCAGCAATCTATGTTCAGGATGAGGTTTCGAGAAAGGTATACAAGATAGACACCGCTCCGGCCAAATAGAGGCTGCTGGGCCAAAGCAAAAATACCACTGGCATTGCTAAAATAGGATTATGTGTTGCGAATGCTCTGTCAGAGTAGTAAAGAAGTTACGAATGATATATGCCCCGGTTTCCGCACTTCTATAAACTAACAAGAGGTATATAGCGGAACTTTGGACTGCTTAAGGACCTTCAATTTACATCCAAGTAGAACTAGAACCCATGTTGAGAGAGTTGAAATAGCTGTCGCAACGCTTGCCGACATCGAAAATGATAATTTGCATTGGTACAATAAAATTTTGTTTCGACTGCCAATTCCAAAATATGAAGAAAGATATGCTCCCACGCTTGTAAAACTTGATAAAAGTTTGATCCCACGAATCCAAAGCGAGCCAATATTTGATTCTTTAAATACACACCCTGTTTGCTTTCGCCAGCTCTACCACGCCTTGCAACCACCTCCTACTATACCTCACAGTAAGGTCGCACAAAATGTCTCGATTATCACTTGCTAACCAGAATGCCAGTACCGATAAATAGGCCAGGAGAATCCAAGGCGACGTACGTCGGGCTTATCGTTGAACTGACGCATTCGATTGCAACTACGCTCTGCCAGCATCCCCTTCGAGGAAGCCTTCTCATCAGCTTTAGTCTCATCGACATATATCATTGATTCTTGGAACAGCTCGCAATGTGCTGGAACATAAAAGTGGGGAGAGTAAGTCCCATCTCTAAAATACCTTCAATTAGCATTGAGCGGGGCCATTGTCTCTAACCCGGACTCTTGCTAGTGCTCCCACCCGGAACCCTGTCCTGATTATCCTATGGACCTTAGCCCCCCGAGTCCTTCTCAATGCACCTGTAACAACTATATCACAACTTACCATGGGGCACAATGCAATCCCTGCGTCCAATACCTGATGCTCTGCGAGATGGACCAGGAGAACTACATCGATGCGCAGCTCTATAACCGGAACGTAACATATTTTCTCCAATCAACAAAGAGCTTCGGAATCAATTGTGCCGCCTTACCTCTTGACATCACTGAGTGGGTTAACCTCCCAAACCATGTAAGGTTCACCGTCGACAAGCAAGGAGCTTTGATCGAAGGCGTCGGCCTTGCGCCGCAGCTACCGACAAATTCATCGGAAGATAGTGATGAAGTGGGTGATTCCAACAATATAAGCTTTAACGGAACAGAGACGGAGACTTTGATTGGGAGTGACTGTTCTAACAGGGCAGTTAGTGAGCAAGGAAACATTCGTGATGAAGTTCCGACGTTGTCTGTTATTGTGGAGGAGTAGCCTTATTGAGATAATTACATGAATGCGGAATTTACGAATTACTATGGCCACTGGTTGGCCTGTCTTCCTTTCAGCTATATCTATAGGTCATCAATGCCTCAATTTGTGTATCCATAACCATGAGGTGCTTGAAAGCGCCATCCCTTGATCTGCCAAAAGTGAAAATTAAAATTGGCGCTATTTCAGGTGCAGTCTAATCTCTTCTTCCTAAAATGTGAGTATAGGTTCATCTAACCCATTCGTATCCGGTATTCCCTATGAAGCAAGAAATATGATACGAATATTGAGTGATAGACGGCCATTTTGTAGGGTCCACCCATCTTGTGAAGGAACACCGATATTTCCGAAGAGAATAGTATCACGGTCCGTATGTTGTATTAGCTACGTCAGCCTCCGCGCAATAATCCGAGCTAGATTCAATCTCCAACCGAGGGGACTGCAAAGCAAACCATGCACGGAAAGTTTGATTAATTAGTGCCACGATGCTTGCAAGAAGGGTCGAGTGACTAGTAGCCTCAGCTAGAAGCGGCGCTCGAACACTATCTCTATCTATCTAGTCTTGCATCCAACGAAACTAGTGACTACAATCACTCCCTGCAAACCCTTGTTGTACTCTCTGTGTTGCTATCTTAAATTATTTCTGGAAAGCTAGTTTTAATATTTCTAGGGCTGGTAAGGTATCTAAATCTTGATCGAATAGCATCTAAATTTTCAGTCACAAAGATGCCCTATCTTGTTAAACCAAAAAGGTTGTCTAATTATTCTACCTGAACCGATAATCCGATATATGCCTAACATATCTAGCTATTAAACCCGACTTTGGCCTCTGATTTGTGAACTATTTACAACCTTCGGAAGAAATTACGTTCATCGATCCGAAGCTTAACATTTAGACCTATAATCAATTAGACACAGGCATGGAGATAAGCTAGTGATAATGCTCCTACCAATCATTATTGGCGTATTTGCATCGACGGAAAATACCCACCTCTGTTAGCATACCAAATGCGGGGAATCATGATTCGCTTATATTTACCCCAGACCACCCCCCGCATTCCAAGAATAGGGATACCCAAATATTCACAACAGCCCATTATTTCTGACATAAGCAAGGAAACCCTGATTTTTCTGTGAGAAAAAGATGGCTTTGATCACAATAATTCTTAGCATCACCCCGTGGCTGGTAATTTTACAACTCATATATACGAGATATAAGCCATATCTTCGCAAAATACCAGGACCGTTTCTCGCGTCTTTTACAAATGCTTGGAGATTGAACAAGAATTGGGGGCGGCGGCCAGAAGTGGTCCATCAAGAATTGCATAAGCGCTATGGGTATCTGGTAAGGATAGGACCGAATTGTGTATCGGTCGGGTCTGCGAATGAGGTCAAGACAATATACGGAATCACAAGATTATTTCAGAAGGTAGAATATTGCCATCTTTGTCCAATCATTGGTGCTAGACTAAAAAATATTTCGACTTGCAGTCTAAGTTTTATCCCGTAACTCGCCCTATCGCTGCCGGTAAAGAAGTTTTGGGTGTTTTCGACGTTACCTCGGAAGAACTGCACAAGAATCTCAAACGGCCTATTGGGCATGCGTACGCCATGAGCACTCTTCTGGATTACGAACCATACGTCGATAGCACCATTCAAGTTTTGCAACGCAGGCTGGAAGAATTATATGTCGATAATGGCAAAATATGCGATCTAGGCGAATGGCTGCATTGGACCGCATTCGATGTTGTCGGCGAGATGACCTTCAGTAGAAGACTTGGGTTCTTGGAGCAAGGCAGCGATGTCAATAAAGTTATTTCGGAAACCCAAGAACAGCTTGACTATCTGGCTGTCATTGGGCAGATGCCTTTCTTAGGTTCGTCTAAATAACTGAGATAAACGCAAATGAAAATAACTGAAAAATGAGCGATTAGATAAATTATTGATGAAGAATCCGTTGAGAATCTGGTGGAAAGGCAACCCTACGTCACCGGTTACAAGCTTCTCGTTGAACTGCATGCAACAGCGGTTGGAGGAAAAGGAGAAAGGCGATAATACAAAGCGCAAGGATTTCTTGTCGAAATTTCTAGATGCAGCCGATAAATACGAAGGAAAAATCCCGCGGTCGCAGGTAATTGGCTGGGCTGCAGCAAATGTATTTGCGGGGAGCGATACCACGGTAGGGCTATTTCTCATGTTTCCGAATCTACACTGTATTTACTGACATGGAAACAGGCAATATCACTACGAGCAATAATGTGTAAGTTTACATCCTAGGCCGATACCGTCAATAGGATTTTGATGGCTGATATCTTAAAGATAGACAATTTAATAAAATTTCCTCTGGTTCTTCACACTCTGCGTAACGAACTTGCCGCGTCCAATATCACGCCATCTACGATCCCGAAATACTCCCAAACCAACTCTTTACCATACTTAAGCGCCGTGATTAAAGAGTCGCTTCGTCTACACCCGGCCGTTGGAATCCTCCTTGAACGAATCGCACCCGAAGGAGGTGTCACCCTCTGTGACAAGTTTATCCCGGAAGGGACAATCGTGGGATGTAATCCGTGGGTCATACACCGTGACAAACGGGTATACGGTGCCGATGCAGAGTTCTTCAGACCAGAAAGATGGATCAATGCGACCGAGGAGCAGAAAGCCGATATGGAGAGATCTTATTTGGTTTTCGGATCTGGAAAGAGAACTTGTATTGGCAAAAATATTAGCCTGCTTGAAATTTACAAGATTATTCCGTGGTTGGTTACATGCTATGAGGTATGGAAGCTTCTCAACGTCCTTGGAAATTGGACTCTATATATAAATTCGCTTTCGAAATTCTGCTAACGATGATTCCTAAATATATAGTTTCAGCTGGTTCACCCAGAGGCCGAACTGAAAATCAGAAATTCGTGGTTCGTCGGACAAACTGGATTAGAAGTATATATCAGGAGCCGAGATGTGGCTGAATGTGTAGTTTGATATACAGACACCAGAATAGTGAACTATAGTATATTCGCAGAGGCATACTAGACTTTATATCCCCTGAAGCAATATTTAATCCAAAGTTTTCGTAATCTCCTGACTCGTATACTATTTATACTACAAGTTTGGCTTCTCGTCTACGTCTCCTCCTCTATGCGGTTATTTTGCCTTTGTCCTGACTTGCGATCAGAAGTGCTAGGATTATCCCCGAAATCGTTACTCTGGCTCATAAAGGCCGGTATACTGAATGGTGGACGCCTTGTGGAAGAAATAGAATAGAGATCGGCGTCAAATTGGTTAAAGCGAACTAGTTTACAAGATCGTTTGGCCGAAATTGTATAATATTGCTTAGATCTATGTCTGTATTGTTTTCCAGCAACCACAGATACCTCGAATCACCCCAGTAATACTAGCCGTGGCTGATAGCGGACCCATGCTTTATGGAATTTGATGCTCCTCGTAAAACCAGCTTTGAGACCCCTCTACGGTACAAAATGCCAGAATACCATGTTTTTCCTGCTCTTGAATCTCTGTAGGACTGTTTTAGTCGGAACACCCGTGGTATTAAAGTGTTATTAACGTTGGTGCTTCCCATCTTTGGCCCCCAAACACCAGCCACACAAAGCTGCGGTGTCATATCATGTTATCGACAAGACACAGGATTTGCGAAATTTTCAATAATATTATCATAGTTGCATATAGAAAGACAGCGATAATACACCGGAGTTCGGCCCTCTAACAGGGTTCTAGAAGTTGTCAAAGGATAGTATCTACCCCCACAATCTAGCCCTACACGATGTCGCACAAGAAACGGTCAAACACGATATAACTACCTTCTTCAAACATAAGTGTGTTGAAATACAGAGCAACTGCAATAGACTTCCGGGATTTTAGCCTGGGGATGAGGTTATCTAACAGCGGATCCATCTAAAAGTTGGATGTGTAATAGTATTGTGTATAGAAGAGGCTATTTGCGAGTTTGGGCAATATCGTTAATAAGCCGGCATATGGTCGCTGCAGAAATGAATAAAGGCTTGGCAAGTTACACAAGCTGCTAATTCACCCCACAGACACATACGTATACCGACACACCATTTTCAGACCAAAACTAGTTAGCCCAATTCGACCGCGAATAATGTCATAATTTTTAGATACAAATCTTCGCTCTGCCTTTTACTGGCTATCTCTGAGTTTTCTTGGGGTATTTGTTGGGTTTGTCATCTTTACCCCTGTTTCATCTCGCAAAAAGCTCGAAAAACACTGTTTTGCAACTGGAATAACGGCTGGGTTTGACACCGAAATAATTACTCGACAATCAACACAAAATCCCAATGAAACCACAATGGTGGTCCAACCTCACGAAGATCAAGCTAATACCGGCAAAATATTGTAAGTTATCTGACCGTAAACTTATGCACCCATGGATTAATCTTACAGGATCGTTATCTTTTGGCCCACTCGATATTATCTGAGCGGTGTCACTATCGTTAAGGAAAATTCTTGGGATTTTAAATCTGTTAGATCGATATATATTGTGCGACAGCAATATTTTTTGAAAGGGTGCAAATCTATAGTAGCCCGCGCCTCCAGATGCTTTTGTCTCCCAGAGAAATTTATCAGGGCCAAGATAAAACTCCCCATTAAACGAGAGATACAACTGCGACGTTGGATTCTGTAAAGCCACTATGCGACCAGCTTCATGAACGATATCCCACTTCCTCAGAACAGTCAATATAGTGATCCATGAGGAAACAGATATCTGCAACTCACTTCTTGTCCACTTGCTGGTGGATCAGTTAGTACTCGACCAGCCACCTGTTTCCCTCTATCATCTATCCCAATGACGATAGGAGGCTCGGCAAAACGAACCGCTCGGATAATGTAATGACCAGCTGATGGAGGGCCGTTCATATTTCTTCTCTCTCTCTGATGAAAAGAAAAGAATATATTTAAAACAATGACTTCAGGCTAATACTATGAGGACTTTTGTAGAGCTGAAATTAAGATCTAAGAGGAGCAAGTTTAGCACTGAAGCTGGGAATCTGGGGCCCTTTTATAAGAAAAAGATTTAGTCAATGCAGTAACCGAGTTTGATCAATTAATACTCAAGACAAAGATCAAGTGGTGGTTATCGGTCAACACTGTTCGGATCACTGTGCAAGGATAATACCAATTAGGGCGAATTTTTATCGTAGCGGCTCCTTGAAGGGGAAGTTAAATCGGCAAGGCGGGGTCAAGAATGTCTTACTCTTCTGAAGAGAAGAGGCGGGATATGATGTATAATATTTTCGGCTATGTTAATACCTGTCTGGTCAAGTCGCCATTTGGAAAGAAGAAACCATGATTTCCAAGATTTCCTCTAAAGCTGAGCGCTCAAATTTCAACATTCACGTAAATATAATAAATCGACCATGATAAGTGATTGCCCATATATGACATGTCTTATCAATTTTCGGTAGTTACATTCGGGGGAACCCTTACATTTCTTCTGGGTTTCGTATGGGGCATTTTGTTTGGGGTCCTGTGAGGAATACAAGTTGCATATTCTAACTTGTCTGAGAAGCTATACCACTCTTGCAACCCATCTTCTCTCTCCCGATCGACAACTCCTATCTAGACTGGAATGGGATCTTGCATGACGGGTCATGCGGAAGGTGCTAAATCCGCCGTTCCCACCTGGGCTATCAAAAAAAAAACCTGAAAAATACTGCGGGTTACGAAAAACCCTCAGCTTTTCAAAGCAAAAGTCTCCAAGCTCCTAACAACTACAAGTTTCGAGACAAACAGAATATTGAGAGGTAGAAGTTTGAAGGCCCAAATTTCGCCCAGATATTAGGCAATTTGTGAAAGTTTTCACTCTATTATTTGATGTTATGGTTCTAACTCATTACCTCAACCAAGCAGGCACATGGTGGGGCACACCCGAGTTCAAGAGCTCGCAACAACCCATACAGTGACACACGGAACGACAAGATATCTCAATCGTGGATCCAGCCAGCCAATAGTGGGCCGCCAAGTTGTTCGTGATCTCAAAAAGCGGGACGATCGATCTGTTCTGTAAAACTTGGCGCCTCATTGCAGGAAATTCCAAAGACTTCCTGAGTTCTCGGCATTCATTTCGGTCTAGTTAGTATATTTTTTTATTTCAAAATATTTACTCTTTTGGCGTTTTCTAACTAAGGTGCTCTAATAGCTAAGATCTAAATACCACGACAAGATCTCGTTCGGCTATCAGCCCATCGGACGGCGGGTCGCTTCGAGATTACTAAAAGATGAAATGATTTACTTTTTGCGTGTCCCACTTCTGCCGATGTCCCACTTCTACCAACAACACGTTAATGCCTTATATTATACTGTATTCTGTATGATCTGCTACCACCAGCTCTCCATCCATATACAAGAGATTTCGTTTAAAATGACTTCACATTTTTAGAGTAGGAGATAGTGCAACACAGTTGACAATCAATTACTAATTTTCGTATTACTGAAATCTAATAGAAGATCGATACACCACGATCCTCAGAATCGTCAAGATTTCCATACTTAGTACTTGTTATACTCTATTCTTCGGAAGCCACGTCATTTGTACCCTTGTTAAGAGGTGGCAAAGATTGAGAAACCCCGCTATCTTCCCATCCTTCACCAAAAATCCTGATCTAATACCCGTGATGTTGTTTATTGTCTGTAGCCTTGATGATGGCTTTTATTGTGTAGCCCTGATGAGGGCTTTAGTTATGTTACCTTAATAATGGTTTCATGCACGTCAGCTCTCAGATGTTACACGTCTGACAGGCTCTGCGAGTCACGCGGTACTGACTGCCATCGCGATGTGTCCCGATGTTCAAGTTGCTCGCGGCCATTAGAGCCACCCGATGGCCGCGAGCCAACGCTTCTTTTTGCTGATGAAACCTTTTTGAATTAATTATTTTATATTAACTACTAGTGTAAAGTTGCGGAATGGGCTCTGGGAGCCAGCAGAGGATATCTGCCCCATCAGGGAGAAGTTCATAGCAGAGAGGCTCACATAATTAGGTGGTATTGTAAAAGGGAGGGTAATCGTGAGAGGATAATCATGAGAGGATAATCATGAGAGGGCTGCTTCATAGGATTACGCTATGGTAAAGAGGTAGCTGTGTTCGTAAAGCTAGGAGCATAACACTATTCTATTGTATGGTTATAACGAGAGTATGATAGTATATAAGAGAAATAAGGAAATGAATGAGTGAATAGAAAGGAAGACGCCCCGCATGCGTGCTGAAAGGTGAAGCCTCGAGGGCTCTGCTTTATATACATGTCCGAGGAAAGAAATAGGAAGGCGTTGAGACGCCAGAATGCAACAAGCCAAGCAAATACTAGAAAGCAACGAAAACTATACTAAGCCCACTCTACTTCACCACACTAGGTGGGATATTAATTAAAGAAATATTTAACTGCTGGCTTAATTGTAAATGAATAATCTCGATAGGAGTTTGCAAATTCAAATAAGGGTGAATGATTTGATCCCGATAATTGTTTAAAAAGTTGGGTGGCAGATGAGGCATGGTAAATTAGAATATTAATATTCAATGTTTTCATAAAAAGTTTTCTGTGTTGCCGATGTTGGAAAATTGAGTTTCTCCACCGGGGGTCTAAAAAACGCGCCATACTGGGGTTATGGAGAACGTTGATCTGTTGAGCAAAAACGGGTCAGTTACGAGTTCTTGACTGCATTCTGGGCAGGACTTCGTCTTTGAGGTATTATCAGCCATGGTCTCCCTGTTTTCTCTGTTATATGTGAAGCTGGAAGGTTGCGGATGATGTTTGGATGAGAAAATCGCTAGTGCTAGTAGAAAACAGAGTGATCATGGCTGATAAAACCTCAAAGACAAAGTCCTGCCCAGAATGCGGTCAGAACTCGCAACTGACCGGTTTCTGCTCAACAGATCAACATTCTTCATAACCCCACTGAAAGCACCTCGGCCCGGGCGTGAGTGGTGCTCTCGGTTCCCAACCAAGAGTCTAGAGAGCCTACCAATGCCTGGGCTAATGCTCAGAGAAGAGAGCAAACTAGATCCGTGCCGCTAGGTACAAAGATCTACACTATCGAAGAGAGCAGCGGTAGCGCCATGTCAGCGATTGATAAGTAAATCAATAAGCAAAAGATTAATAAAGCCCTTGAGATCCGCTCAAAGATAAATCGTTCTAAATGAGGTGTTAGCATCGCAGAAGAGTTCAAAAGAACCGGTAATGTATGGTTGTCATATAACGGTATTTTTCTGGAGGGGCAGTTTAGGTTCAAATTCCAACTGAAGCTTGATCCTAATGAAACATACTTTGATCTGAGTCAGTAGCTGATAGGTTCCGTGCGTGTTCTGATGTTTCTAAAAAGATTATATTGAAATTAATAATGATAAAATACTGGCTAACTACCATGCTATAATAGGTAAGCAATCGCCATTTCAGCAAGTTTTCAAAATGACAAACATAAAAATCGTCAACAACACGGCAACACCCATTCGCTTTCTCATTAACGACCCTCTGCGACGTAATACTGTACTCCACGTTTCTTGACGAGTTATATAGATATTTATCGTGTAATAAGTAATTTAGGAGAAACCGAACAAGGAATCGCGTGACAATCTTCTCGTTTGCAAATCAACCTTTTCTTCTTTTCTCTTTATTGTTTCCCAAAAGGGTGGTTTCGCGCGGGGTTCTGCCTGGATTCGAAATATCTTGATTTCAGATTGTAGAAAAGGGCATACTGTAGAAAACCGGTGACCGTAGAGAAAAGTAGCACCCTGACGTATTATAGTAATAATAGGAATAATATATATATGAATAAAAGGAGCCCTTCACACCAACCCAAGGCCGTTTTTCAGGTACGTATGCGGCCCACCCGTTTCATCTCGCAGATCTTGCCTAACTCGGCTCTAGATGGCTATCATCGTCCAGCCTGATATGAATGTAATATGAATCTTTATCGATAATCTCCCAACTATAGTGCGTTACCATGGCTCATTCATCGATAATTTTATCAGATAATCGGTTCCAAAAACCGGGAGCTGGGGGACTGGGGTATCCAGGCCTTCAGGCACAAGGTTGTTTAAAAGAGGGTCATTACCTCTCGCTTTTAACCATCAATATCGCGAGGAGTCTCAACTCTACCATTTTCGAAGCAACCTTTTCAAGTTATTTAGTCGCTACTAGCTCATTGACTAAAAATGAGTTCGACCAGCTCGAATTCGAGCGATGGTGCGGCGAGCCCATTTTCACTGCTAGAGCGGTTTGACGTCGAGTCCCAATTGGACTCACATCTTGTAGCTGTAAGATAGCATTTATTACACTGAGAATACGCTACACTTTAGGCATCGGAGACAAGACCCAAAGAGATATATACTAGCAAATGACGTTCCCAAAGCGCACGAATACTGACTATAACTTCTCTGAATATAGAAATGCGACTTCTCGTTTGTTGGAATCGCCCTAGTATTTGTTGTATTACGCCTAGTCCTTCGTCTTCGCCGAGGTATCGCCAACTGGGAGGATATACTCCTGATACTTGGCTGGGCGGTGTTCGCAACAGCCATGGCGCTCGAAGTCACCGCATATATATATCAACAACAATTTATCGACTTTTACTGGAACGTTCAACTCGGAACTTACTTTTTCTCAAATCCAGTCGTCTCTGAACGGCAATTCTATGAACTGGGAGCAAAAGTTATTAAGGGGCAGGAGGTTCGTATCATCAACCCTTCTATGGGAACTGGCCTGTAAATTGTAACTCTGCACCATCTAACACCAATGTTGCAATGTTTAGTTGGCGTGGGTTATGAAAGTCCTCTATTACACGCCGCTCTACTGCGTTAAGTTTGCATGGTTACGCTTCTACTATCTCTTAGTGCCTAAAGTTGTATTCAAGACCCGTATACTACTGCATTTCACTTTAGTCTTCACTATTATTGGATGCCTTTGTACAACGTTTATAACAATATTTTCGTGTTGGCCGTTAGGACGAGTCTGGTACGTTTTCCATTTTTCCTAGGAGGCTTGGAGACTAACATCTAAAAATGAGAAGGGGGGCCAATTTGACAAAAGCGCCTACTGATTTCGATAATTGTAATCCATGGACGTTCGAATGGGTCCTTGTAACAATATTCGTGTTTCACGTAGTCTCTGAGATCTTAGGTGAGTTTCCGAAATCCGGTATGAAATCCTTCTTTGGTAATAATATCTCATATATTTATAGTTTACACAATCCCGTTCTTTCTTATCCTTCGCCTCTATAATATCTCTATACGAGAGAAAGCCACAGTTGGGGTTGTATTCGTGTTGGGTTTCTTCTGTCTCGGATTTATGGTGTTCAACATCGTCTTATCCAGCTCCCTTTTCGGTCTCTCTACGCATGGTGGGACGGCGGCGGCGATAATATGGCCGCTGGAACCCGCATGGGCCATCATTGTGGCCTGTATTCCCGCTTTTAGGGCGATAACCGACCAGGGTTTGCGATGGACATCGAGAAGATTCCGGAGAACTCCGTTTCTTGGAAGGAAAAATAGCTCCGGGGAAAGCGAAGGATCTCTAGAGGAAGGTCTGGCGGGGGAACCTGCTAGTCAACTGGAACTAAGAGACGTGCCGGATCGCAGTCATGCTAATATTGAGGAGGTTACACATGGGCCGACAACCGAGACGCGTCTTATTCAAAGAGTAAACGAAGAGCTACCGCTTCAGAGGTTCTCTACCCGCGATACCAGTATATCGAATAGCTCGGCCCCAAGCTCAGATCAATATCTAGAAACCTTGAAGGATAAAGATGACAAGTGAACAAAAGCATTGCGTCTTAATTTTAATTTTTCTTAACAGCTCGAAACTCCAGCGTTCTAAGGTCTTTTGTGTTCATGGTAACTGTAGTCTATCCTGTTGTTCCTTAATCGAAAATAATGTATTCAATCATTATGGAGACAAACTCACATGCAAGCAGATGCTTGCCCATGTTTGCCCACGGGCAACGCTGAACGTCATGCATTGTTTGCTATTCCAACAGAAACATGCATATTCCAACAAAGAGTGCCTGAAGTTGGCCCCACTACAAGATGGCAAGCAAATTCCTGGCACAGAACCCAATATTTAGCAATGGCTTCCGTAACATCAATCGCATATGATATCGAAGCTGAGATCCTTCGGGTATTTTACAGACCACCCGTAGACTTTCGTAGCTGGTCTATACACCATTTACTTTTCCCCAGCCCCTCTACATCTACACTCAGCCTATACGTTCTTAATAGTCCAGGCGAACATAATTGACGGTTTCGCTCCACCTCTAAACATTTTGTACGACTGCTTCGTATACTCTGAATCGATATTACCAGCTTTTCGATATCATGCTAAGACACGTTTACGACGACCTTAATCCCAGGCCATCCCGGATCTCTATAAGCAGCCCTTCTTCCAAGCCTGCGGATAGTGGGAAGCCGGAGCCGGTCATCGAAGGCGTAAAAGTTATATCATCTTACAATTGGCTATCCGCTGAAGAATCGACTATCCAAGTTCCTGGTACGAAAGTAATAGTTTGAATTTGTATTACTATAGCTGTAAGCATCCTCAATGCAAAGCGACGGCTTGCTAATTTACGGAATGGCGACTGATTTGCAGGTGTTCCTCCACTTGTCTCTTTCCCTGATGACAAGACTGTACTTAAACTTGAACCAGACAATGGACACCACTTTATCGATCAGAATGCAGCAAGAATGAACGGTCGCTCCGCAATGGTTCCGGGCCTTGCTGCTTGTTACGCGTACGATAAAGGCTTCAAAATCGAGGATTACGATGTCATCACCGACCGAAATAATTTGATTAAACTATTTGAACTTCTCAATTTAGGTAATAATCCGCCCCGGCCCAGCCCGGAGCCCCGATCTCCAAATTCTTGGAGGGGAGGGCCGTCAGTCCCAGGACGCGGTAGAGGGTGGAAAGGCGGGTCCGGGAACTTCACCCCACCTTCATCACATCAGCGTCCACGTGGGATAGCATCTATGGAGCGTCGTCCTGAAACGTCTCGTATCGATATCGATGTGGTTTCAGGGTATAACCATAGCGCTGGAGAGTACCTGTACAATCCCTCATCTCCATCACAAACTCTTATCTTAACACGCTGGGAGCCACTGAACGAAGAGATCGTACATTCTGCTACTGACTTTCGGGGCTTCGGATTTTCGTTCTTATCTGAAACTCGCCAGTTCTTGTCTCCCGAAGATGGGAAAATCGTTGACAGGAAACCGGAAGAGATTACGGGGTATCATTGCCTCGTAAAGTATCACCTTTTTGGATTGAGAATATTGGTTCGATATCATGCAGATGCGTGCGATATGACGAGACAAGAATTTAAGAGGTGGGTCTTAAAAGATGGCCTTAGAGAAATCAAGGAAACTGGTGGAGAAAGAGGAGGTGATAGCGATGAGGAGGGAGGGGAGGAAGAGGAAGAAGAGGATTTGATCGATTTGCTGCAAGATTCGGATACCTTCGATCTCCTAGACTCATTTAAAACGCTGGAAATTGGAGAAGAATCTTCAGAAAATGATGATACATTCTGTTTGTAACCCCTCGCGCGTGTCACACATGTCTATATATGTTTCTTTGCTCCTACTAACGCGTTTCTAAATGAATAGCTCAGGTTACAGGAACTGATTACACACTCTCCAGCCTTGTAGATGTAACCCTTGATATTATACAGACTCCAAACATCGTGTTCCCGAGCGATAAGATTCTACAAGTTAAGACGCGGGGGAGGTATACTGGCCTGGATAGAGAAAAGCTATACACACAACTCTTTTTCAGCCAAACAATGAAGGTATTCGTAGCTTACCATACGAGAGGCTCATTCTCCAAAGAGGATGCAAACAAAGAAGATATAACGAGCGGAGTAAAGAAATGGGGAGAAGATAACAAGCACCACCTCGTGAAGCTGGTAAGTCTGTTGAATACGCTAAAGGAACAAGGTTTGAACCTAGGGGGGAAGGCTGCTGTCGTTTTTGTCCTCAAGAAACTGGAGGAAAACCCAGATAATATCAATATTGATATACATTCGAGGCGAGAATAGAGGAATTGCGGCCCGCTGCCTCAAGCGGCATTACCAAATATACGCTGAGGAGAAAACTCTACAAGTTGGTGTTGTTTTGACTATTCTCACTCACGATGTGTGTGGCGATTTACCATGGATGTAGTCGAACATTAGGGATATTTTAATTTGCTAAAAATGTGAGCAAATAGCTCAAAGATTTTGTCCTATGATTGGTATCAAGACGAGAAACGTCGGCCCATGTAGTTAGATAAAACATCTGACCCCGAGGACGAATTCGCGAATGCACACATTTCCTTTTGAAAAGGCGCGAAGAAATTTAATAACTCCATATGAACGTCATATAATTGTTGAGTAGTGTAATCACATTTAATAGTACATTATTACGCTTAATGGATGCAGCTTACTTCCATTGTATGGGGCTTATTCTAAATGGTAAGAAAGTATATATACAGATTAATACTTACGTTACGATTTAATGTCTAAATATAAGAGCATCAAATAAGTATAAGTAGAAGTGCACTGTGGCTGCCTAAAAGAAGCTCTGGGCCTGCCCTGCCATGTGTGTGACAAAATTATCTAGAATATAATATCAGTGTTGTTGACAGAGGTGACCAGAACAAGGTGTCCATTTCTATGTATTTTGACTTATTCGTTTAAAAAATGTCTTTTCACATGTTCTTCAATATTTCATGCATAACTTTCTTTTGCCTAACATTCCAAGCAGCATGTACAAGTGGAAGCCATTAATTGGGTTCCTCCAGACTCTACTTACAAAAGTGAAGAATTGACTCGAGGGTAACCTTTACGACGACGCGTGGCTGATAAAATTCCCTCACTTCGCTTCGTAAGGGTGGGACGGGAGCTGCTATCGTGCCGAAGAACGTTGATGACGGAACGAATATTCTAACGCCGCATTTGGGCATTAGACACGGAGTTTTTTTTGTGCTGGAGGGCAGTATGCTAAGCCTAAAATAGGATGATCGGGTAGATCGATCGGAGATCCAAGCGACTTTTCGGTTCCGCCAACACGATCCTTCGATCCAATAGCCTTGTACCCTGGTTCTTTTGTAAGCAACGTTCTCGAGATACCTTAACTAACATATTTCGCTCAATTCATAGAATGGTTTTTATGTTCTGAGTAGTCTGGATTCATGGAGCGGGGAAGTATATTCATCAAATCTGATCCAGAACTCCAAAGATCTAGAATTTACAAAGATACATTAATTATTGACGCACCTTACGCTTTAGAGTATGTACAAACTGTATATCTATTACCTGCAGATACCTATGCATATGCATACGCAGATATCGCCGAGCCGTGATATCATAGGCTGCAGTAGGATGTGCATAACCCCCGCAAACAGGGTTTAGAAGTACATATTTGTTAGATCGTATTCTATGTGCATGATAGCTATGCAGGATGTATCGGGAAGCTTTTGAGGAGCTGGTTGCAACGAAGTACTCCGGAGAACAACCCTATGCCCCGCCCTTATTTCCGACAAAGAAGCTCATCCTCAGTATAATATCATATTTTCGACTAGCGTTAGGGCTGGTTGGGCTCACCTTTGAAGCGTGTGTATAAAAAGAGGCATTCCCCTTCGAAGGCATATTTCTATTCTCATCAGCTTAACATTTCTCGACAACGAAATTTCCTGAGATCAATACCTTGTTATATCTAAATTTCTACTCATCAGTTACACTCGAATTGCCTTCCAGTCATCATGACTCTATCTGGTCAATTTATTATCACCAATGTGGGTAGCAAACTGCCTGTAGGACGATCCGAGCGTGAGGATCTTTCACTCAACCCAAAACGGGTTATCAGCCTCCCAGAGGGTAGCCGTCCTTCTGTATTCGAACTTGAACCCACCCGGGAGGGGACAATTATTCGAGCTAGGGGCGCCCCCACCGTTGTGATTGATCGTAAACTCTTCAGCGTTCTCCTAGAGCAACCGCGCCCTGAGGAGTGGAATCTCAGACCAATACCTCAAGCCGGTGAACACATTTATACGTAAGTATTGTGGCCTTATATTAATTTTGAGGTGATGTGGTGGTGTTGACATCTCTCAATGTTTTAGTATTGAGAAGCGGGATGGGTCAGGAGGTTGGGTATCAGCGGAGGACGAACCAGAAACGCAGGTGAGTTATCAATAGAACTATAAATTTCCGCCTTGTAATTATATTATTAACCAAACAATTTGGAACAGCTTGATGTCCGCCCGCTTATTATCGGTCCAAGCGAGCCACCATTTTATCCTCCAAATCAGCTTTGGAGGATCGTACTTCTGGAGTAGGATTGGGTGTTTACGAGTGCAAATGTATACATCTTGTTTCAATGCAGTGAGGGGCAGAGCTCATCTGTTGAGCGTGAGAAGAATAGTTGCAGCGGCTTGAATTTACTAGCTTTTGGCATTGCATCATTTTACAAGTCTCCGAATTAAGCAACTCCGCCTGGGTACATACCTTGCTAGCCAACTTGTGTTCAATATTCACGATCGATGCATCGGGCATTGCCTTGTCAAAAGTGGAGTAACCCAGCTCGCTTAACAAATGTTTCATATTTTATTCAAAATTTTCGCGCACAATATGGGTTTCGCCCAACCTGCTAGGCAGTATGTAATATCCCCCAGACTAGCTATAATTGTATAAAAATAAGGAATTGATGGAGAGTAATCTTTCACTATAATGACGACTGATAAGTTCCGTTCACTTAGCTTCATAAAGGGTGGATGGCTTAATTTGTTCTAGAGGCATTGAGCATTGGGATATCCCGAATGCTGTATTTAACTGGACAGTGCACTCAAAGTTTTTTCTTGCTGCAGGGGTACTGCAAATGAGCTGAATCCAGAACAAGATGATCGATGGAGATCCAACCTACTAACTACTTTCGGTTCTACCAACACGACCTTTTTAGTCTGCAACATTTTTACCCTAGCTTTTTGCAGCCAATATTCCCGAGGTGCTCAGCTCAACCCAGAGAAATCATATCTATTTCGAATAAATAGGCTGGATTGTAAAACTTTTTTTTTTTTTGGTTTTCCGGAGAATGTAGTAATTACAGCATGTATGAAGCGAAAGAGTGAGGAAATGTAAAATGAAGTCCGGCCTAGATTTTTGCAAACTTAAACTGCATCAATTATTTCCGCATCTTATAACTCTGTGGGCACAGATTGCAGATGATAAATGAGCCGTGATGTCACAGGCCGCAGAAAGATGTGCATAGCCTGGAAACAGGGTTTAGGAGTAAATGTTTCTTAGATTATATTCTATATGAAACCACTCAAGTTTGACAGCCAGACGTTATGCGCGACGTTTACTGAGATCTTGGGTTTTATCGACGATGGCGTTTGTTTGTTGTATTGAGCTTGAGCTTGAGTGTAGCCGGCCAATTGTATAGAATGCTGCCAAAGTTGCCGGGGTGCCCATTCTGAGTAGCCGACTAACAAACTAATGGGGCAATTTCAACCTGCGACAGATTTTGTGAAGAAGACTTGTGTTGTTTGCTAGACATGTCGGCATTGAAATATCGGGGAATGCCACTAGCGAATGGATTGCAGCTGAGTCAACAAGACACGAAATTGGACAGTTATTGAAATATTTAATACCATATCTAACACCACAACTACAGCCATTATAGCCTTAAAAAGCATGGAAATGAAGATGAGATGTTCCATAATAAGAATGAATAGCGCATACAAATTCAACGGTAATTGCAGTCCCATCCTTCCGTCAAGGTTCTCGCTGACCGTCTTTACAGAGCTCGCATCGACCGAATCAAGTTTTGTAAAAACCGTCAAAGTACGCTGCTATCTCTAGGAAAAGGGAGACCTGTTCAACCATCGAGGGCAAAGCTCTTTCCGCTGGATTAGTCTCCTACGACGACCAACTAAAGACGCGAGTGTAAGTGTGTTAATCATAAACGATAATCAAGATTTTCTTCAAACCTAAGGTAATAATATCTAGTCTGCCAGTCGGGCATCATAGAGACGGTAAATTCGCTCCAGCTAGAGTCGATCATCTTGTCTGTATTCTGTTGTCATCATTTCTCGCCTGCTCCAAGAGTATAATCAATGGGTGCACTTGGTCTAGATGCCTGGAACAAGGGGGTTAATTGTGTCTTTGTATACCTGCATTTACTCGTATATACTCGTATAGCTGTAGTGGCGGTTCGTCTGCCCAAAACAACCATGCTGAAAACAGATCTCGTGGTAGATCTTCAGCTTGGCGATCTATTTAATACGCTTAACCCATATACCTCAAATTTAGCACCTACATTAACATATTATCTTACAGTCGACAGCCTGCAAGTAGCTGATCGTCCTCTGGTATTGTTGTGCGAGCATTGAGCGAGTTCTAATCCGTGTCGGCTCTTCAAACCAACAGCGAAAGATTTTTCTACGGAGCTGGTGAGTGTTTTTATTACATCGGGTAACCGGTATTCCTAACAAACTTAGGTAAAAACTTCGAAATTACTTGAACTATATCGTCCTGATGGCGGATCAACATCAATCGAAGTGTCATTACCCAAAAGAAAATGAATGGGTACTTGAAACGGAGAGGGGCAAGAGATTTTGACAACCAATTGGAATCCCTCCCTAATCTCCGGCCCGATCTTTGTAGTCCAACTCAGAATTTCGCCAATGGTTTCCGAAAGCCATGTGTCAGTCATCGTTCATTTCTTTCAAAGAATTAGCTATGCAAAACAAATTGCCCTGGAGCAATCAGATAGGGCATTTCTGGTACCGGCGAATACCGCAATAGGAAGAATTTTTGAAAGTCTAGACCTTGACCCGGATGAAAACGGCGATGTCCTCCTCGAGCTTACCCACTCACAAGTGGACAAAATAAAAGTTATTTTTCGGAACAAAATATTCTAAAAAGTATATAGAGACACGTATAAGGACCTCGTTTTTTTATTTACCCACCGCTCAATTAAAGGTATTCAAATGTAGCGGACAAATATGGAATGTGTTAATTAAAAAAATAACTTTTATTTTGTCTACCCGTGCCACTCTATACTGAATTGCCTGCCAAACAGAAGCAGCAAATCCGCACCTGGAGATAGTATGTTGTAAGGCGCTGTATCCATGATGTACTCTAAAGTAGAAACCACTTTATATCGTGAACTAAAGCCGGTATGCTTTTTATAAGTTGTTCATCTACTCGGCGACCCCCCCGCGATTTCCATTTCGAAGCGTAACAATCTTGTCTCTCGCCCTAAACAATGATTTTCTGTTTCATGACTTGGTTACCGGACACTATCAGTCCACCGCAAATACACGGCTGATCAGCCGATCGCTGTCTTTGGCGGACGAACTCCTGGGGAATTGGGCCATTTTTCATGTACGAAGCGATTACCAAGGAGAAATCAAGACATTAACTTCTGACAGATGTAACAGAACTTGTCTCAAAATGCAACGGCAACGCAGAACGAAAGCTAGATACAATTGAAGTTACTCAAACTTCCCTGTTTGGCCGCTTTTAATCTATTTATTAGGATACTTTTTCTCTACGGACTTTTAATACATCACCCAACTGATATTTTCAATCATACTTCAGTGACTTCTGTTGAGTGACCTATACTAAAGATCTTACGGTTTGGCCACACTATACACCGCTTTTTCCAAAGTTGAGTTTCAAACTATGTATGAGGCAGCCAAGCACCCGTTACAATTATCGCTGCGAACTGCTCCATACAACTATACAGGAGTTCCCTGCTACATACAGGAGCAGAATTAATTAGTTCAAATATCTCTCATGCCAACTTACACCAAATATTTCAACAAAGCACATCGATTTTTAACATACCTACCAAAAGGTTTGCCAAAGCTAGGCCATTTATCATTTCCCCGGGTTATGTAAATAGATTTCATCCAAATATTTATACTCTCCTATCTCATAGGTACCTGCTCATAGGGAAACTACCATAAAAATGACAATCAAGCATTAAATCCAGCTTTCATTTTCATTCAACAGTAATCATATACCTATATCAAAGTATATGTACAGAGTGGGTAAAAAGCTCAAATACTCAAGAATTTAAAACTCCCTCATTCTACAGATATAACTTTTGCTATATCTCTTTAAATATATATCATATTTTCGAATCAGCGAGCCCTTAATCTCTTAAGACACATAAACCCACACTTGTCATAAATCAGTGCCGATTTTCTTCAAAACCTCTTATTACAATAAGACAGTAAAAGAGAAGCGAGACAGCATCTCAATAGATCCGGTAGGTTCCGCTAGTACATCTATCCGCTAAAACCTGTAAATACCGCATCTAAAGATCCCCCTCCCGAGTTTGGTCGCCGATACGAGCTTTCCGTTTCCGGCGGTAACAGAGATTTAACTTGGAAAAACGCGGCCTATTATTGCATCAATATCAATCTACTACATGTGCTACGAGATTAAGAAGTCTTGAAAAAATATATATATAACCACGAATATGGCTCATCGGTATCCAGCAAGAAGCTACCCTTGAAGTCTATCTCGGCAAAATTCACAAAATGCAACTATATATTCCTAACTGCCGTCTATGCCAAAGAGTTTCATCTTATGAAATTACCGGTCAGAACAATTCTAATGGAAACGCAGGTCGTCCTTATTACATATGCCATCCATGCAATAAATTTGTTACTTTCGATGACGATATTGGAATTCATCCAAGCAACCCGAGATGTTTGTGCGATACGCCTTCGCGAACTTCGATGACTCGAGAAGATAGGAGTCCACCGAGGTCATTATTTTACAGTTGTGGAGATAAAGGGAAGTGCAACTTCTACAAGCCGATGTTAAAGTCAGATATTTGTCAAGGCGGAGAACAAAGGGTTACACGCGCAAATCTATTCGATGAATCAAATATCGTGGAAATTCTTCAAGGCCTTGCTATTGTTACAAAATTGTGAGTATAATAGTGAGCTCTGGATATCTGGATAAGGCAGATCCACGAGATCTCAGATCCGTGCAATATTTACTGTACTGAGCTTACATGATTAGGTACCCGGGGCCACCCAAGCAGATAGACAGAAGAAGGCAAGAAAACATAAAAACTTTCAAAAACAATGTAGTTGTAGAGACCAGCGTTGGGAACACACGCTCTGGACGGCTTGATAACCTTAAGCAACCTCCCGATGGCCGAACACCCGTAGAAAAGCTAGAGAGTTGTAGTGACGGAATCATCGAATCCTTCAACAGACCCCCCAGTACTCTGACAGCACACCCCACGGCGACGCCCGCACTCTTAAATATGGTAAATGGCCAGCCCCGTCACGCAGAGTCTGTAAGATCTACGACAGATTCCCATTATATTACAGGACCATTGATTTCACCACGACGCCGACGTATAGTCGAGAGATTCTCGACAGGACATCTTCCTAATCGGTGAAGGAGGGGGCAACAGAGGATCCATGCCACTACCCAAACAGCTGGTCACCCCTGGTATTAAATACTGTAAGGAACGTATCACCAACTGTGGCAAAAAAAACCCCCCTAGAATTAGCCAGAGGAGCAATAGGGCCGTTGTCGGATACATCCATATGCTATCACTCAGCTAGAAAACAACAACGATAAATCTAACCTATCCAGCTAACTGGTTATCTCCCCTCCATTTCAATATGATTATTTCCTTGTTGTTGCCTATTCACGTAAGCGTTTCTACTATTATGTATTTAGAAACCAAGCAACAATTTAAGTATCAATTTGGCTAGCTACATACGTGATCCAGAATTTAAGATCCGGAACATTGAAGTCTTCTGAACCATTAGGTAATAAAGTTTTTCCTAGTAAAACCGGTCTCTTGCCAATGCTGCATCGGTAATAAGTCATTTGCTACAGAGAAGATTTGGTTTTATTGGCGTCCATTGTGCACCATGTGCACTGCTTGCAAGAATGTGCTGGGCCGAGAATGATGGCTGTAGATACAATATCTTCGGGTAGACTCCCTGAGTTGATATACAAAAGCAGTGACATCCAAGAAGTTCAGATAGAGGAATGCGTAAATTTATCGATATAATGGGAAAAGCAAGATCTTCGTCGTTCATATCACGGACAGAACGAATAAATCAAGTTGCTTCTGCAGTTGATATCAGAGGCCTGCAATGACTTTCATAACCAATGTCTGATTCAGAGCCGGCTCCGTGGATAGTTGATTGTCCTAAAGGATCGACATATCTAAAGACTATCCAGCTAGGATTATATGATCGAACCTAATGTTTACAAGTGTGAACTAAGCATCCAACCCGAATATTTGGACGATGTGTCAAGACTTCCGGGTCACTCACCTTTCTCCAAACTCAAACTCAAAAGAGAGTAATGGTAAAATCGAGAACTATAGTGTATTAAATAATCTGTTAACTACATCTCCACTGGAACCAATCACTCAGATTTTAGGATTACAAACTCAGATAATCAAACTATATTCTTCAGTATTAGGCCCCAAGAACCACAGATTTTAGCGAAATGTATTGCTCGAAGAGTCCTACCTTTCGTAAGAGATCATGAAGTGTGATATTTATGCTAAACTCTTCCGACCCCATCCTGAGCAATCGGCTGTGTTGCGTTGTTAGTTCTGGGCTTCAGTTGGTGATGGTGTTTGTTTCAAAGAAAGAATGGAGCTGCAATTTGAGACATTGCTCACATTTCGCATGAGGGTGTTGGAAGAATCGTGATTTTCCATCCCAACACCATACCGGCTGAAGACCCCTGATCAAACGACGAAAAGCCTCGAAAGAGGCTGAGGACACGACCCAGCGGGAGCCGGCAGGCCCATCTGAGTCTTTTGCATTGCCATCAGCTGTATTATTTGTTTATTGATATCGAGAGTTTGTTGGAAGTCGCAGTGCCGCTTAGGCAATTGCAAAATGGTAAGTATTAAGACTTGGACAGGTCTTTAGAAAAGAGCTTTTCTAATGATCAAATGAAGAGGGAGAAAGTGGGAACGGCGAGAGATTTATCTGGAGTTCCTTCTCATCCACTCTCATCAACCTCACTAGAGTATATCTGTTTCAAAATCGGCCGACAGCTGCTTATATACATAGGTTGAGATGAAAGTTTTCAAATATTCTGTATATAAACTTCTTAATATGCAACAAAATGCATAAAATAAATACGCAGTTGCAGTCACCGTCATACAATTATCAACCTAAAAACCTAATATAGCTAGTTCTATTACTAATAATATAATGTATAAAGTAGCTAATGTTCTAAATACTGTTGTTAGTAGTAGCTTTGATAAATACAGATCTTTCTGCTAATAACTTATACTTTGATTTATATAATTTTATTTTTTTGTACTATATATACTCTCTAGATTAAGTAAGAGTTCCATAGTATTAGAAGTTAAATTATTCGAAACAAGTCAACCAGAAGGAAGATCACTAACACAGTCTTAAGCTACAAAAGGATCATATTGTCAATCAGAATTCTGTTTGAAGATACCAAATATCTCAAAGTTTGCTTGATTGGAAGGAAGCCTTTAGTCCCCATGCCATCTAATCTGTGATCGAGGCAGTCTTTCGAGGCGGCTTGCTGAAACAGCAGTCGTGGAAGGAGGACAAGATTAATACAGAACTGTTAAAATCACTTCATAGGAGATGTTTATCCACAATATCTTTTGACGTGTGGAGTTTTCCTGAGCCTAATAAATAATCTGTGAAATAAATTGTACTCACATATCTATATAAACCGAGGGTCTAGTAGACATATTTTATGTAGACCCCGGTCTATACAGAAAGGGCCTGACCATATAGACGGAGGATCTATACAGATTTTCCTGTGTAGACACAGGTTCTATACAGAATGGGTATCTGTGTAGAATGGGTGTCCGTGTAGATTTACTCTGTGTAGAAACAGGATACATATAGAAGAGCCCTTGTCTCCACAGAACAGATATGTACAGACTTTTAGTCTCCACAGAGCAAGTCTATATAGGTACTTCCTCTATATAGATACCCTGTCTATACAAAACAGATCCGCACAGAAACCCATTCTGTATAGAACCTGTGTCTACACGGAACAATCTGTATAGATCCTCTGTCTATATGATCAAGCCCTTTCTGTATAGACCGGGGGTCTACATAAAATAGGTCTATGCAGATACCCATTCTGTACAGAATCTATGTCTACACGGGAAATGTCTATAAATACACCCCTTCTGCAGGTCTTCTGTCTACACAGATCAGGTCTACACAGACACTCGTTCTGTATAAGTATCGCTTTTTTCGGTTCCTGACACTGTGAATCAGAACAAGGCACTACTTCAATCGGGCTGCATAAAGTACACAGATTGATTATCTTACGTTGAACCGCGGTCGTTCCGGGCAACTATGAGGTTTGCTTCAGATAGTAGGGTAACTTCGTGCTACCGATGGATCGGCCCCCCAAAATTAAGACTTAGCTCTATTAAGCAATGCTCACTTGCGCTACTGTATATCAAGCCTCGACTGAAAAGGCTGCATATCTGGGCTTTAAACCATTTTAGGATGTAATCTACTTTGACTCGCAATTTTTTTCAGTCTGACCCAATTGGTCAGATCAACTGTTCTGGTTTTTAACAATCTCGGACAGTTGTAAGATTTTACCGTGTAAGCCTCTTTCAAGCAAACGCGAATCGAGTTTTGATCCGCAACGAGTCTTTGTGTATATCTGTTTCAAAACCAGCTGACAGCTGCTTGTATACGTATGTCGATATGAAAGTTTTCAGATGTCCTGTATCTGAACTTCTTGATATGCAACATAAATGAGCTTCCACGCAGTTGCAGTCACCGTCACACAACTATTGGCCTGGAGACCTGGTGTCAAACGATCCCGATATGGCAGGTCCTCGCACAACCTAGCCCTCAACCAGGCGATCCGAAAACGGTCGCACATAGATTTGGGTGTCATTTAACAAGGTATCTTAGACTGAGAGTCAGAGCTTGCTCTAACGGACTTGGGCAAGGTGTAACATTATATTAATACCCAACTTTTCCACTCTTGTTGCGAATTTCGCCACGCCGTCAACATCCCCAGATGCAACATATATAAGCTTAATGCGTTTATCGAGTGCCACGGATAAGCTTCTGTTTGCTAGACTGGCTGACACTTCTAGATCTAGGTGTTCTATGTTGCGCACATAAATAGCTCGGTCAACGGTCCAATTGTCTAAAAATCCGAATATTTACTTCTCACGTGCCAGCACAAATATATTTTGCAGAGGTGTTTGTCGTGTCTCACCCTTGTTTCTTCCCTTTTTTAAGCTGGATAATGCCGTTTTCCACTAATGACGAGGTATTCGTCTGATATATCCGAAATACTCCGTTTTCTGGAAGACAAAACCCTCCGACCGCCCAAAACGTGGTGTCAATGACGACAGGAATGGTGTAGCAGATATTCGAAAAATGGGCTTAAGCGGGCTTAAGCAGTCTGAACTCTTTAAATAGAGCGCTTCGAAGTTCCAAAGTAAGATCTTCAGCCCAGTCTATCTGCTTAATACAATTTTAGGAAAATCGACCAATCAAAAACATGGTTAAACTCAAAGTTGCCCGAGAATCAAATACTCGTATTGCGGCTGCAGCTGCTAAGCCGCTCAACGCTGTTGTTGCAACTGCTACATCTGGTATCGGCGACTATACCGCTCACGCGCTTGCCCGGGCCTATAAATCATCAAAAACAGGATTGTGTGTTTTCCTTCTCGGTCGTAATGCTGAAGCTGCCGCGAAAACTGTTGCTGCATGTCGGCACATCTGTCCGAATGGCGAGTTCAACTTCGTTCAGGTGGAAGACCTCAGGCTATTGTCGGATATTGATAAGGTTTGTGACAAGCTCACCGCTGAACTGGCGGGCCAGAGCATTGATTTGCTTGTGCTCACGACAGGTGTCGTCATTTTCGGCGACCGGAAGGGTATGTGCCACGACCACATTGTTATTGTTTTGATGATTAATAGTACATACGAACGCGTGCTCCTTTGGGACAGGTGCTGACTGAATCGCAGATACCACTGAAGGTTTGGACTTTTCCATGTCCTTACTCTACTACTCGCGTATTCGCATGATTACGCGCCTGATGCCTCTGCTTGAGGCCTCGAAGGTTCCGGGTGGGGCGCACGTCGTGTCCGTCTACGCTGCGGGCAACGAACAAAAACTCATCGCCGACGATTTATCGCTCCGACGTCCAGGCAACTACACTTTCAGCCAGTGCCGGTCGCAGGTCGTTTTTATGAAACGAGCTTACTTTGCACACTTGGCCGAAAGCTATCCTAAAGTCTCGTTTGCGCATGTATATCCTGGTCTTGTACCTGGTCCAAACTTCACCGCGCCGACGCTGCCTCTGTGGTTTCGGATTCTCTGGGTTGTCATGATATATCCCCTCTGCCGAATCTTCCGCGTTTTCAACATGCCTGATGACTGTGGTGACAGGGTTGTGTATATCGGTACATCTGAGAGGTTTTCTTCGTCGGGTGCGGATAATTCAGCTCTCGCAGAGGGTATTTGTGAGGGTATCAACGGTGAAAAGGGCAGCGGCGCCTACTCACTCAAATTAGGAGGCGAGAAGTCTCAAAATGATAAGAATTGGAAGAAAGCTGATACGGATGGAGACCTTGCGTCCAGGTTGGTGGAGCATACAGATGCCGTCATGGCCGCCGCTGACAAGGGTGTTCCGTTCAAAGAATAAGTGTTAGTAGGTAGTATAAAAGTTTGTTACGAATTCTACTCCACTTAGTTTTTGTGTCACGACTTATTACTTTTGTAAACGGGCAATATCAACTCGATGCCATATAATGCAATTTACCCTCCTGACTTGTGAGCACTTGCTTAGATTTTGTGAGAGGGACGCCACTATCACCACGACCCGCAGCTGCGTGAGGAAACCAGCCCGCACTAGATCCATTCAAATAGCTATCGCAGGCTACATCCTGCCATGATCTTGCATTGGAGCTAAGGACTCAAAATCTGACAGAATAACTTCCACAGCCACCTTATACCCTTCTCCGCAGCCGAGATAGGGGTATACCGGTAATGGACATTCATACAAGCAATAATAAGTTGTCTTCGTCTGCGCGGTCTTTCAGCACACCCCGGAGGTCGAAGGTTGTTCCGGCCCGTGATACATGTCGGTCGGCGAGACGCCGGCTCGATCCTACTTGTGAGGCGGGAAAGTTTCGAGATGAGAGGGGCTCCAGCTGAGATTGAATTCCGTATCGGAGCGTTTGCTAGTAGTGGGGGGTTGAAAACGGGCGCACGATGGCAAGAGAGTTTACAGACTTAGATGATCGCGAGGGTTCTGGGAAATAGATGACCGATTAAGGGTCAGGAAAGGATCGACAGGTATATATTTCAGACTACGCTAATATTATAATATATGTAGAACTCAAGTATGATAATCGCAATGAGTAATAGTAGTCTTGTAGCTCTTGACGGCGGTACGATTGTCAGCAAATTACTCCCGAGGAGCGTTTGTCGATGATAGTACCTCCTTCAATTGCCACAGGAAGACCATTACACATTTCTTATTATTAGGTTCGAGTCCTACGTATATTATAGTATTAGCGTAGTCTGAAATACATACCTATTGATTACTATGTTCGAGTCGTGAGTGACTTGTTGACAATTGTACCGCCGCCAAGAGCGACAAGACGACCATTACCCATTGACTTTGAGAAAATGGCAAAGCTGGTTCGATCCGTGATTTCAACAGGCTTGAAAGCAGGGTTACCGACTTTACAGGGATATTTTCTTGAAACCAAACGGGACTGGTCACGATCTTCGGCTGCCTCGCATTCCGAACGAACCTCTCTAGCAAGAGCGCTACCACCAATATCATCCTGAATCACAGAGACACATCTATCAATTCAAATCTTTACTTCCAGGCAAGTAGGTAAGTTCTTACTTAATCGTGGATTACATATATATTTATAACCAAAGGCTGTTGATATCATATCAAGGTTATGGCTTACCATCCCACAGCTCAGTGAGGAAATCCTCTGCCTCAGCGAACTTGTAATCTGGGAAGAGCTTGTTAAACCCTTCCGACACGTCCCATGCACCTTTGACACTACTTAAAAGGATGCCAATGGAAACCATCTTCGCGAAAGCTGCACTTTGATCCGCAGGAACAGCTTTGTGGAGCTTCTCTAGAGCCCATGACGTGTTTAGGTTTCCAGCTTCGACGTCTTCAAGTTTAACTTTCTCTATGGTGAAAGCACAGCCTGCGTGCGATTTTATGTCAGCGTACCGTATAACATCAGGCTAAAATGCATGAATTGAAACGAACCTCGAGCTTTCTCGCCAATCTCGATAACTCGCGAGAATTTCAGCCTATTGCCCCGAATGCCACCTATTTTAGGCCACTCGCCCTCATAATCAACTGCTCGAGCGACAATTGCGGCAAGATCTGCTGCTGTGGTCAAAGTAATGATTGCATCCTCGTGGCTGTCGATGACGATAGCA
Organism: Dactylellina cionopaga; assembly: GCA_036971295.1. NCBI lineage: Eukaryota > Fungi > Ascomycota > Orbiliomycetes > Orbiliales > Orbiliaceae > Dactylellina > Dactylellina cionopaga. The sequence continues at coordinate 1,588,001 of JAJTTY010000011.1, forward strand.
CGCCGGTTGTTGTAATCGAAAATGGTGTCCAGAGGGGTCACATGTTTCGCTGTTTGATATGGACTGGCGAGGTAGTCCAGGAATAGACCTGGTTGGAATAAGGTATACTCGAGGGCCTGAGCAACCGATTTTATTAGCGGGGACCAGGCAGCTAGAGGGATGAAGCTATACCTTTCCATTCGCATTGACCTTCTCGAGATACTCTCTAATACTCTCCTTACCTTCGTACCAAGGCATGTCGACCGTGCCCGCACTTGCATAGCGTCAGCGTATCACCCCAACTACGCACCCATATCAAGTAAAATGTTCTTGCTTCTCACCTTCCGTACTCGCTTGGTGCGAAGCGCTTCACGCCAGCTACGATAGCTGCGTCAATTAAGTTCGTCTGCGACACCTTTTCTGGATCCGAAAGGACTTGAACGAAAGACAAGACAGTGTGTATTCCCCTCAAAGCGTTCACAAGGTCCATCTTGTCTTCGTAATTTACGACACGCCAACCAACTCCTGACGGGATATCCGTTGAGCTTGCCGCCTATACGTATTCCATTTTAGCTCTGGCTGTAAATCGGAAATAAAGCCTTCGATCGCATAACTATACTAACCTTTCTACTCAACACAGTAATTTCATGTTTGTTTGTAGCTACAAGTGCGTCGAGTATTTCCAAAGCAACCTCTGAAATGCAAGTTAGAGCGGTGCTCACTGCTGTTGATAATTCGAACTACTTACGCCCAGTGCCACCCGCTAATGCAACCTTGACCATTTTTCGGATATGGTAAGTACCAAATGCTTACGTGCGAAATCGCGAGAAATAACCAAATTGACAAGTAAAAGTGAATAAACTAATTATGTCCTTCGGAGCTTTTGATTATAGGAGGATAATTCCTCGTATTTATGGTGTTGAGCGTTTGCAGAAGATGTTGCAATTTGTGCCCAGCCTTCGGCGTTGTTGTTCGCCGCGGAATTCTCTGCTAAATAATTAAAGGCTTGGAGGCTCTTACTTGCCGAATTCATAAGAGAGCGATCTGTTACAGGGCCAATGCTAGTCATTCATCACGTGGAGCTACTAGATCTATGAATTGATGTTCCCGGTTCTATCCGTGGAGCCTAAGCTAGCTTAGTCCGCCGCGGCGGACGAAGCGACTCATCCATTAAATTGCGAGGCCTGCCTCCGCCGCGGTCTTATTCGCACTCCATATTTGGTTATATAATATTTTCTTCTACACGGTGGTCAAGACACCGCCTGCTTTCCGAAGTGATGGCAGACTCAATTCTTTCCTACCAGGGGGGTACACCACAGTTCCCCAAGAGGAGGAAAATCCGCAAAGGGACCCAAAGCTGCTGGGAATGTAAGCGAAGAAAGATCCGATGCACTTTCGTTGCCCCGACAGAATCCGTCTGTGATGGATGCAAAAGCCGGCGGGTCAAATGCATTAGCCAAGAGCTTTGCGATGAACCGGTGGTACCCTCTAAAAGGAAAATCGACAGGTTAGATCGGATGGAGGCTTTAGTTGAGGAACTTGCTAGACAGACCGGTTCTCACCTATCAGATCCGACCCACCAAGACAAACAAGATGTGGGTGCCTCTTACTTCCTCTCTACTTCTACTATTTGATTGTCGCTACTAATAGCTAGCACGAGGAATCGGAGTAATCAGGATGTAGGGCATCATAGTCTAAATTCTTCGAATTCATCCTACGCACCCAGTTTAAATGTGGGTTTTACACATACTCCTACGCCCAATGCTCAGGTCAGAGCAACGCATGATGAATTATCTAGTAAGCTCCTTGCGCTTTGGCCAGGACAATCGGAGCTCGATATCATACTCAGTGTTCCGGTTGGAACTCCGGTCCTCTTTCACGGCGTGATCTGCTTGCCGTACTCTACTTTCTTAGCGAAACATCGAGATTTACCATCACCACGAGATATGTTGAAGCCGCCAACGGCGGGATCCCATCCCATTTTAGTGGCGAGGAAGCTTCTACTGCTGGGCACATTTCTTCAAGGCACCCCTTCAGGCTCATTAAGCTCGAAATATCAGGATCTCGGTTCCTGTGCTGTCGAAATGGTCGGAAGACTGGTAACCAACAACGACGACCTTGTCAGTTCCCTCGAAGGGATCGAATGCCTCATGATAGAGAGCATGTATCAAAATAATTCCGGTAACCTGCGCCGCGCCTGGTTAATAAACAGGCGAGCAATGTCGATAGCCCAGATGATGAGACTACATTTGTACGGAAATATTTCGGCACGGACATCCGGGTTTGAAAAAATGATTGAACCGGAGACTAAACTACGTATCAGCGAAGAGCATATGTGGCTCCGCTTGGTTCGCTCGGACCGTTATTTATCGTTAATGTTGGGTCTACCGCAGGGTTCGGCCGACAATTCTTTCGTAGCTGCAAAGGCTTTGGAAGGCTGCGATCCGATGGAGCGGATGGAACGTATGCATTGGGTCGCTGGTGGGCGAATTCTGCAGCGCAACAACACTGATTTACACAACCTGGCCGTTACACACGAAATAGATAAGCTGCTGCGTGATGCAGCGGCCTTGATGCCTGCTAGGTGGTGGCTAACTCCCAGCCCTACATCTACGGCCGGTCACAGCGTGGAGGCATTTAGTGAAACACTTCGCACCATGAACCAATTTACACATTATCACCTACTCGCGCAGCTGCATCTTCCCTATATCCTACATCCTTCCGTTGACGGAAAATACGATTATAGTAAGGCCACAGCTGTAAATGCCAGCCGTGACATCCTTACAGGATTCGTATCCTTTCGAAGCTCTACCTCTGAGCCGGCTTATTGTCGGGGGGTTGATTTTATCACATTTATTGCGAGCGCGACACTCTGTATCGCCCATATTTGCATTAACGCGCCTCGCGAAGATCAGTATCTTAGTACCAGCAGTACCGCCTTTTTGCGTTCATTGGCACACCAACGACTTGGTGACCGTGGGTTGATGGAACTCACGCTCGAGATTATGGAGAAGATGACCGAAAATAGCGTTGGAGAAGATGTTATTGCAAGCAAGATTGCCAGTATCCTCAGAAAATTGCTAATTATCGAGGCCGCCGCCACACGCGGCGATTCCTACAAGACCGTCGTTTTTCCCGATGTCAACGAAGGTTCCCCTTGCGGTGGCATTGTGAATGGTGACGAACTATGTATTCATATTCCCTACTTTGGGACTATTAAGATAGAGCGTGATGGGATACCGAAGCTATCGGGTCCTAATCTTAGGACGTTATCTGGATGTCCTTCGCCGCAAGAGCAGGACCAAGGGCTCCAGAAGTCATCGAATATTACGCGATGTGCCGCCGGCTACCGAACAGTTGAACAGGCTACATCATCGAATTTTGGCCTTACAAGAACACCACAACCGCAGTTTACATCTCTTCCAAGTAACTGTACCGTCCATGGCTACGAGATTAACGGTACTGAAGGGGTAAATATCTTGGAGTCTGGGCTCGCGGCGGATATAGGAGATTGGAGCTTGCAAGGCGTAGACACGGCGTTATTTGAAAGTCTTATTCGCGGCTTTATTGAGTTTGAAGACGTATAGAAATTATTAGGATTAATTAGTGAAAACTACCACCTTTCCGTGCCATGATTGTGGCCCCGGTCTAAGAGGGCCTATTGTTATACTCTTTGCGTCGCTCGTCCGTGATAATAATATTCTCGGGCAAGGAGATACCACGGCTACGATGTTTATCAAAAGGCACCGAGCAATGATGCCAACCTACCTCTCTAATGAGCTAGTAAATACGCTACTGTCCTAAGAGTATTGGTTTTATATCCGCTTGGTTTTGTGGTCCCAAGGGCCCCTTTTCAGATTAACATCTTGCCAATGCAAAGTAGTTTGGAAAGAAACCATCTCATCTGCTCGCAGTTATCACCGCAAAATCTCTTCCAGCTTACGAATGCACCGACCTAGACTTTGGATCTAGAGATACCTTTCAATATGAGCACATTAAAGTCATTTCGATATTACCATGTTATCTTCTATAATCGCGGTAGTTATATATAAACCTCTATTTCTTGAATTTATATATCTAAATCTATAATAGCACGCCAAATCCATCGTTAGACCAAATTTCATGCACTAATGTTGGAGACAGTTTACTATTCTCTAACTATCTTCGTTGCCACTCACCTTTCTCTCGTGAACGGCTGGGCATTTGCGCTAGGTCGCGGCGACGACAATGTAGAAGTAAAACTTCGGACCTTTCCCGAGTGGTACGGCGTCAAAACCTACGAAGGTCAAAAGCACTGCGCCAAAATTGCCAAGGATTACGGCAAAGATGTCAGCGGATTTATGATCAATAATTTCGGCTCCCTGGACGAAGGTCCCAACGATGATAACTTGAAATGGAAAGACTTGGTCAGCTGGGTTGGATTCTGGAAGGACGCGAAGTGTGGCGGACTACCTAATTTGATTATCCACTTTTACCCTGACGAGTATACCAAACAGGCCATCTCCTGGCCAAAACTGCGGGAGATTATCCCTGAGCTTAGGGGTGGGGATTTAAAGTATACTTCATATGCGGAAATACCGTTAGGCGATATATTGTTTGGCCAGAACGATATACCCGAAGGCAGTGTAGCAGTAAGGAATCACCAAAAAGCACGACAAGGGACCATTGATTCTGCGGTATTCTACGTTCTAGATAACGCCGTAGCGGTGACTGAAGTCGGACCTAATAACCGTCGGGATCTGGTGACGCAGTACACTACCGCCGAATGGGCTGGCACCGGAAATGGGAGGGGTCCTGTGGCTACAGTTACGATTCAATGGGCGGACAACATATCAACACAAAGTGGTGATCGTGAGAAAATGATAAACCTCGGACTGGTTCCCGATGCCACGGGACAATATCATAAAGATGGACCTCCATTAAACGACCAAGGTACTCTGATACAAAATCCAAGAAATATTCCAGCCAACAATGTTTATTTGGATAACAGTGATATCAGTCAGGAGGCCCAAGAAGCGCTCCAATACGCTGTATATAATGGCCAGCTGATGCCTACCAACCAGCGACCGAACTTCTATACTGCTGATGGCAACCCGAAACCGGAATCCACCCTATATAAAGACAACTCATCAAAGGAGAAGGCGCCTACCGCAGAGCAAATATTTAGCATGGTTAACAATATTCCCAACTGGAAAGATCTGCCAAGTTCAGAACGCTATGCGCGATGGAAGGAACTTGTGAGTTCTGTGAATACAGGAACGGACCTCCAACGCCAACACCAAGAGTGGCCACATCCTGAACTTCAACCGCAGAACCCGCGGACACAACCACCGACACAGCAGACCATCGTGGAGGACTTTGCAGCTCGCCTTCAGCAAACAGGGAGAGAGGCCAACCAAAACCAGAAGCAAAACCAAACTCCTCGCGTTAAGGCGGGATTGAACAATGTGCCTAATGAAAAAATAGGTGGCAGCATTCAAAACGTGCAGAACAACGGAATACCGCAAGGTCAATCGAATACCGGAACCAAAAATATGATTTACCAACCGATCGGCCCACAAAAGCTTGGGGGATCTGGGATGAACCTAGAAACGAACATGCTGAATCTATTAAATAGCGATACAAATTATATCCCATTTCAATCTAATAGGTATAATTATGACATGGGCCCCCCTCAATCAAATCAACCTAACACTGGTATGAGCAACTTTCTACCATATCAATCTAGTCTCGGAGCAAACAATCCGCTTATAGCTGCGAGCTCGAATCCATTGCTTCAACATTACCCTAGCACAAAAAGCCGGTTCTCGCAACCAAATTACGGTCCTGACCCACTCCCAAGATCCTCCGGCGACTTTGGTATCAGAATATCCAGAGACCGGAATGAAGTCTACTCCACCGAAGCTACAATGCGAGAAAACCAAATGAAGAGAGAAAATGACTTCTGGATGAATGCCGATAATTTTGACTTCCTCAAAGATGCCGAATCAACGGCTGGGATTCTTAATAACGATTACTTTTTAAACGGAGGTGAGGATAATCAAGGTGGTAGTAATCAACGGGGTGAGGATAATCAAGGTGGTGGAATTCAAATAAAGCAAGAGGGCCAGAATACTATGGAATTAGAGGAGGATTTACAATTACAAAAGATGAGGTTGTAGATCGGAACTGTTAAAATTTTAGAGGGGGGCTTTTCCTAAGGACTCCACCCTATCCACCCCGAACAGTTGTTTTATTTCAGGATAATGACTAGAACTATCTCAACGACGATATACAGGTAAAATCACGGCATTCTATTATGTCCCACAATCACACTTGCTGGAGAAATGTTTTGAGTATTGACAATTAGCTTGAAGGAGTAAATTAAATTGACTACGTATAAAACAGGTAGCCACTGAAAGTAATACAAGGGCTTGATTTGCATTATTATGTGCCGCGCAAATAACGCGGCAAATGTGGTTCAAGGTGTCAAATACCAAAATCTTATCGTTTTCATGTATCCATTGGCCTAGCTCTTAGCAATATCTCCATCCATTTATCCAGAGAAGAAGGTTTAGGTAGAATGTGAATCACATCAAAGTTACTCCGTTGAGCCGAGAAGCGGATGAGTAGCAGCTGCGGCATAACTCTTCGCTTTTGGATTCAACGATTTTCGTGAGGTAGTATGGCTTTTAGGAACAGAAATAGTCTTTGTACCTTTAGTATTGGAACCCACAGCTGAGGTATTAAAGTTTCCGTGTTCCTGCTCGATAGGAGAAGTTCCACATACGCTACTCCCTCTGTGTTGTTGTGTCATTCCACTCTCGTTATCATCCCGCTCGCGGAAGAATGAAGGATTTTGGACTTTCGGATGCACAGCTGGTGGCGGTTTTGGTGGTAGTGACTTTCCCGGAGGCGGGCCTAGTGCCGATGGTTTAGTCGTATGAACAACAGGAGCTTTTGGAACGAATTTTCGGGGAGAGCCAAATCCCACTCGCTTGGTTGGCGCGGTATTGTATCTTCTCATATGCAGGAATAAGTCTTTTCTGTCAATGAGGCTACTATACCCAAGGCTCGGGTCGTTTATCGCCACTGGAATACCAATAGCTGGATTTTCAATAGCTGGGGGCTCCAACACTGGAAATTTCTCTTCATAGGGGACGTCGAGGGGTCCAGTAATAGTGACGGTAGCAGGGGTAGCAGCAGAAGCCTTAATGCCAACTTTTCCTGTCCAAATATTCATCGTGTCACAATGCTTCTCCATGCACTCTTTGCTGAGTATCAACCAGCTCTCCTCACCGCTCGGGCCGATCCACCCCAATCCCTGAACTCCAGCCTCTAATGCCTTCTCCAAACGCGTCATTTCGCCGCCAGACTTGGCGTCATCGATGACTTCGACCATGATGTGTTCGATAAAGGTTTCACCAGGCTGCGGGACGTATGGTGGGACAATAGCATCAATAGCAAGAGCCGTACCTAGCTTGTTATGGCTGTTGTGTTTTTGTTTGCAGGATTCAGACCGCTTTTTGGATTTAGACGATTGGTTTGAAACGTGGAAGTCATCCTCTTCGTTGGTTGCTTCGTTGGACGTTTTCTCCTTTTCACGGTCTTTGATTTCATTGTCGATAAGCTCGCGCCATGCTTGGCATTTGATACGATTTTGAGGAGGTAATAGGTCTGGTGTAACTGTGAGTCCACGATTGGTCTTGGTGATGCGGTCACAATCCGGACAGAGGCCAGGCTGCGGTGGGAGACGAGAGAAAGAACGACAGAGACACTGAGTTGTTTGTGATAGCGGGCGGAAGTAGAGGAGAGAGCGGTCATGGGCACACTATACCCTTCTTAGCTGATGCCGGCGGAGTTGGACGACCTATTATCCCTTTGGTAGGCTTGGTAGGTATGAAAGGAGGAAATTGACTTACACCAGTGTAGAAAATAAATTCGTAGCACATACTTCGTTCCTATGAAAATGAGACGTAGAGAGAGATAATGGTGTTGGTGGTGGTGGTGGTGGTGGATGGATGGATGGTTGTTTGGGTAGAGTTGGTCGTGGTAATTTCCAGGGCAGACTTGACTTAGGCAGACCTTTTGTAGGCTACCCACGCAAGATATCCGCCCACCAGAAGGATCACGCTGTTGGCGCCGCCAGTGATCCAATGATTGTCAGTTTGTCCGGGCAACCACGCGGAGACATATACAGTGAGGGCCAACCAGACGACCGCAAGAAATAAAGGCACCCTCATAACTAATTTGGCGTGAAGTTGCACCCTTTTCACGCCTCTGGTGTCCTCTATCGTCGTCTGGTTCCCCCAGACTGCGTAGTCTACCCTCGTGGTTGCCCACTCACCTTTCCTCCCTATAAAAGGCCCTGCCTTCATTATAGGGAATGTGTCAGCTGCCACATATTTCATGTCTATATATTATGTTTTCGTATGTACTAACCCTCATATGAAGCTCTTCTATCGCAAAGATATATTTCCACCTGCACCCTAACACAAGGTTCAAGGCGTCTCGTACCTCAGTTTTCCAGCCATCATCATTTTTTACGCCCTGCTCCAAATCGATACCATTGCACCATGTGCGCAAAAACTTCAGAGTGAGCGGAGCGAACTCGTACTTCACAACTACCATCGACTCTCCCAAAGGGCCGATGTTATCCTCGGACAGCAGGGAGTGATGGCGACTAGATCTCTGGGGTGTAGAGAAATCCAGGTTTCGCAAACCAGAGGAACTAGGATTATTGCTGGGGGTCCCATTACCGCTATTGTCATTCTCGGCATTATAGTCTCCATCCTGGTTGTGTATGGGTACGATAGGGCGAGCCTGATTATTATTCTTCCGCGCCATGGGGGGCTCACGGAGCATACCCAACGGGTATTCAACCACTCCGTTTGGGGTGTTTCGAGTTCGGCCCGCCATTCTAGACTTGAGGTTCGATTGTGGTGATGGTGGTGATGGTGGTGATGAGTCAATGAGAAGAGAATTGTGGAAAAGAAGGAGAGGATTATGGATTTATCTACGTGGTGTATCAGAATTCATTCATTCTAACATGTTAATCTAAACATGCAGGCTGGTATCACGTTGAAAAATCTGATTTGCGACTGACCCTCCAGATGCCAATAGACATCAGCCCGAGGCCTCAATTACCTTATAATATCCCAATGGCTCCTAAAAACCAGTATTGGCTTGCTATAAAAGCAGTATATCTCCCCATTCATGCTAATGTTGATGGTCACGTCAAGCACGTACCCGTAATATTATGTCAGCAGATGTCCCAAGTGAGATTATATAGATTGTTTGTTCTCCTTCCTGTAGAACAAAGAGATTATCGTAATTCATACATTCTCGCGCGTTCCTAGAGATCCGTAGATTCAGATCCATAGATCTATAGATTCATAGATTCACAGCTAATACTGCCTCGAGGTTAGGTTTCAATCAAATATTTCCACTATTTTAACACATCCAACAATAACGAAAAGAAATACTAGAATATCTTCCTTTATTTTAACTCATAGTTACGAAGAAAACTTTATTCAGGCTGGGAAGGCACAGTAATTAGACGTTACATGGTTCGAACTAGTCGGCTGCCCGCTTGTCAATAGTTTTAATTCTACGTCTCAATGACAATACAGAGAAGCAAGCAAGCAGGCTTCAACGTTGGCGAGCGGCATATGTCCCGAAAAATAACACAGCCGAACTTAAATTCCGAGCTAGCTTGCATAAACTTCTTCATCAAAATCTCTCTCCGATATCGTAAGTGAAATTGAAAGGCACTCCGTTTCGAATAGAAGCGTGTCTGCTCATTGCTCTTTTTCCTTTCTTAACTGGCGGAGTCTATCGGAACCAATAAATTATTTCACCTTTCCTGCTTTATCTTGTGGGTATACTGCTCTGAACATAAAATATTTACCCGTCCGATCCCTAGGGATTATCGAGGTTGGCATTTCATCGTAATCGATAAGGTACAGGGTTTCCTTCCTTTTAATAATTCGGCCGTCCGTCCACCGATGTTCGATAATGACTAGAAAGCGACATTAAAAGCAACAATTGTTAGTCCTTAATTTAAGTACAACCGAAAACCAAGGAGATCCGGTTCCTGCGAATTGGCGGACTGGAAATTTTAAGGGCCACTGAAAACATACTGCCTGCCATCCCGAATTTCCTAAGTTCTTTGACGAGACTTTCGGGGTCATCCGGGTTGAAATAGAATCGAAGGCCTATGCTGAATTCTCTTTCTGGGTCGCAGCCATAGGTGTCAAACAGACTCAGAAAGTCCTGCTGAGGCGGTCCTGGCCAATAAAAGTTGGAGACAAAGACGGAACTGATATATTGACCCATTGAAACGGTGGGAGACTTGCTGGTGTGAATACTTCATCTGATGGATGGATGGTTATGTTGGCACTTGGCCGGAAGAATCGGAGGTTAGAGAGATATAAACATGAAATAAGTCAACATAACACGGATGAACCTTAAATTCTCGTTGGTGCTGTGCTTGTAGCAACGCATCATTATTCTCAAAATACCACGCCTTGCGGTCTCATGATAAGCACTAGGAGCATACCCAACGGGTATTCAACGTCCTCGTTTGAGGTAATTCAAGTTCGACCCGCCATTCTGGACTTGAGGTTCGATTATTGTGATGGTGGTGACGGTGGTGATGGTAGTGATGGTGGTAATAGTGGTAATGCTTTAATGAGAAGAGAATTATGGGAAAGAAGCAAAGGATTATGGATTTATCTACGCGGTGTATCAGAACTTCATCTATTCTAATATGTTAACCTAAGCGTATGGATTGGTATTACGTCGAAAATTCCAATTTGTGGCTGACTCTCCAGATGCCACTCTTCGTTTCAGTAGCCTCAATAGACATTAGCTCGAGGGTCCCAATTGCATTATACTATCCCAATGACTTCTAAAAACTTGGAGCGGCTTATTATAAAAGCAGTATATCCCCCGTGTATGCTAAATGCTGCCTCGAAGTTAACCTTCAAAACAAGTAGTTCCACTTTATTTACACATCCTATAACAACGAAGAGAAAATCTTCAACCACTTCATTTATCTCATATTTACGAAGGCGACTTTATCCAGATTAGGATAGAGGGCACGGCGTGGTTCGAACTAGTCGATGGCTACCCGTTTTGTCAATAGTTTTGATTCTACGTCTTAATGATAAATACAGAGAAGCAAGCAAGTTCCAACGTTTGTGAGCAGTATATCCCGAGAATATCTCAACCGGACTTAAATTCTCAGCTAGCTTACATACGCCTTGTCGTGATATTCTCTCTCCGATACCGTGGGCGAAAGTCAAAAGAAATCTCCCTTTATTAAACAGGAGGTTGTTACCTCATTGATCCTTTTGCTTTTCTAGCTGGCGGACTCTATCGGAGCCAATAAAATATTTCACCTTTCCCGCTTTATCCTGTGGATACACTGCCCTAAAAACATAAACTCTACCCCTTCGATCTTCAGGGATTATCAAAGTTGGCATTTCATGGTCATCAATAAGGTACAAGTATTTCTTGCTTTTAATGATTTGGCCTTCCATCCAGTGATACTCGATAATAACTAGAGATAGAAATTAAAGTACCAACCATTAGTCCTTGTTTCAAATAAAGCCAAAATCCAAGGAGATCAAGTTCCTGTTAATTGGCGGACCGGAACTATACTAAGGCCACTGAGAGCATACTGCCTGCCATCCCAAATTTCCTAAGTTCTCTGACGAGACTTTCTGGGTCATCCGCATTGAAATAGAATCGAAGGCCTATGCTGAATTCTTTTTTTGGGTCGCAGCCATAGGTGTCAAACAGAACCAAAAAGTCCTGTAGAGGCGGCCCTGGCCAATAAATGTCGGAGGCAAAAATAGAACTGATATATTGACCCATTGAAGCGATTGGAGACTTGCTGGTGTGAATATTTCATCTGATGGGCGGTTGCTCACGTTGGTACTTGAGTGGAATAACCGGAGGTTAGAGATTTAAGTATGAAATAAGTAAACTCAACTCGGGCGAACCTTAAATTCTTCGTCGTAGCTGGGGTTGGTTGTGCTCGAGAAATAAAGTTCTGACATTTTGGATCGTTGGTGCTGTGCTGGTAGCAACGCATTATTATTCTCAAAATACCACGCCTTGCGGTCTCATTATAACCACGAGGAGGCCGCCTCCGGCGACACTCAAACCCGACTGAACCAAAAAAAAAATAAGGTTTGCTTCAATAAAGTTCACATCGAACACTGCTTTTGAGTCTCATAACTGGCAAACCCCAAATCTGGATTTGTGAGCCTGAGTTTATTACTAAGCATTTTCTTTTACCATACTGGTAATTGCTTTTGAATATCAACACTTTTTCTGATGGGTAAGGCTGGGTGGAATTGCCATACAAATGCTCGGCTCCTGCTGATGCTCAGGGTTTGAATTAACTAAACCCTCCTTTACAGTCGGGCACACGACAAAAAGTACATTGTGTGGACGCCATGTTATTCCACGCAAGTATCACTGGCTTTCGGCTTCTCGATGGCAACTCAATATACATGCTTTTCGCTCTGCCAGGCAGTAAGAACATTCTAATGGAGCTTTCTTTAAATACGCAAGAGTCACGTAGCTATAGTACAAAAACAAACTAGTGTTGCGGCCCTTCGATGCTCTTTTTCAGTACTTCCACTTGTTAGATACCGCAAAGACTGGCGATATATTATATAATAACTCACGGGACCGTCAGCAAAGCCCGAAGACTTTTGTATGGTGATTTTAAGTTTTGCGTAAAATCCCGTAGTATTATACGTAATTTGTATTGAATAACTTACGGTACTAAATAACTTTATAGTACTAAATAACTCGCTAGTCTCTACGGTGGTGGAACTCTTGAGTGTCTATGCATCGCTATTTGAGGAAACTATCATATCAACTTAAAAAATTGTGAATACCTCGTTTACTTGATGGAAAAGCTCTATTGCTAAGTACAGGGTGAAAGTCCAAATATTATAAACAACATGATTGTGCTACAAGGTATCCTGTGTCTTTTGGTAAAACCTGTGTTCAAATTTGCACTCAGAATAGTATGTATGCATGCAGCAAGATATTTGTATATTTACTATGGAGCGCGATTACATAGATTTATTTAATATTGAACAATCTCTGTAGATTTTAGGGTATAAAATCTATTATCTGATTATACAGACCAAATAATGTGGTATTATAAGGTTTTTCTTTCCAGGCTTTAATATTACATCGTAGAAATAGAGATAAAATGCTGATAATGGCAAAGAAAAATCCAGGAAGCAAATGGATTTAAATCTCAGAGTGGCCAGAAAGTAAGTACGCATAAAAATTCTAGTAAAACATTCCAAATCCAACATTCTTGTCATAAGAGTTAAACCTTTAATCTCCATATATATTCCTGGCCCGAATTCTCAGGGAAAGCTCTCAAAGATAACTCGGGAGTACCAAAGCCCATAGCCAAATCTTAGGCGAAGTCCAAAGCTCCTTTCTATTACAAAGAGTGCCAACATCAAATCTTAGCCTCGTAGCAAAGCAAGAAAGTTGGCATCTCTCTCATCTGGGCGATCTGAAACACGCCACTCTATGAGTGGGCCATTTTCAGCGCGTCTCAAATCCTCAATTTGTTCTAAGGTTAACCAAGGTTCGGTATCTGCTTTATAGACTCTACTTTCGATAGTAGACGTGCTTAGATTTCGCCGTTGAACTAAGGTTGGAGTTGTTGCTGTCATTATCTTGTAAAAATATGTGTTAGTTGAACCATTTTCTACTAGTACTCCATGCACCCATTGTATTTAGCTAGAATCAGTGAATACCTCCATATTATTGGTCATACAATTCAAACCTGCGCCATCGCAGCCATTTAGAGCTAAAATTGTGTTATTTCCCTGGGAACTCGCCCTTAAAATACTCCCAAACGTCTCATAGTATTGTCTCTGCATCTCGTTAACGGCTTCTAGCCACTTTTCGCGATGGAATACGACATCGGTGTGGTATTTGCAACAGTAAAAGCAATGACCGGACCAACTCTGACTGTCTACGAGACTGAAGCATGAGCAGCGGAAATTATTTGCATAGGCGATTTGTTTGTGCGTACACTAAATCGAAAATACTTAAAAATTAGTTTTGTAAAGGGTTGCAAATATAAGGAAGCTTTATGATAAGTGAGAGATGTTTTGAGAATAACGCTGATGAGAGTATTGATAAAGGACAAGGTACGGTGAGCTATTCTCTGAACTCACCTTGTCGAAGTAAATAGATAGAAAACACATTTTATCGATTAAAATTTGGGTTCTGCAGGGCACGAAGAATATGAGCTCAAGCTCATTGCTTTTGAGCTGGAGGGACGCTTTGAATGCATATAAACTTTGTTGAATAAGATGAACAACTGCCGAGAACAAAATTTCAGAAGATGTTGGTGGATCCTATATTTATATAAATGCGTGCTAGCACCTAGGATTCTGTAATTTTATCGACTCATCGGTCAGACATAAAGCCTCCGGCCATCAACTAGATTTTGGCATTTAGAGTTGCCATGTAATGGAATTACAATGTTAAATAAGAATCGAAGGCAAAGTTGTAAAATGAGGCGAGTTTGGTTAGAAACGGCTCCGCCAAAGTAAGCATCCGATTGGATTAATTGATAATACCCGTTTAACAGGCCAGTTACGCTTCGCTTCGGAGGGAGACTCTGGGTGCTCGGCGAAATACTCTTAGCATAATCCACTATGTCATTATAAACTGGTCAATCGGCTATAAAAGCCATATAATTTGAGATGAAAATTAAGGATGGTACCGCATAATAATATTTAACAGCTATTAATGTGAACAGTTTTTGTTAGCTCTGTCACTCGAAGACAGCCTCTCAAAGGGTGAAAATGGGTAGTATTGGCTACGAACAGGAAGATGACTGCGAATGGTTCTCCACAGCTGTAATCGGGCAGACGCACCCATTTATAGTGGCGGCAACGTGGCGTCGCAGGCCGGGTGCCCGTTGGCGTTACATTGCTTGTCTTGTATTAATATCTTGTATTATTTATTTTTAATGATATTTACTGGAGAAACTTTATATATCTTAGAATGGTAATATAATATAGGTGTATAAACTGTTTTGTACAAATGTGGTGGGTTCAAGTATTCAGACCACACACCAACTTACGATATCAATACAAACTGTGCACCTTGATATCAACTAAAGGTGATCTCAATCGAACCAATATTTCAGATTATGAGTGTGGGATTACATAGGCTCAATTTGAAGGTATGATTCGGCCTGAAGATTGAATCTGGCCGGAAGATGGAATCTGAGCTGATGGAGGCATCTGCCCCGAAGGTGGGACCTGCCCTGAAGTTAGCACTTGCCCTGAAGTTGGCACCTGCCCAGATTGCGGGACCTGTCCCGATGGTGGTATTTGACCTGAAGGCGGGACTTGACCTGAGGATGGATACTGTCCCGAAGGTGTAACCTGCCCAGAATGTGGAACTTGCCCCGAAGGTGGTATTTGACCTAAAGTTGGCACCTGCCCAGATTGCGGAACCTGCCCCAAAGGCGGTATTTGACCTGAAGGCGGGACTTGACCTGAGGTTGGATACTGTCCTGAAGGCGGGACTTGACCTGGGGGTTTGGGGTTCAAAGGAGTGACTGGTGAGGTAACAGGATTTTGATTTGAAGGTTGGTTTGCCTGAGGAGAGCCTTTGCCCGTTGTTTGCATAAAATCATTAATAAGTTGTAAAACAGCCTCTGGCTGGCTTGCATCAGCTGTATGACCGGCATTATATATCCTCGCAAATGTTAAGCCATTTGCGCCTTTTATCTGACCAGCTTCAGCTCCATTCGCCATATAAGGCTGCAGTTGGGCTGCATTAAATGCCGCTTTCCCTGTCCAATCCAAAGCTTCTGTCCATCCCTTGACTCCTAGCCAGTTACATATGAGATCTTTATCTCCAGAGAAGACCAAGGCTGGGATTTTCTTTAACACTTCAGGCATGTACCTTTGCATCGGGAATACGATATCGCCTGACATATGAAATAACTCCATAACGTTGTTGTTAGCATCGAAGTTGTGGCCTTCTGCACCAAGGGCTTCCATAACTTCGGGTGAGCGCAGAAAATCTATGCTAGGACTTTGGCCCATCTGGTAGTGGTGCGTTGTTGACATGAATTGCATTCTCCCATCAGTCCTCTCTCGAATATCATCTACCACAACACCATTCTTTTCTGCCAGACCAAAGAGAACTTCGCCTTCACAAAACTCGGTAGCTTGGCTGCAAGTGTTCGTGTCCCCGGTCTTATAGCAATCCGATATCATGCTAGTGCATCTCGGTGCCAAATCAGACTTCAATGATTGGCAAGTTTGGGCGTCGTAGATAGGTTCGGTGCCGCCTTCTCCACATGCCATTGCCGGCGTTGACCCGAACTGTATAAGGGGGTCCGTTAAACCATTCGCTACAATAATCGACTTTAAGTTGATGTTTCGATCTGGATGAGAGAGTATCTCATAGGCGAGTTCAGGGACCCAATGTCCACCGTATGAGATTCCGTAGACATGAAATGGTAGCTTGGAATATTGAGGAAGTTGTTGGAAAAATAGCGTAAGAAGCGCGTACATATCTTTACCTGCAGCATACGTTGTTGCTGTTTCTCGGCCGTACGAAAATCCAACATTTACAGGCTGATCCAAGAAGAGTACTGATGCTTTGTTATTCCAAGGATGCGGATTGTCCTTCAATCCGTCCTGGGTTACCAATGTCGGACCTACACCTCCAATGGCAGGTTCGATAGAACTACCGCCAGGTCCACCATTTAGCCACATTATTATCGGATCTGTCGCAGGATTTGAACGAGATTCGAAGAACCCTAGTCGCCAATGAAGATTAATCAGTGATTTATATCCGGACGAAATGATTGTATCTGTATGATTTAACACTTACAGTAAAACAAATGCTTGTCATTAACATTATCATCCAAATAGCCACTGTATTGCTTGGTACCTTGGCCAATGCCTAGGCTTGACGGGTCAACTGCCCTTCCACGCAGGCTGTATTTGCCGCTATCTCGCTTGCCAAGATATGAACCAGCGGCTGCTCCAGTAACATGAAAGTCCCAGGAGTCATCCGACCTTCTGGTGTAGTTTCCCGGATATCTAGATGGCGGCTTATAATCGGAGACGGGTCTACTAAACGTCGGGTAAGCAAAAGCAAGAGAGGAAAGAAAAAAGTTTATTAGAATAGAACCCTTCATGTTGGGGTATTAAGAATCGAAATATCAAAAGTGCCAACGCTTTCGTTGCGGGTTAGATTAAATAATAATAAAATATAAAATGCGGGTTCTACAGCGCCAGCGCTTAGGTTGATTGAGAGATCTTTATTAGTTGCTAAAAGGCATTATGTAGCACAAAGGTGCCCAAGCTAACAAGAAGTTCGAAGACCATATCAAACCTATTTAAAGAGGTAACAAAGAAGAAACGTGGGTTGCTAGTACCTTGGTTGAAAAGCGGGTTGGCATTCTAGAAACCCGGTTTGAATCGAATGCCGTCCACGTTTGAAAGCCCTGAAACCATGGACAATTATTGTCTCATGATGGCTCGCTGACAAAAAGTAGATTTCAAGATAACACAGCATAATATTCTTGCTCCACTCAGTAAGAGCTATCGGGTTTTTAGATTAACGGCTGCATTATCTTCTGCGCCAGAGGTTCATTCGGTGGCATCGAACAACCTTCACCCAATTTTTTTCTTCATAATTGATTCTAACGAGTGTTCAAGAATTCAAGAACTAAGATTAAATCTAGTACAGCATTACATATCTAAAGCCATGATTGGGCTTGGATATAAGACACTCCCTTGCACGACTAGAATATGCAGAGTTCTCCTTTTTGCCAAGTATGCTTGTGTAGAGTATATAACAACCCTAGTTACGAAGTATTGCGTAGTGATTTGCTATATCAAGGCTGCTCAGCCGGCCTATGGAAGACAGCCGGGACCTTTTTCCAGCGGTGCCAAGAACGCTTAACTCGTGCCGGCTTGGCATACTCTTTGAAAATATGATATCATGCACTGCTAGTCCGCTTAACCCGAAGACCTTGGTAGTTTCAAATTTCAAGATTGTCTAACTGTCCGCTCGCAACGGGATCATCTGCTCAAGCTGGCAATATCCTTGGCACGTACCGAAAAAGAAGCCGGGTTTTCGCTCGTTTGATAGTGTTGTTGTGGCGTTTTAAAATTCAGCCATGGAATCCTACAATTAAAAGTCCGACGAGATTTCCAACTCAGACGCGATAGGAGCATGTTTGATGTATCTCAAGGGTAGATTCACATATACGGAATCTCTATTTTTAAATATAGTGAAAGAAGATATCTTGCGATATTGAGTGGTTATAAGAGCTACTTGGGCTCGGATACTCACGACATTCTCGATGCTACACGCATCATCATTTTGCGAACAATGATATCTTTGGTAAAAAATGTTTACAGAGAGTCCAATTTGGCGCCTACATCTGCATCCAAGTGCATCGCCTGATGTTACACAGCACTTTCTATTTCAATAGAGCTCTTGCCAATAATTCGATGTAGCAAATAACAAAGCCATACGTATTTTCCTTGCGCTCGTAACTTTAAAGGTGTTGCTTCGAGGAGAGGATTATAAATATTTTACTACGATTCGCCCTACTATTGTTTGAACATCGAAACGTCTCCAGTCAGCACTTTTGCGAAGGTAAAATCCCTAAAATGCATCGTACCGTTGTAGCCCCCTCGGTTTGACCAAGGTTGTCAAAGCCCGATATAGAAATGATCGGCGTCGACGTTTCTCGGGGTGGGAAGGGCGACGGAATCTAAAACTGCGCCAGCATAAACATAGGAAGCAGGGTTCTAGGATGTGAAGCGACTACTGTCAGGTAAGTTACAACTAGTTCCCACCTATCTCAGTCATATTTTAACGTATTGACTTCGTAAAGTTCTGTTATTAAACTATATCTAGCGATGCGCTAACTACATCATTGGCCATTAGCCGACTCTGATCCGATCCGATCTTGTGCTCAAACTTAGCTATATCAAGGCGCCTTGGCCGCTAATTCGATATTTACCGCGGCGCTTTTGTCAACTTCCAAGGTCTATCAAAAAATAGTGATCTCGACTACATAAAAATCAATCTAGTAATTGTAAACAAGTCGTAATTGACCTCTTCCAGCTTCTCCAAGAAACAGTCTATTACGAACTCACATTACTTGTATAATCTCTTTCAGTGCTTTATGAGGTAGTACGTAAGAGGCTTGATATCTTTGAGAATAATCGATTAGGAGAGGCTAGCTAACGCAGACGGCTAGGGATTAAATCCATGCTAGGTATGGTTTTGATTAGTTGCTTGTTGCGAGAGACAAGAACGTATTGGAATATAAATATTTTAATACTTCGTAGCTATTTACTCGTTATGGTGTAATTTAGCTTGGTCTCTCATTTCCTGAATAAGAAGCGATCCTTTCCGCATCTAATTTAGGACGTTTAGTGGCATTACAATCCGTTTGGGCTCGTTTTTTAATAAAAGTATAATACCAACCGTTTTACTGCTACCAAAGCAAACTACGAGATCAGGTGCAGTCGCTTATTCAAGTGTTCGATTGTGCATGAAGGTTGCAATCACAAAAATTCAACATGCATGTTGGCACCGTTTTTCTTATGGGTGGAGGAAACTTTGCTAAGGGTTTCGCACCGAGTGCTAAGAAATTCCCTAGAGCTCTTTGCGATAATGCTAGCTCGGGCTCCGATATTAATGTTGGAGAATACAAACCCACGTTAGCGCTTACTAGGTAAGATGAATGTTGGAATTGGATTGGATTGTGCCAACTATACATCCAAGTGTGGAGTGTGTACCAACACGATGGAAGCACTAGATTCAATTGGATAGCTTGAAATATATTGTACTATTGTATTGCAATATTGGAGTAATATTATGTGATAATGAAACTTATATTTATGATAATAGAATTGGCAAGTGGGAAGAAATTGCAAATCATCGCCAGCTCTGGATGATTGAGGCTCGATAATCGGCCGCAGCGAAAGAATGCGGCTTCTAAGGATAGCGCTGGAACTATTCATCACAATCTCTAGAATTCTGAGAAAACCGCTCTAAAATTCAGGGCACAAGGAGTATTACAAGACTAATGAAAGAACGATAGACTCGGGATTACGTGGCAGCATATTCTAAATGTTATAGCTTGCGTGTGCATGCGTACATGTACGGACAAGGGCTGGGAATCTCGTATTTTGTATCTTATATATGTGTTAGACTGTTGCTTACTACAATCATGGGTATTGAGATAATCTCATACCAGCTTAATTTGGAATTTTGGGGGAATTGGTGTCTGCACTGAAAAGTATAGGTTTGGATGACACTGCGTTGCAAACTACCTATGGCAACGCAAATGGACATAAAGTAGTATAAAATCAAAAATCGGTTTTTTCGGTTTTTAGCAAATCCGCAAAACCTCATATAAGCGAAAATCATAAAACCATACAAAAATATATCCAATACCTGTATCTCTATAAAGCCATGGATAAATTCAATCATCTAGTCTTAAACTATTGCTAGTTACTCTACTATTATTTACACTTGCGATCCTAATCCAAATCAACTAAATCGATGACTGGTGGAGAATTAGTTCTATTCCTACCCAGCCGACGAGCCCTTCTTCGCCTTCCTAAAACGGATTGATTAATTGCACGTCTATTTCTAGGCGGGACATTCTGGCAATCTGCTTGCTTAATTACTTCTTTATAAGAAGGAGGGTTTTCAACTTTATATTCAACCTCATTAACTTATACAATAGGCGCGTGGTCATTTCCAACTTGATCATTATCAATACCTGGCTCATTATTATCACCATTATTATTGTTACCCTGGACCTGATTAATCAACTCTTCCTGGAATACTGCATTACTTTCCCATAGATATTAAGGCTTTTCGTCTGGACCTACTGGTCGATTAACATATGGGTTCTGTGGTAAGCAGTTTTCAAATGGTTGCTTTAGAAGAATTCGAACAATTCCGTCGAGAATACCTTGATGCAAGCCGGTAAATCCTTAAACTAGTGGGATATTTTGGGTATGCTGATCTATAGAAGCCCAGCAATTAATTATCAGAATTTTGATTTAAGCCTTTGACAAATTCATTTGGATTCCTTTGATGATAAATAGGAAAACTTCGCAAGAGGCATCAACAAAATCAAGGGTAGTATTGACGTTTAAAAGATTGTACTACTACTGTTTGAAAAAGAAGTCATAATACCCTCTATTTATATATATAATCCAAGGAAGCCACTTTCGTTAACATAACATATTAAAAAAATGTATTGAATGGATGTTGGTTTAATCTCCGGAGGTGAGTAAGAAATCAAGTGGCATGTTTAATACCAAGAGATGACCGTCCTGGGTGCTACTAAGCCACCATTCTGCAAATAGATAGTATGCCTCAAAGTATATATCACAGTAATATCTAACCCTCGAGTTCCAGAGTTTGCGAAAGGCTTTTCGAGCATCTACAGAAGGAAAAAACATATAAAAGTCCATCGGGGTAATTCCAACCATCTGACACATAATGGGAAGGTATTCATAGAATGATAGCCTGGCGATTAC